>OX246755.1:18065000-18527415 GCA_945910035.1 Brachypalpus laphriformis
ACACCCTGCGGATTATCAGCGAACAGTGCGTTGAATATCGATCGCCACTCCACCTGCTGCTCATCGATTTTGAGAAGGCATTCGATAGTGTCAACAGGGAGTTTATTTGGCGTGCCTTACGCAGGAGAGGTATTCCCGATAAACTAATTGCTATTATCAAAGCTACATATGAAGGATCCAAATGTCACGTTCTGCACAGAGGAAGGTTGTCTGAGGAATTCGAGATCCAAAGTGGGGTGAGACAATGCTGTATTCTTTCACCGATACTATTTCTATTGGTGATTAGCGATGTGCTTCATGCAGATTTGTCGACGGGAAATGGAGGAATTTTCTCTTACATCCCAACTGAAACATCTTGACTACGCTGACGATATATGCTTACTCTCCCTTACAGAATTATGGACCTCCACCAAATAACAGCAGATGTGGAGGGAGGTGCAGGCTTTGTCGAGCTGAACGGGAAAAACTAAAATTATCAGCCTTGGAGCTAACTCATCGGCTCAAATATGCATTGCTGGACAACCGGTAGAGAGAGTAGAGGATTTCCAGTATCTTGGGAGTATTGTCTCGACCGATGGTGGAACCGAACTGGATTTAGCCAACAGGATCGCCAAAGCAAAGTCCGCATTCGGGATGTTGTCCAAAATATGGTGAAACGATAAAATCAGTTTCAACACCAAGCTTACACCGTTCCGCTCCAACGTTGAATAAGTCCTGTTATATGGATGCAGCACGTGGAGAGTGACCACTACTATCACCAGGAAGCTGCGTTAATAGGTGCCTGCGCAATATCTTAAGGATTTTCTGGCCCAATCGTATCCCTAACGAACACCTTTACGAGAGAAGGGGTCAGGAACGAACGGCGGAAGTGGCAGTGGATTGGTCACACGTTCCGAAAGGGTGACTGTTTCATAGCGAACCATGCTATACAATGGAACCCTTTAACTCAGGATGTCAGAAGACCTGGCGATCCGAGGAGAATATGGCGCAGTATAGTCGAGAAGGAGGCACGGCAGTTAGAAAAAAGTTGGCAAGAACTCAGACGCATTGCCAGCAACCGTACACGATGGCACGTAGGCGTAGTAGAGGCCCTAGGACCCACAGAGGAATACAGGACATAAGTAAGTGCAACTCTGTAGCTCTGCCAGGGGGCACTGGCATCACACCCAATCAGTGCTTCACAAGGAATTGAAATCCTTTCTAAGTACCTTGATAGATTGGGGCTTACACCTGCGCGTCTCTAGCTGCCGATACTTGACATCACTCTTTTGTGCTGTCAATATATAATCTCTAAATACGGTATAATGTACGAACAGGACCTTTCAGTGGAACATCCGTTCCCCCCCTAGATTTACTTGAAAAGTGCAGTAGAAATAATTTTCCGTAAAACTTCAGTTAATATTCCAATATGTTTGCTCAATTATGTAAGTGTATGTGCAGCCAGGACCAACTTCTAACCGCAAAAAGTCAAATAAATTGGAACCAACTTCGTAATGCAATATGCCACAAACTACCCCAAATGCCGAATCTCAAACTCCACTGGATATTCCATTTCAAATAGTGAAACTTGTTTCGTGACACACAGGCGAACTTTTTTCCTGCCGCTCCCTCAGGACGAGCAAGGACAAAAGTAATGACAAACATTTGATATGAATCTCATTAGGATAGGCTGGGAACAGATGTAGCTTGAGTCATTCCGAAGAATTAATTGATAAAATATGAATTGGGAATCATCTTGTGACCGACCACCTACATCCTTAATGAATAAGGATTCAATTTAAATATCGTATTTCATAACTCTGAACTTCTAAGACTTATCACCACGCTCTGTGGTGCACCGAAGGAAGTGGCAGTCTTGCACGAAGTTCTATGTTAAGTAGGTTCCAAGACTACTTGGCACTTGGATCACGTAGGCAATTTGTTATGAATACCAAAGCTGGGAGCGGGTGGGTGTCTGTTTCGATTGGTCTTAGTCTTGTGATCCTACTTCTCGTCGGTTGGCATGTACATATATATATTTACTTTCGCAAGGAGTTGAGGAAATACAATATATTGTCGCGCACGTGACAATAGTAGAACGTATTCAAACTCTGAATGGGAATGTATCATTTTTGATGGATTGGCTTGTAAAATTGGAGACATTTTAAGGGCTGTGTTCATTGACAGTCGTCCTTACAGTGGTGGGTGAAAATGAAGAAGCAGCGACAGAATAATGAGGCTTCACGTTGAGTTTCACAAGGAACCACGATGTTTGAACGGCAGATCCTTCTGCTTTCTATGACCACGTCTGTCCGACTACAATCGAATTTTGTAACCATTTTATTTTATTTTACCGATGCCCGGTTCATCCCTCTCTGGACTCCTACCCAACCTCAGACTACCCCACAATCACATGCCTACTTACTTACTTACTTACCTCCGAGAATCCAGATTACCGAAGATGCCAACTTCCAAGTCTCGTATCGTAACGATGCCAAATCGCCGAGGTCATGAAGGAAGGGGCCCCTAGATGGAGCATTCTTTTACGCGATAGGGCTGGACATGTGAATAGGAGGAGCATGATGGTTTCCTCTTCGCTCCTACAGCTCCTGTAGAAGTCGTTAAAGAAGAGGCCAAGTCTTTTGGGATCTTGGGCTATAAGACAGTGTCCAGTGACGACACCGATAATGCAGCTCATCTGCGATCACTTTAGCTTAACCAACTCGGCGCTACGAGTCTGGTCTAGCTTAGGCCAGATCTGCCTCGAAATATGACACGTTTAGCCGTTCCCCCATCTGCGGTTAGTCTCGCTAATAGCATCCAGCTTTAGTAGATGCTTACATGTAGCGAGGGGCATACCCAGGGCTTGCCTATTAGGGAGAAACCTAAGAGTTGTACCTTCTTTGGCGAGACTGCCGTTTCCCGGAATGTCCCTGTGGCCTGGCACCCAGCATAGGTGAATGTTAAACTGCTCTGTCATCTTCGTAAGAGACAAACGGCAATTTAAGGCTGTCATTACAGTAAAGGAGCATTCAAGGGACTTTATTGCCGCTTGACTGTCAGTGAAGAAGTTAATATCTCTGACAGATAATACACAGCATTTTAGCGAGAACAGGGCCTTCTTAATCGCCATAATTTCCGCCTGGAAAACCCTACAGTGATCTGGGATGCGGAACGAGATGCTCAGGTTAAGCTTTTCGGAGAAAACATCACAACCCATGCCACTCTCTGTAAAGAAGTCAACCGAATTACCATGTACAGGGGAAGAGCTATCCCATTCATCACGTTCAGAAGAACGGAAGTTTCGGTCAAATCTCAGCTTTGGCGCGGTGTAGTTCGCATTTTCATGGATGAAGTTGAGAAGATCAAGGATCGAGGAGTGGCCAATGTGATAGCTGGACTACTCCGAGGAGGCTTTTAGTTGGATGACCGCACTGGTAACATCTGCCGGAAATATCTAAGAGCAGCAGATAGAACAAAATGTCCAGTGCCGCGAAGGGAGTGGTTCTCAGTGCACCACTGATCCCCATGCATGCAAATCGTTGCAACTTAGCTAGTTGAGTAAGTAAACAGTCCTATCAAGATCTCACATACGATCACACAAAACAGTACTATAGGCCTGATGACGGACACGTACAGCCAACGAGCGATTTGAGGTTTCATATACCAGCTCCCACCTACAGCGTTTCATAAGAATAAAGAGCTACATTTGCTTTCCGTACGCATTCTAGTAGATCGGATTTCCAGTTCAGTTTTCTGTCCAAAATAAGACCCAAATAGGTGAGACTGGTGCCATTTATCGTAGGAGGGTCTATGGATGGAACTTTATATTTCCTCGTGAAAAGAACGAGTTCTGTTTTATGAGGGTTAACCTTCAGTCCATAACCATTTAGAGGCCAATCTGGTGAGCCGAAGGTGAGTATATTGGAGGGTTTCCCTGAGAGTATCTGAGTGCTTGCCAGCGGCAGCAATAGCAATATCATCAGCGTAGACAATTACACTACAGCCTAACCTATCCAGGTCCACAAGCAGCTCATTTACTATTAGATTTCACAGAAGAGTTGACGAGACTTCACCTTGGGGTGTTCCGCAGCAGGCAAGTCTTCTGGCCGATGCTCCGTCCAGCTGTGTGTTAATAATCCTGCATCTGCGAAGCATCCACTTTCAGACTTGCAAGTGCCTTTGATTTGACATTGCTTACTTATTTACTTTTACTTATGTCCTGTATCCCCTTGTGGGTCCTAAGGCCGCTATTACGCCTACGCGCCATCGTGTAAGGTTTCTGGCAATGTGTCTCAGCTCTCTCCAACCTTTCCCCAACTGCCGTGCCTCCTTCTCGACTGTTCTGCGCCATGATCACTTTGGACCAGCCCGTCTTCTGCCATCCTGAGTTAGAGGGTTCCATAGCATAGCATGGTTCGCTATGAAACAGTCACCCTTTCGGAACGTGTGACCAATCCAATGCCACTTCCGTCGTTGGATGGTTGTGCCTATTGGTTCCTGACCCGTTCTCTCGTAAAGGTGTTCGTTAGAGATACGATTGAGCCAGAAAATCCTTAAGATATTGCGTAGGCACCTATTAACAAACGTTTGCAGCTTTCTGGTGATAGTAGTGGTCACTCTCCACGTGCTGCATCCATATAACAGCACGGATTCAACGTTGGAGCGAAACGGTGTAAGCTTGGTGTTCAAACTGATTCCATCGTTTCGCCATATTTTGGACAACATCCCAAATGCGGACTTTGCTTTGGCGATCCTGTTGGCTATATCCAGTTCGGTTCCACCATCGGTCGAGACAATACTCCCAAGATACTGGAAATCCTCTACTCTCTCTACCGGTTGTTCAGCAATGCATATTTGAGCCGGTGAGTTTGTTCCAAGGCTGATAATTTTAGTTTTTCCCGCTCAGCCCGACAAGGCCTGCACCTCTCTCCAATCTGCTGTCATTTGGTGGAGATCCATAGTTCTGTGAGAGAAAAAGCATACATCGTCAGTGTAGTGAAGATGTTTCAGTTGAGACGTAAGAGTCCATCGAATTCCTCCATTTCCCGTCGACAAAGCTGCATGAAGCACATCGCTAATCACCAATAGGAAGGATACAGCCTTGTCTTACCCCACTTTGGATCTCAAATTCCTCAGACAACCTTCCCCTGTGCAGAACGTGATCCTTCCGTGGATCCTTCATATGTCGCTTTGATAATATCAATTAGTTTATCGGGAATACCTCTCCTGCGTAAGGCACGCCAAATAAACTCCCTGTTGACACTATCGAACGCTTTCTCAAAATCGATGAACAGCAGGTGCAGTGGCGATCGATATTCAACACACTGTTCGATAATAATCCGCAGGGTGTTGATGTGGTCGGCACAGGAGGATCCAGAGCGGAAACCTGCTTGTTCGGCACCGAATGTGTCTTGGAGATGTTGTTTGATTTGCTCCAGGGTGATTTTAGCTTTTATCTTAGCTACAGCAGCAGCACGCAGATACCCCTCCAGTTTCCGCACTCCATTAAATTTTCTTTCTTAGGAAGCTTGACGATCATTCCCTTTCTCCACTCGTTAGGAAAGCTCTCAGCTTCCCAAGCTCTCCCTATAAGTGGAAGTAGAAGCTCAGGCGATGTTGTTGGCGCTGCTGGTAAGAGCTCAGCTGGAATACCGTCCAGTTCTACCGCCTTGTTGGTTTTGAGTGCATTGATCGCGATAGTGATCTCATCCTTACTGGGAGTCGGGGGGCGTATTCGAGCATTTCTCACCTCGTGCACCTCAGTCTGATTTGGGAGCATATCGCTAGCGAATTCGCGGTTCAAAACCGTAGCAAAATGCTCTTTCCATCTCTTGAGCTGGTTCTCATACGAAATGAGCAAGGAGCCATCTAGGCTTTTCACTGGGTGTTGGCTGGAGCTGCGACCACCTGTCAGCTCTTTCGTGATTCTGTAGATGGTCCTGCTGTCGCACCTCCGTGCAGCTTCTTCTGCTTCTGTAGCCAGCGCGTTGATGTAGTTGCGCATGTCACGTCGCAGGCTACGCTGAACTTCTCTCATCTTCATGCGATATAGGGACTCTAGATTGCTTCTCCCTGCTGCTGGGGTATCTACAACGCGAGCTTTCATCTGCTTTCGGTCGTCAATCCGTCTCCAGGTATCCTCGAAAACCACGCCCTATGTCTTCCCTACGATCGACCGACAATTCTTTCAGCACCAGATGTAAAATCATTTTTCACAGCACACCAATGGTCTTGGATGGTTGCGGGCATTGAGCTGATGATTGCTTCCACACCTTGCGAAAAGTGCTCCCTTAATTGTTGGCGCACTGAGGGATTACTATCGATGTCTATCGATGTTGAACCTGGGCATTCTTGTGTTGTCGTGGGATCTTCGAACTGCAGCAGTGCGTAGTTGGAGAGTAGCTATTATAAGATGGTGATCACCTACTATCCTCACATCTGCCATTCCTCTGATACGGCCGTCCAAGAGACAACTTCTAAAGCGGCGGCTGATAGCAAAATGGTCAATTTGATTGGAGGCTGCTTGCCAGTCGTTGGAAACCCAGCTGACTTTGTGGCAGGCCTTGTGCTCCAACATGGTGCAACCATAAGACGTTTGGCATTGCAGAAATTCACAAACCTTTCGGTTGCCTAGTCCATGCTTCCCAATTACATGTTTAAGCCCTTCATTGTCGTTGCCTACCTTGGTATTCAAATCCCACATCACTATGACGATGTCTTGATTTGGTGTTGTGTTGAAGACGGCGCTTAAGAGATTGTAGAAGCTCCCCTTTTTGTCGTCAGACGAACTATTCGTTGGGGCGTAACACTGTATGATGGTGACGCGTCGTATTCTAGTCCGGAATCTGGTCGTCATATTCTTATCCCCATGAAGCTGCCACGAAATTACTCCCTTGCGTTCTGCTGTTGTTAACGGTCGTCCGACTCCATATTTCCGTGGTCTTCCGGATAATCTACATGTGATCATTCCTTATCCGATGCATAGTGTCGGTTTCTGTAGCAAACAGAGTTCGGCAACGCAGGTTGCTGGCCCACGTTGCCTAGTCTAGAACCAAGGCCCTAGACGTCCCACACTTGCAATTTTAGCCTACACATATAAGAGTTTATAACTTAAGTAATTATTCATTTAAAATCTGTTCTTATAATATAGCTGGTTTAGGAAACAAATTGCTCTATAACGACTTTTTTGAACACATTAACCAATACGACATATTCTTTCTGTTTGAAAATTTCGTGGAGGAAAACATGTTCAGATTCGACCAGTACTTTAAAGATTATATACTGCACTGGATCCCTGCTACGAGAATACATAACCATGGCAGAGCAAGCGGAGGATGTGTATTTGGTATCGGAAGACATATAAGGAAATCTATTGGATGTCGTTACATAAATGTGTTTAACTGAACTTTGGTTGAAATAGATACGAAGAAGATTAAATAGTACATAGTTCCTATCTACGTTAATTGCAACTCATGGCTGGAGGATTTTGAGGGCTTGTACGACCTGCTACTAGAGTTTGGACAAGAAAACATAATGGTTATTGGTGATATGAATGCAAGAATTGGGACAGCACAACTTTTAAATCTGGAGCCCGAGCTCATACCCACATCGATAAACGCTACGCGATATGCCACAAATAAGAAAATGGATGGAAATGGAAGGAAGTTAATTGAATTGTGCGAATCTGTTGGCCTTACGATGATGAACGGACGAACCAATAGCGACAAACTGGGTCATCTTACTTTTATCAGGGGAACTGCGGCTTCAACGATAGACTATTGTCTTGTTCGCGGAGCTTGGCTAGAGTGTGCATTTGACCTGCAAGTAAATGAATTGATTCACTCAGATCACCTACCATTAACTGTTACGGTAAACCTGATGGCATTTCCGGAATCTCAATCGCGTGACATGCAACTTTTGCCGAAATTGCAGTGGAGGAAAAGTTTTTCAACAAGGTACAAATTATGAGGGCAAGGTGAAAAGTTCTCGGCCTGACGCAGAGATAGTGTTCCAATCAGCAATAATTTATGTTTCCTGCCTGGGTGCACTTCTCATTAGTTCGTATGACAAGTTTCAACTTGTTCGCTCAAGTAGTTTGTTTACACGAATTTTTGCAGCAGACGTCTTGCGTGTTTTTCGTTAAAATGGATAAACTTGAATATCGTGCGATCATAAAATTCTTCGTTTTGGATGGGTTAACCCCTAAGGAAATTCATCCAAAGTTGACAGAAGTTTACGGGGACTCTGCTCCTTCTATGTTAACCGTTAAAAAGTGGGCAGCTGAATTTAAACGTGGTCGCACGTCCC
Organism: Brachypalpus laphriformis; assembly: GCA_945910035.1. Taxonomy (NCBI): domain Eukaryota; kingdom Metazoa; phylum Arthropoda; class Insecta; order Diptera; family Syrphidae; genus Brachypalpus; species Brachypalpus laphriformis. The sequence continues at coordinate 18,073,290 of OX246755.1, forward strand.
TCGAAGATGACCCACGTGAAGGACGACCAAAAACCGTAACCCCACCCGAAACCATCGAAAAAGTGCCATAATATCGTGTTGGACGATAGGCGAGTGAAGGTGAGTGAGATAGCTGAGGCTGTGTGTATATCGGAAGAGAGGGTGCGACACATCTTGGACAAAAACTTAGGGATGCGAAAGCTCTGCGCAAGATGGGTGCCACATTTGCTGAATGCCGATCAAAAGCAAATGCGCAAATGATTTTCGCGGCAATCTTTGAACCAATAGGGATCCGACCGACTTTGTGCGGCGATTTGTCACCATGTATGAGACATGGGTCCACCAATACACGCCAGAAACGAAACAGCAGTCGAAGCAGCGGGTGGAAGCCGGTGGTTTAGCGTCAAAGAACGCGAAGTCGATCGCATCTGCCGGGAAGGGTCATGGCCAGTGTGTTTTGGGATGCGAAAGGGATCCTATTAATCGATTACCTTGAGAATGGCAGAACAATTACAGGCGAATATTACACCAACCTTCTTGACCAGCTGGATGCCAAAATTTGAAAGAAGAGGCCTGGCTTGAAGAAGAAAAAATCATCTTTCACCAGGACAATACACCTGTACACAAGTGTGCGTTGGCGATGGGAAAACTGCGAGATTTGGGGTACGATTTGCTCGGCCATACCCCCTATTAACCTGATTTGGCACCCTCAGACTTCCATCTGTTCCCAAACTTGAAGAAATTTGTTTCTGGGAAGCGCTTCGTATCCAATGCAGAAGTTGAGAGGGCCGTATATGAATATTTTCGCAGCCTTCCAGACTCTCACTTCTGAGAAGGAATACTGATGTTAGAGAAACGCTGGACAAAGTGTGTTGAAGTCAATGGAGATTATGTAGAAAAATAAAATCATTTTTTAACTGAAAATCGCAGTCTTTCATTGTCAGGCCGAGAACTTTTCACCTTGCCTTCGTAAATTTGAATCGCGCGATCAGTTCTGTTGATGCAAGTGAATTCAATTCCATACGGGACACAGGCAAATTAGTCTCTTGCATCTCAGATGCGGCGATCTCCTGTGAGCTCGTGGCAAGAGGGAGGAAGAAAAAAACAGCCATGGTATGACAGAGAATGTGAGGATGCTAGAAAAAAATCATTCGCTTACATGCGTTTGATCAGATGTACGAGAACAAACCTGGCTAAACAGCTGTACCAAGAGGCAAACAAAGCGTACAAAAATATACCATATGCATAAGGAAACAGCAATTATATTCTCAGTATCTCGCGCGCACTCTATCGGGAATTCGAGACAGTCGTTGTTTCTGGAAATTAGTACGAGCTCTCAACGGCACTTGCAGCGCAAGGGGTATTCAAATTGAAGCTCCTGTATTGGCAGAACATTTTGGAAGTCTATTAATTCCACCAGGCTGCTTAACACAAATACACTATGCATTGCCATATCAGGAAAACACCACTCTAGACCGGGTAATAACAATACAGGAGGTCAACATGGTCATACACCGTTGCAGTTTGAATAAAGCCCCTGGAGTAGATCGTGTACCTTATGAGTTTTTTTTAAATATGCTACTGAAGAATTCTTAGAAAATCTCACCGATGCGTATAATTATATATCTATTACGGGTGAAATGCCAGAAGGTTTTAGAAGAAATATAATTTTCCCTATCTTCAAGAAAGGAGACCCAGAAGTTCCAAACAATTATAGAGGCATCTCGTTCCTGAACTCGGTAACAAAAATATTTACGGGAATAATTGTAGAACGCCTGACAGAGTGGATACGCCTAAATAATTTGCTCAGCGAATTCCAAGCCGGCTTTAGGAAAGATTATTCTACAGTAGACAACGTATTTACGTTAACGAGCATCGCGCCATCTTATTTAGACAGGGGCAGTAAATTATACGCATTCTTTGTAGATTTCAAGGCGGCTTTCGACTCCATCGACAGAAATGCTCTATTTTATAAGCTTAGTATCCTGGGAGTATCGACAAAGATTATGGAGGTGATACGAGGTCTCTATAAGGAAAACAAAACGACGGTGTGGGATGGAAAGAAAATGTCCAACTGGTTCGAGTCAACAATGGGAGTGAAGCAGGGTTGCCTCTTGATTCCTTTGCTTTTATCAATACTCCTAGATGGTCTCACAACTTTTTTGCCTGGAGCGATTGTTTTCAATGGTATAAACATCAAGGTCCTGCTGTACGCTGATGACATTGTGTTACTCGCGGAAACTCCAACGATGATGCAAATCATGATCAACAAGTTGCATCAGTACTGCAGATTGTGGAACTTAAAAGTTAATATCATTCATTCATTCATTCATTTTCAATGGCCCGCTAATCCTTCATGAGGGTCGCGGGGGTAGGATGCTCAGGTGGACTCTCCATCCTTCTCGATCCTCCGCCATTGACTCCAATTCATCAGGGAGAATCCCTAAGCGGCTCCAAGAGAGATGTCGGACTTGATCCAACCATCTATTTCTGGGCCTTCCGCGAAGTCGTCTACCTGATGGCACGGCAACCATGGCGCGTCTTGGAAGCCGGTCTGGGGGCATACGCACTACGTAACCAAACCATCGAAGCATAGATCGTTCCGTTCGGAGAAGTAGCTGCTCAACGTTGAGCGCCTCGCGTACTCTGGTGTTGCGCACTCGATCCATACGAGTTATTCCAACAACACCGCGAAGGAACCTCATTTCGGCAGCTTGTATCCGCGATCTTATTCTTTCGGTCACTACCCAAATTTCATGACCATATGTGAGAGTTGGAACATACACCGAGTTAAAAACCGATAGCTTAGCTTGAACACTAAGTTCGGCCTTCCTTATAACAGATTGGCCAAGCTCTCTCAAAATTGATCCAGCCTGACCAATTCTACAGGATAACTCGGCATTGCTCCTCCCATCACTCGTGAATAAAACCCCGAGGTACTTAAACTTATCCACCTGCTTCAGTGGGACTCCACTAACATGCAGAGTGCACTGAATGGGTTTTTTGGAAACGACCATTACTTCCGATTTGTTCACGTTGATCTTCATTCCAGCATCATCACAAACGGCTACAAACCTTTCGAGTGCGCGCTGAAGTTCGGTTTGAGAGGACCCAAGGATGACCAAATCATCCGCAAAAAGCAGATGACTAATCCTTAGTTCTCCCACTTTGAAACATTCCCCGCCACGGCTGCGCTGCAACATCCAATCCATATATACAATGAAGAGGAGAGGTGACAAAACGCACCCCTGGCGGAGTCCAACGCCCACAGGGAAAGGTATTGATTTAACACCGTTTATCCGAACACAGCTTCTACAGTTTGTATATAAAGACTGAATCGCCCTTAACAGGGAACCAGCAATCCCATACTCCTGCAGAACACTCCAGAGTTTGCCTCGAGGAACCCTATCAAATGCTTTTTCCAAATCCACAAAACAAATGTAGACAGGTTTGGCATATTCCCAGGCCTTCTCAAGAACCATTCTGAGAGTGAACAACTGGTCGGTTGTGCTTCTACCGGGACGAAAACCGCACTGCTCATCCCCCAAACTGTCTTCAACCACAGCTCTGGAACGCTTTTCTAGCACCTTAGCGAAGACTTTTCCAGGGAGACTTAAAAGAGATATACCCCTATAGTTGGCGCAATCTCTTTTGTCCCCTTTTTTAAGAAGAGGAACTACCACCCCCATTTGCCAATCACCCGGTGTTTCACAGCATTCCCAGGCCACTTTAATGACACGCGAGAGCCATTGAACTCCCTCTTTACCTAAAGCCTTGAGCATTTCTGGCCGAATTTCATCCACACCAGCAGATTTGCCAACTTTTAGCGCTTTGATCGCCAAAGTTACTTCCTCTACCGTAGGACTACTTTCCGCCCAACTCTCGACCATAGGTCTGTCATCTTCGGTGCCCTGTTCGGGATTGAGCAATTCTGAAAAGTGCTCGCTCCATCTGCGTAAGATGTCCTCCTCATTAGAGAGAAGTCTACCGTCTTTGGATTTAACTCCTTCAACGATATTCAACTTTTTTCCTCTGAGTCGGCGGACGGTCTGCCAGAACATCTTATTTGCAGATCTGTGGTCACGTTCCAATTTCTCGCCAAACTCCTTCCAAGACTGTTCTTTCGCTGTTTTCACAGCTAATTTGCAAGTTCTTCGCGCCTCAGTGTACCGATTTCGAGAATCGGAGTTCCCCAAGTGAATCCACACCTTAAAGGCTCTCTTCTTCTCTCTGATGGCTTCTTGAACTCCGGGCGTTTTAAACCAAGCAGTTCTTTTCTCACCACCAGCCGCCACACCAAGCCGCTTCACTCCACAAACATCTCCCGCAGAGGCAGTAACCGCTGTTGAAAACAGTTGCCATTCTTCCTCTACATTTGATGGAACAGTTGGAATTCGTTCAAACCTTTCAGATATTTGCCGTGCAAATGTCTCCCGTATCTCATCGTCCTGTAACCTCTCCCATCGTATGCGTGTAACCATCCTTGGTTTACGCTTTGGTAGGGGAGGCACTCTATCGCTAAGATACAATTTGCACAGCACTAAGTGATGATCAGTTGACAGTTCGGCCCCAGTTAATATCATCAAATCCAAAATAATGGTATTCAGAAACGGGTTTGGGCGATACGCACGAGAAGAAAAATGGTATTGGGAAAATGTAGAGCTTGAGAAGGTGAAGGAGTACAAGTACCTTGGGGTCATTATCACACCTCGTCTATCGTTTAGTAAACATCTGCAAGAAAAGCTGAAGGAGGCGAAAAAAGCAATCAATTGTAACTGGAAAGGCATTCTACGGAAAAAAGAATATGGCCCATAGTGTGAAATATAAACTGTTTGAAGATTAATTGTGTGTTACGCGGCTCAGGTTTGGGGATTTTTGCAGTACGAGGATGTTGAGAAGCTGTTGAGATACTTCATCGAGAAAATATTTCGTCTACCGGTAAACACACCAACATACATGTTGCACCTCGAAACAGGGTTACCTCCGCTATATATATTCACCTTAAGGATGCACTTCAATAACATCTGCAAAGTCTGCGAATTACCAAACCATCGGCTTCCCAAAATAATTGTTAAATTTTCTTTAAAACTCTCTTCCTGGCTGACGGCAATAGCCAATGGTTAAAATGTGAAACTTGTAAAACTAAGAAAATGTTGTAAAATAAATTCACATTTAAATCTAAAATCTAATGTATAAGAGTTTATACGTATAGTTGTCTGGGACCACCGCTAGGAGGGTAATCAAGCACTTCGTCACGAACTTGATTGTTGCGCTACTGGTCCAAGTCATGTCTTGAGCAGTCAGTAGTTTCCCGACCAATCGCAATGCAGCGATTCCCAAAGTATTTAGGAAAGACTGATAGATCTATAATCTTTGGGGGAGGAGTGAAAGGCCTTATCAAATTTCGGAATAAAGACTACCTTAACCTTTCTCCATAATTTTCGAATGTTGCTTATGAGTAAACAGCCACTGAACACCGAGTGGAGCCACGAGCAGAGTAAATCCAAGCCTTGTTGTAGCTCCTCGAGTATGATGCCATCGAATTTGATGAAAAGGAAGCTGCAATATTCCTTTGAGTGACAATGTCAGCTCTTGTGACAGATATGAGTAACATCTGCGGTCGAAGATGCTAAGAAATACGTATTTCTGGCCTCGAAAGTTTGTGCTTTAATCGATAGTCGGTATTTTTTTCTCGAACTTTATGTAAGTTTATCCTCTATGGTGAGTAATACGAGTATGAAGACTTGCCGGTATCCTACAATCTAATAGACGTGATGGAAGATTTAGAGCAAACATTAGTTCTTGAGGCAATCAATAGACTCGGGAGAATCCTTTGTTGGGATACGAAGGAAATACAATAGGGCATCAGGTCTATGTGCTTCTTGTGCACTCCTCTCCTGCGTCTAATTAAAGTCCTGCAGAGCAGCGATCCGCAATTAAAATAATCCCTTCGTTCGTCCAACTGTAAGACTAAAACCTCCCCCTATACCCAATCCATAGTCATCAGCCTTGCAGCATCACTGAATGCCATTCCATACAGATGCCAATATATCCAAGCTGCACGTCGTCGTCGTCGTCGTCATCCATATAAGGAACACCTGAAGCACCAACAGCAAAACATATTTAATATTTTAACTATTGTCAAGGATAACATCTCATTCAAGAGTGAAACCAAATTGCATCTTCACTTGCCATCCATGCATTGCAATGTGTCATTGAATGCGGAGAAGATATATTCTGAAGAAGAATGCAAAACAAGGGATACCCAGAGGCATAGATACACACAGATATAGATACAGATACAGGCATACAACACACAAGCTTGTTGGGGCGTTTTATAGAATATATCACCCAGTAATGAGGGTTGAAAGTTACTTGAAGTGGGCACTTTAAATCCAACATTGCACTCAAGAGCCAGCCCATGGAGGGCTATAGATTCCACCACTAGGAGGGAGATGATGATGATTTTCCATTCACGAGATTTTTTTTTTTTTTATTCATCCCAGCTCAAGCCTACACAGACTGTGTGTAGTGCATGTAGAGAGAGTGCGTTGATGGACTAAATGGAGGGATACATGACGAGGCGACCATCTCAAACCCGCAAAAGTCCTAGGGGTGCTATTTTTTTTTTTTTCCTCTCCATTCTTCTTATGCAGCATTAAATGGAAGGCACAACGAAGAAGTTATGTTGATGCTTCTGCTGCTGGATGGATGATGATGATGATGATGATGTTGTTGGGGGTTTATTGTTGGTTGGATGCTCTTGCTCGGTGTACGGATGGTTGGGTTTCTACATTCTAGGACCAACTTGATGTTTGCCATTGCATAAATCCTCTCAATATGGACTGGAAAAATGTGAGGTAAGGATGTATATTAGGATTTTTTTTCCTCAGCTCCTGCTTCTCCTCCTCCAGATATACGTACGTACTCGTAGGTATCCTTATTTCACTTAGAAATGTTGTTCCATGAAATTCAATTGGAAGTCACTCTGTGCATGCTGTTTCGCATCAAAATTCATTCAATTGGCATTATTTGCGGAGTTAGTTTGTTATGCGGAGCAAAGATGTTTCAGAAATAAATTTTTATTGCATTGCTTGGCGGGAGGAGAGTGGGGAATTCAGGTCAGGATTACCAACTTGCAGACCAATTTTAATAGAAGTTGTAACTTTGGTCGAAAGTTTGATTCTATCGGGAAGTGGGTTTTATTTTCTGATAGCAGATCACGAGGATAAGCTATGAATGAAAGTAATACGAATCCAACGAAGCAGGAAATTGTTAAAAGTACGAAGAACAGAGAATGGTTAGAAAATGTGCCGAACTGCAAGAAAGGAGGCTCCTCAACTGCGCCAATTATAGATGCATCTGTCTCCTGAACAATGCATACCAGATCTTCTCTGCGGTGTTGTGTGAATACCTGAAACCATTCATCAACAGGCTAATTGGCCCCTATCAGTGTGGTTTCAGGCTAGGATCACCATTGATCAAATCTTCACACTTCGACAGATCCTGGAGAATACCCAAGAAGTCCAAATCGACACTCATCGTCTTTTTATCGATTTCAAGGCCGCCTATGACAGCATCCATAGAGAATAGCTTTATAAAAACATGTCTAGTTTCAACATCCCTGCTAAACAGGGCAGTGCGCTATTTCGGCACTCCAGGATGTACATGGGAGCAATGAGGCACTCATGATGCTGATGTCTGGTGAGCTGGAGCAGGTGGCACAGATCCTGGTAGGAAACTCTTCATTGATGACGCCGAAACTTGACTCATCGATTTGCTCGGCGATATGTATACAGCGGCGATCATTAAATAGGTTGGAGTGCCAGCACTCATGATGAGCGTTGAAGTCTCCAATAACCATGTAGTAATCGCCCGTGAGAAGATGATCTAGTGATGGAAGGTAACCAGAAGTGCAGCTAGCTAGCGTTTTTCTTCATGATTCTTCGGTTTTTTCAGTATATTCTGTCAGGAATTCTTGTAGCAAATCTCCTTTCAAATGCTAGCATCGGGTTTACGTGATCAGTTTCCATCGGTCCGTTGGTAGTCCCCCATAGGGACAAAATGAAGGCATGGCCGTAAGGGCTCGATAACAACAATCGGCCTTCCCTCCGTCTTACACCGGTTTTGGCCGCCAGACTGTTACAGTATATATCAAGCGAAATGAAACTGGTCATACAGCGACTCTGTACCTAGCACTTGTACTGGTTGGTTAATTGGTTTGGAGTGGTCCACGATGGGGTACACTCAGACCTTCTGCCACTGGGCAGGTACGGATGAATCACGCTGCTTACTCCCAGAATCATACGCATTTGTTGACAAATTTCCTGATCTAAGCCGTGTAGGCGCCCTCACCAAATGCTTTAGGTGTCTGGAGTTTGGCCACACGGCGCGTCAATGCAAGAGCGAGCATGACCGATCCAAGCAGTGCAGAAACTGTGGAGAGAAGGGCCACATAGCCAAAGAATGCAAAAAGGACGCATTATGCTTCTGGTGTAAGACGGTCACGCCAGAAAACGCCGGACACGTAGCTGGTAGCAGCAAGTGCCCAGTACTCAAGAAAGCACTGGCCAAATTAATATGATGAATGTCGTCCAGATAAACCTAAACCACTGCGCTGCCGCACAGGACCTTCTGGCGCAAACTGTACGAGAGAAAAGGATCGACGTAGCCCTAGTAAGCCAACAAGCCCATAAATGGAAGTAGCCGGATAGACGATACCATGAAAAAAGCCGCGATATGGACCTGCGGGAGCTATGCTCTGCAGTCAGTCGGCCACCAGGCTGACCTTTTCGTATCTGCAAGGATAAATGCTGTGCACTTCTATAGTTGCTATGCGCCCCCCAGTATAACACTGGCGGACTATCTAAAGCTGCTGGACGACAACGTAGCTGACGCGCGAGGGAAACATCCAGTGATTATTGCTGGAGATTTCAATGCTTGGGCTACCGATTGGAGCAGTAAAACCACAGACGCAAGGGGAAGAGCTCTCCTCGAATGCTTCGCAGCACTGGACATTAGTCTGGCCAACGACGGTACAGCGGAAACGTTTCGAAAGGCAGGCAGAGGGTCAATCATTGACATCACATTCATGAGCAACTCACTCCTGCGGAATACCAAATGGCGGGTTAGCGAAGAATATACCCACAGTGACCACCAGGCAATTATATTTAATGTCGGCGAGGAGAAACGTAGACTGCGTCCCACCCTAACAGGACCAAAGTGGAAGGACACGCTCTTCGACAAAGACATGTTCGAAGAAATGTTAAACACCAGCGCCACAACGAATAATGGATCGGCTTAGGCCCTTTTGAATGAGCTGATCCAGAACATTACCACAGCGTGCGACGCAACAATGCCCAGAAGGTCTGTCAGTAAAAGAGGCGAGCCCTGCTACTGGTGGACCGACGATATTAAACGGCTCAGAGCAAAGTGCCTACAAGCACGACGCAGATCTCAGAGATCCAGAGGCAGACAAGATTTCCAAGAGCCGCTAACCACATTTAAATTGGCGAGGCGAGAACTGGAAAGGGCCGTTAAGGAGAGTAAGTCAAGGAGCTTTAGGCGGCTCTGTGACGAGGCCGAATTAGACCCCTGGGGCATAGCGTATAGAGTGGTGATGAAGAAGCTTAAAAGCAGCAGGTCTCCACAACTAACATGCCCGGCAATGCTACGGACTATAGTAGAGCACCTATTCCCCATAGACCAACCACTATGGACTCCATCACGAGGGAGATTAGCATGGAGCATATCCCAGCGCATGGGATAGCATGGAGCAATCACGTCGGAAGAACTCTTTGGGGCATGTAGAAAAATCGGAGACAGCAAAGCACCTGGTCCAGATGGCATCCCGAATAGGGCAATCAAGGCGGCTGTTAAGACGAGACCGGACATCTTTCTAACAACGATGCAAAGGTGCATAGAGGAGGGGGTATTCCCTACACCATGGAAATTGCAACATTTAGTGCTGCTTCCAAAGGACAATAAGCCGTCCGGACAACCATCATCGTATCGCCCAATATGCCTGCTCGATACGTTGGGAAAAATCCTAGAGCGTATCATCTATAACAGACTGCTTGCGGTGGCGGAGGAAAACGGAGCCTTGTCAGACTGACAGTACGGCTTCAGAAAATCACGCTCTACCGTCGATGCCATAAAGGCGGTAGTAGATATAGCAACTGAAGCAATACAAGGGAAAAGGTGGAAATCGGGGACGAAATGCGAAATACGACGCAGTAGTAACGCTCGACGTCAAAAATGCGTTCAACTCGGCAAGCTGGTCATTCATTAGGAGATCCCTGGCCAGGATGGATACACCATACTACCTGCTGAGGATAGTCACGGACTACTCGAGCAATAGGAAGCTAAGATACCCTACTGACGATGTCGTTAAGCACTACAGTGTTTCCGCGGGAGTCCCACAAGGGTCGGTTCTGGGAACTCTCCTATGGAACATTATGTACGACCGAGTTCTGCGACTAACACTGCCCGAGGGAGTCAAAGTAATTGGCTTCGCTGACGATATCGCAGTGGTTACAGTAGCCAAGCACCTACACGAGGTGGAGTCTGCCACGGATGAGGCAGTTATAAGAATAAAGGAATGGCTGGAGTCTACCGGTCTGGAACTAGCTGCCCACAAGACTGAAGCTGTCCTAATAACCAGCCGCAAAAAGGTGGAATATGCCAGCTTCCGGGTCGGAAACCAGACAATCAGGTCCAAAGAATTCTTGAAGTACCTTGGAGTCATGCTCGACAATAGGCTTCGCTTCAAAGCCCACGTCGAGTATTCTAGTAAGAAAGCATCGCTGATGCAGGCAGCACTCTCCCGAATGCTCCCGAACATCGGCGGCCCTGGATACGCTCGCAGGATCCTGCTGTCCAGAGTGGTCAGCTCGGTGCTTTTATACGCTGCTCGATATGGGCAGGTGCACTGGCGACAAATGAGTGCAGGACGAAGCTATCATCAGCTCACAGGCTCTGCGCAATCAGAGTGATCAGCGGTTTTCGAACTATCTCCGACGATGCAGCCTGCATTTTTGCTGGGATGGTCCCAATCCTCGCTGATGAGATGCAGAGGGTATACCTTAGACGTCCCTCGAACCGGCAAGAGGCAAAAAGGATTAAGGAGGAGGAAAGGTCAGCATCAGCAACGCTGTGGCAAAGCAGGTGGGACAGCTCTATAAAAGGCAGGTGGACCCACAAGCTCATTCCCACTATAAAATCATGGACAGAAAGAGCGAGGGGGCACTATAACTACCACCTCACACAGTTTCTGTCCGGACACGGTGGCTACCGGAAATACCTCCATAGATTTGGACACGATAGTTCGCCCCTGTGTCCAATATGTCCAAACGAAGAGGAGGACGCGGAGCATGCAGTGTTCTACTGCAGACGCTTTGCAGAAGACAGAGCAAACCTGCCAAGTCCAGAAAATCTTGTAAGTTACATGACACGATCAGAGGGCGAGTGGATGGAGATCTGCTCATTCATAGTATGTGTGCAGAATGCGCTGCGAAGAGCAGAAGCCATAAGAAGAGCCCAAGAGGCGGCCTCGGAGACTAGAGCATAATTGCTAACCAGCTCCGCGAGGAAATACCTAGCAGCAGTCCTGCGGGGAGAGTGGTTGAAGTGTGTGTAGGGTGTGTGTTTAGTACGTAGGCGTATTCCTAGAATCGATTACCCAGGTTTGCGAATCGTGCATGCTAGTATCTATGTAGATTATACATCCTTGGCGCAACCTAAAAAAAAAAAAAACCTCATAGGTGACCGCCACACATTAAAGAATGAAGGACTTGTAGTCTTTTTTCCAAACTCTCAAACTTGGTACACAGATGATTTCGAATTGGAAAATGGTAGCAGGGGTTTATGGACCCAGGATCCAACGTGCGGCAGCGCTTGGGAAATCACGAACAATATTTCAGGTGGAAGTCCATGCAATCGAGCTCTGTGTACGAGAATGTCTGCGAAGAAAGGTACTCGTATCTATATTCTTTCAGACAGCTAGGCAGCACTTATGGCTCTGAAATCATACACGGTAGGATCCAAACTTGTATGGGACTGTCGAAACCTACTCGAAGATCTCGTATCGAAAAGCACAGTCACTGTGGCCTGGATACCAGGACACGAAGGCTTCGAGGGCAACGAACGGGCGGGCTGCTTAGCGAGAAGAGGCGCCGGTCGCCCGCTAGTCGATCCTGAACCCTATTTTAGAACCAAACTCAAGGGCCTAAGACAGGCAAAGAAGTTCATTAATCTCAACGGGTGCAAGACTAAAAAGCTACTCGAGCCTAGGAAAGCAGACTTGAGAACCTAAACAGGCTACTTGACTGGTCATTGCCCACTCAGGTACCATCTGCACTAGATAGGAGTAGCAGATACAGACGAATGCCGGCTATGTGGAAAGCAAAAAGAGACGGCAGAACATACTCTTTGTGAATGCCCCATGGCCGCAAGAAAAAGACTTCTCCATCTCGGGGGGGTTTTATTGAGTTCCTCTGACTTCTGGAACATTGAGCCTGGAGCTTTGTTGAGGTTTATCAAGAGCCTTAACCAAGTACTCAGCTAAACACCGGGATGGCACAATCGATCTTATGTGTCGCTGTGCGTACAAGACCCTAACCAAGTAAAGTAAAGTAAAGAAGACCTCGTAACAATGTACCCAAGTCCTTAACGGGCTCTTCCTAGGGCATGGATAAGGAGACGCTACTCACCATATATAAGGCAATCGGTCGGTCCGAGCTGAACTATGCCGCCTCCATCTGGACACCGCAGCTGTGTGACACTAACTGGCAGCATCTTCAAGCCTGTTAGAACGCGGCCATGAGGACCATCACCGGATGTCACCTGATGTCACATGCTGAACCTGCATGCTGAGACGAAGTTGCTTCCAGTAAGGGACCATAACACCATGCTCTCCAAGCAGTTCCTTCTAGCTTGTGACCTGCAAGACCACCCCAATCATCTGCTGATGATAGTACCACAATCACCCCGTTCCATTCGCAAAGAGTTCCAAATCTACAAATACGACCTCGATGTCTACACGGAGGGCACCAGGATCGACAGATAGACCTACAAGGATGCGTTGAAAGGCATTCATCGCACAACTGTGTCCCACTCTTTAGAGAATCTCTGCCCCAACGTGGTCCTCGGAGGCCGGCCACCAAGAAGAATAAGATCCACCCTGGCTCAGCTACGCTCAGGCTGGTTTTGCTTACTTAACAGCTACAAGAACGTCTTGACGCTTCCATAGAAGACAAATGCTCTGACTGCGGAAATTGCCCACACAATTGCAAAAGAGACGGCAGAACATACTCTTTGTGAATGCCCCATGGCCGCAAGAAAAAGACTTCTCCATCTCGGGGGGGTTTTATTGAGTTCCTCTGACTTCTGGAACATTGAGCCTGGAGCTTTGTTGAGGTTTATCAAGAGCCTTAACCAAGTACTCAGCTAAACACCGGGATGGCACAATCGATCTTATGTGTCGCTGTGCGTACAAGACCCTAACCAAGTAAAGTAAAGTAAAGAAGACCTCGTAACAATGTACCCAAGTCCTTAACGGGCTCTTCCTAGGGCATGGATAAGGAGACGCTACTCACCATATATAAGGCAATCGGTCGGTCCGAGCTGAACTATGCCGCCTCCATCTGGACACCGCAGCTGTGTGACACTAACTGGCAGCATCTTCAAGCCTGTTAGAACGCGGCCATGAGGACCATCACCGGATGTCACCTGATGTCACATGCTGAACCTGCATGCTGAGACGAAGTTGCTTCCAGTAAGGGACCATAACACCATGCACTTGTGACCTGCAAGACCACCCCAATCATCTGCTGATGATAGTACCACAATCACCCCGTTCCATTCGCAAAGAGTTCCAAATCTACAACTACGACCTCGATGTCTACACGGAGGGCACCAGGATCGACAGATAGACCTACAAGGATGCGTTGAAAGGCATTCATCGCACAACTGTGTCCCACTCTTTAGAGAATCTCTGCCCCAACGTGGTCCTCGGAGGCCGGCCACCAAGAAGAATAAGATCCACCCTGGCTCAGCTACGCTCAGGCTGGTTTTGCTTACTTAACAGCTACAAGAACGTCTTGACGCTTCCATAGAAGACAAATGCTCTGACTGCGGAAATTGCCCACACAACACCAAACGCCTTTTCAACTGCCCAGCAAAACCAACCGACTTGCGCCCCGATGCACTTTGGGAACGAACGATCCATAGACGTGGCTCGATTCCTAAGTCTAGAAACTGATTTGTCCCCAGCAGAACCGTAGTAGCTACAACAACAACAACGATCTTGGCTTTATTAGAACAACTCAGCGGACTGTCGCCGGTGCGGAGTCTTCGAATCTAACCCCGAGGGACAACGCGGTAGAGAGCCTCCTAGCTATAGGTGGCGCGCACAAGCTCAAGGCAGCATCGACCAACTTGGAGTGCGCAATTGGAAGCACTTAGCTAAAGGCCGAGCTAAATGGAGGGGATTGTTGGTTGAGGCCCAGATTCACACCGAAATGTAGCGCCACTTAAATAAGTAAGTAAGCATAAGTTGTTTGTACTCTAATAAAAACTTCATACTAGCATGGATACCTGGACACTGTGGACGCAGTTGAAATAATGCTGCAGACTTAGTCGCTACCAACTATCCATTAATGGTTGAGTCCTACAATTTTTAACAGAACCCACACAATCAAGCACTTAACAGAGAGGACTGCATAAAGCTTCTGCGAATCAGATTTGGAAACATACTTTTTTTTTTTTTTTTGTCGGGATAGGAAACACTCGACTGGAGCACTCAGACACAACTGGTCCATTGTACTGCCAGAGAGCAAACCGTGGTTTACCCATTTTACTGGAATTTCCTTGACTTTCGAAGAAAGCCAAGCAAGCACTTCAGTGATGAGGAGCTTATAGTACCAGCACTCACCACATCCGCACCGAAGATCTGCCACCTGATACGAGCAAAGGCCGGACACTCACAGAGATAATGTTCCGCGGTGTCGTCGCTCTCTCCACAAGCGTCGCAGATTGTAGTGTCACTTAAGCGTAACACGTTAAGATGCTTGGCAAAAGCGAAGTGGCCTGTCAAGACGCCGATAAGTTGTCTACAGTCTTTTCTGCTGAGAGACAGCAAGAATGCCGCTGATTTCTTACAGACGTCCGGGAGCATGCGTTTAGTCAACCTGCAACCTGGAGAGTCATGCCACACACAATTGTGCTCGTGAGAGACCCAATCGTCAATGGAAGCCCTAACCGAAGACGCTGGAAGACCCAACGCGAGTTCGGGACCTGAGAAAGCCTCCTCTGAGCCTTGTCTAGCAATCTCATCGGAGATCTTGTTCCCCAAGATCCCAGTGTGACCTGGGACCCAGATAAGAGACAGAGAATTCAGCCTTGCGACCGAGTTCAAAGAGTTTTTGGTTTCACGAACTATTTTGGAAGTGGTTAAAGGGTTAAGCAAGGCCTTAAGCGCAGCCTGACTGTCACTACAGACACAAATGCTACGTCCCTTCCACCTGTTCTTCACAACATAGTTCATGGCCATTAGGATTGCATAAGTTTCCGCTTGGAAAACAGACGCATATTTGCCTAACGAGAAGTGAAGTCTAATGTTGTCGACTTCCACGAAGACCCCAGCGCCAGACCCTTGACTGGTTTTGGAACCATCCGTGAAAATACGACTACATTCCATTCCCGGCTCAGACTCTGACCGAAGCCAGTCCTGGACACAAGGAAAGTCGACTCTGAATTTGCGCATCAGCTGGAGTTCTGGTGTCATTGCATCAGACGGCATATCCATAAGACAGGAGTCGTAAGATAAGTGTCGCGCAAGTTCATCAAAGTTCCAGTGTGGAGTATACCAAAAACCGCCTCGCCTAAGACGATGGATGGCTTTGATAGTGCAATCCATGATATAAGTATCAAGGGGAGGTAAGTTCAGCAAAGCGTCTAGAGCAGAGCCAGGCGTACTCGGGAAAGCTCCCGAAACATACTTACTTAGATGGCGCTACTTTCCGGTGGGCCTCAACCAACAAGCCTCTCCAACCCGTTCGGTCTCTTTCAATTTCAATTTCCTTGATGTGAAAGTTTCCACGGATCTTCGAACTTCTTATTCGATCAAGCTTTGTCACTCCTGCTGTCATGCGAAGCATCTTCATCTCAGCTGCCGTTAATTTACTCTCATACGTTTTGTACATCGTCCAACATTGGGAACCGTATGTGAGCGCTGGACGCACAACTGCGGTGTAGAGCCTTCCCTTCAACTTAGGGCGCATATTTCTGTCACAGAAGATAGCGGAATTTTCTCGCCACTTCATCCACCCTACGCTTACGCGATGATTGATGTCGTCATCACAAGTTGCTTTGCTATTGATGATAGATCCCAGATATTTTAACTTTTCGCACTTGGGAAGCACTGTTCCATTCGAATAAATGTCTGGAATAGGCCTGAGTGGATCAGAGAACGGGCAGCACAAGTACTCTGTCTTTTTTTAACTAACGCGATACCCATTTCCTCCCAGAGCGACCACCCACACATCAAGTGCTCGTTGCAGGGATGTAGGATCCTCACTAATGATGGCGCCATCGTCAGCAAAGAATAACTGATTTACATTGGGGTCCATCACTTTACCTTCAAGCAAATAATCAAGGACTGTAATAAAGACCAAAGGACTTAAGATGCTTCCCTGATGCAGCCCGACTTTGATTGGGAACTCTTCGGTTACTCCAGCGGGGCATCTTACTTTTGTCTTTGCTCCTTCGTACATGTCCATGATCATTTATACATAGGTTTCTGGAACCCGTCGGTGTCTTAGCGCCACCCATATCAGATTTCGTGGTTGTCTGTCGAATGCCTTTTCAAAGTCAACAACATGCAAATCCTTTAAGGAATCACTATGTTTTTCGATTATGATCCTTATACTTTGGATTGCATCTGTGGTTGATTTACCCGAGACAAACCCGCACTGATCATCAGATAGCCGTATTATTTTTCGCAGTCTTACTTACTTACTTACTTAGATCCTTTAACCCCTCGGGGGGCATAGGGCGTCAACCACGCCTGCGCGCCATCGTGTTCGAAGTTCTGCAACGCGTTTGAGCTGCCTCCAACTCATTCCTAAAGAGCTCGATTCCTCCTCAACTGTTCTGCGCCACGTTTGCCTAGGGCGTCCCGCTATTCTGCCTGCCTGGGTGAGCGGATTCCACTGCATGGCGTATTTCGCAATGGAGTTGTCTTCGCGCCGTAGGGTGTGTCCAATCCATTGCCACTTTCTTCTTCGTATAGTAATGCTTATAGGTTCTTGGCCCGTTCTCAGATAAAGCTGTTCGTTAGAGATGCAGTTCGGCCAAAAAATCCTCAAGATGATTCTTAAGCATTTGTTTACAAAGACTTGCAGCTTCCGTGTGTTAATGGTGTCCACC
This sequence comes from Brachypalpus laphriformis, assembly GCA_945910035.1. NCBI lineage: Eukaryota > Metazoa > Arthropoda > Insecta > Diptera > Syrphidae > Brachypalpus > Brachypalpus laphriformis. Next base: position 18,090,696 of record OX246755.1, read on the forward strand.
TTCCAAGTACTGCACCCATAAAGCAGCACTGATTCTACGTTGGAGCGGAACAGTCGCAGCTTGGTTCTTAAGCTGATAACATTGCTTCTCCAGATTTTAGATAGCATTCCGAACGCAGCTTTAGCCTTTCCGATTCTGCTGCACACATCCAGTTCGGTGCCACCGCGATTAGCCGAGACCACAATTCCTAAATAAAGAAAGTTATCAACTTTCTCGACTTCCTGTCCGGCAATGTTAAGTTGAGCATGGGTATTAGAAGTGCTCAGGGCTTTTGTTTTGGCTGTGTTTACTTTTAGCCCCACTTTGTTTGCCTCAGCTTCTAGATTTTGGGCCATCAGATGAAGATCCATTATCCGATGTGAAAGTAGACAAACATCGTCAGCGTAATCTAGGTGTTTAAGGTAAGATGTCATAGTCCAACGAATTCCATAGTTGCCTTCCGTCAATGCTGCATGGAGTACATCGCTGATAACCACCAAAAACAATAGTGGTGACAGTATGCACCCTTGACGTACTCCACTTTGGACTTCAAAATCCTCCGACACCTTACCATTGTGCACGACGTGACACTTACCGCCCTCGTATGTAGCCTTGATAATAGCTATAAGTTTTTCTGGGATGCCTCTCCTGCGCAAGGCCAACCAGATAGCATCTCGATTCAATCTGTCGAAAGCCTTCTCGAAGTCGATAAACAGTAAATGTAGCGGAGACCTATACTCAACGCATTGCTCGATAATGATCCGTAAGGTGTTTATGTGGTCAATGCAGGAGGATCCAGCGCGAAAGCCTGCCTGTTCGACATCGAGAGTTGAATCTAAATGTTCTTTAATTCGTTCTAGAATTATTTTAGCTATTATTTTAGCCACGGCTGGAAGAACGCATATACCTCTCCAGTTACCGCAATCCATCAAGTTTCCCTTCTTTGGAAGTTTAATGATCATCCCCCTTTTCCACTCCTGTGGAAATTGTTCACTATCCCAAGCTCTCCGTATTAGCGGATGCAGCAAATCTGCCGATGTATTTGGCGCCGCTTGAAATAGCTCGGCAGGGATGCCATCAATACCCACCGCTTTGTTTTTCTTGAGGGACTTGATTGCTGTTATTATTTCAGCTTTACTGGGAGGTACGGAGCGAATTCGGGAATTTGTTGCTTCGAACTGCTCATTCGAATTCAAGATCATACCGCCGTCGTCTAAGTGATTTAGCACTGCAGCAAAATGTTCTCTCCACCTAGTGAGCTGATCCTCATCCGAAATCAGAAGGTTACCGTCTAGACTCTTCACTGGATGTTGTTTGGAGTTTCGACCACCGATGAGCTCCTTAGTGATGCTATACACAGTCCTACTGTCGCACCTAGTCGCTGCTTCTTCAGCCCTTGAGGCCAGTGAGTTGATATATTGACGTTTGTTACGTCTCACACTACGCTGCACTTCTTTCTTCTTCGCACGGTATTGGGCTTCAAGCTCGGTTCTCTCTACTGCTGAGGCCGCTGCAATCCGAGCCTTGATTGCTGTACGCTCATCGATCCGTCTCCAGGTGTCTGTAGAAAGCCATGTGCGGTGGTGTTTCTGCTTTTTACCAACATACGTGCGTGCCCCAGTCGCAAAAGCATTTTTCACAGCACTCCAGTGGTCATCCATGTTCTCTATGCTGCTGATTGCTTCTGCTTCTAAGGCAAGATGGTCCCTGAACTGTTGGCGCACTTGGGGAACCTTGAGCCTGTCGATATTAAACCTGGTGATGTTAAGTAGGTTTGAGCGGTTGCTGTTGACGGATGCAGTACGAAGGCGTAAATGAGCTACCATAAGATGGTGATCTCGTTCTAGTCGCAGTCGCAGTCGGCCACCTAATACCCGCTCAACGATCTTCATGGTGTGTGACATCAGCTTGATCGAACGGTAGCTATCACAGTTTCGCGTATCACCTTTCCCTTTGTAGGGAAGATGGTGAAGGGAGAAGGCAACTTTCCCTCCATTGATTCGGCATTGGATCACCTCTCACAAATTTGGAGATGAGAATTCTGAGCCATCTGAACCCGATGTCTCCCATCTTCTTCCAGAACTCAGAGGGCATCTCGTCTGGCCCAACCGCTTTTGGTTTTTTGGAGTATTTGACCGCCTCACTAACTTCTTCAACTGTAATGTCGGATATTTCTTCACAGCTAGGGGTGGCTCTTGGAAAGTATAGCCGGGGAAACTGTTCATTTAAAAGTTCTTCACAATACTGCCGCCAAAAAAACAAATACAAATATTTGGCGCAACAGCTCTTTAAAGTGCCAGGGCCTAGCTTCTCGCAACCACTCATGTTGTGTGCGTTATATTTTTCACACGAATGAAAGGGACCTACAGTTTAATGCCGACTCCGAACGGCGATTTGAGAAGCTTTTTCGTGACAACAATACTCTCGGATGTTTGTCAGACGCTCGCGAGAGGTGGGACCGTGAAAAAACTTTTTGGTATTTTCTGGAATTCGAACTTGGAACCTCATGCGCAGTGATCCGACACACTAACCACTTACGCCACGGCGCCCACTGCCGCCACCTATGCAGAATTTTGTCGTCATCCACAAGAAGCTGGCCATGAGCATTGTTAATGAACTTTGGCGAACGAATCTCCTGAGGATTCCTTCTTCTTCGGGCGGATATTTTGAAGATGGTTGCGCTCTTATTCATATTGTGTCTTCGCAGCTCCTGGATAGCCTAGTTAGCATCAGCAACCGGGGAAGATATTTTCTCGAGCTCCCGATACAGGCCCTCCGTACTCTCTGCTTGAAGCTGGGCGCACTTCTTCTTCGCTTTTTTCTTGCAACATCTGTATTCCATTTCGAGGCGAGCTTTTTCGTCACTATTATTAGAGGGGCACTTTGACCAAGCTTTGAAAGCCGCTTTCTTCTCATTTATCACCTTCTTAGATTCATCACTCCATCACCATGTTTCTTTGTTGATGGTGACCTTTTGAAGCTCCTAGCAGTGATTTGGCCTTCTTTAAGCAAGTTCGCTGTAGGGAATCCCACATATTTTGTGCTCTGCACTCTTCATCCTCAGCCCCGTTGATGGTGGATTATGTCCTGTATCCCCTTGTGGGTCCTAGGGCCTCTACTACGCCTACGCGCCATCATGTACGGTTTCTGGCAATGTGTCCGAGTTCTCCCCAACATTTCCCTAACTGCCGTGCCTCCTTCTCGACTGTTCTGCGCCATGTTCTCCTCGGACCGCCAGGTTTTCTGCCATCCTGAGTTAGAGGGTTCCATTGCATAGCATGGTTCGCTATGGAGCTGTCACCCTTTCGGAACGTGTGACCAATCCACTGCCACTTCCGCCGTTGGATAGTTGTGCCTATTGGTTCCTGACCCGTTCGCTCGTAAAGGTGTTCGTTAGAGATACGATTGGGCCAGAAAATCCGTAAGATATTGTGCAGACACCTATTAACGAACGTTTGCAGCTTTCTGGTGATAGTAGTGGTCACTCTCCACGTGCTGCAACCATATACCAGCACGGATTCAACGTTGGAGCGGAACAGTCTTATTTTGGTGCTCAAACTGATTGCATTGCTTCGCCATATTTTGGACAACATCCCGAACGCGGACTTTGCTTTGTTGATGGTGTGAGAGAGGTAATTTTTCACTACGAAAACAAAAGTCTCGCCTTTTTCTTTGTCCAGATTGTACCACTTGATTTTCTCAGGGACCCTTGTGAGTTTATTTTTCTTTGGTGTTTTCATAAAAATTTCTGTTAGCAGGAGACGGTGTTGCCGAGCTATCGCCTCTCCCAAGATCACTTTGCAATCTTTTACCCGAGGCTTCATGAAACTGGCTACCAAATGGTAGTCAATCTGAGTTTCATCTCTACCACTGCTGTAAGTGATCAGGTGTCGGCTTTGTTTGATGAACATGGTATTTAACACGATAAGACCGTGTGATTTGCACATGCTTAGGATGTCTTCACCAGGAAGGTTCCTGGTGCCATATCCTAGTCCTCCATGGCAGTCTTCATCTCTTCAAATCAAATCTCATCCAACAAACAGAAACTCTTCCTTTGGGATCTTCTTAAGGAGATAGCCAAAATGCATCTTTATCTCTCTGATTGTACCCATCGTGGGGAGCATATGCACTGACAATATTCCACACCTCTCCTTGTATTACTAGTTTGAGAGACATCAAACGGTCGCTGGACTTCGAAATGCTCAAGACGTTTTCAAGTAGCTCTGCCGCAAGGATGATACCGATTCCGTTCTTAGACTTTTCCGTTCCGTAGTAGGACATCTTGTAATCTTTTGTCCTCACGTACAAGAAACGCGCCCGATTTCCGGTGTTTTTCCATTTCGTCTCTTGAACACACAAGATGTTCACTCGCCTTCTATTCATCATCTCTTCCACCTCGTAACTTCGACCGGTCATGCTTCCAACGTTCCAGCTCGCGACCCTCAAATTGCGTCCAAACTGTTTCATTATTTTGCTCGCCCCCGGAATCTTTATAGCTCTGACCCGAACATTTCTGCTCGGTCCAGGATCAGTACCATGCACAGCAGTGGTAGTGCCTGGCGGAGTAGTTCCTTTCCTTTTTGCAAGTATTACCATAATGATACAGTTTTGCAATACATTTTTTTGCACCATATTGCGATGGTGTTTATTGTTTGACACGTGCATGCTCCTGTTTTAGTATTGTTTGATCTTTCTTTTATGACACCAGTGATCTCCAGTCGTGTCAACCCACGGACTCGCAAGCACACTTGTGGGAGGGTTTTTAAGGTAGTATATGTGTCGCTAGGCTCACTTGGGTGTTATATTGCCTAGATCTGATTTGTCCCCCTTAGTCGCCTTTTATGACAAGCGCTGGTTGTTGGGGGGGTGGGCGCTGCAGTGATATTCTTAACCCGTCCCTGCACGGGGAGAAATAGAGCGAGATTATTCGTTGTTAAACTTTCGTTTAGAGAAATTAGTTTGTCAGATTGAATCCCGGTCTGTTGTAAACAAAGTCGTTTCTTTGTTTTTTTGTTAGCTCCAGCTAAGGCCTTCTCAATCATCTGACCGCATTCTTGGGAATACGCGCCACTAGGTTTTCCGAAGTCCACCACAGCTAGCTGCAGTGAACTTCGAATCGCCCCGCTGAAGAGCATCCCCGTATCAGCCTTCGACCTTTTGCGAGGATTTTTTGTGTCCTCCGAAGACCTAAGCCTCTTTGACAAAAACTCCTCCCGCCTGGTCTCGGCCATCCTACGACGATGTTCAGCAGCCCTCGAGGTTTCTAGCTGAACCCCAGCAGGACCTGCCTTAGTGGTTTTTCTGGTTTTCGTCTTTGCGGCTACTCCTTTTCCGCCAAGGTTTGCCTTAGGGGCAGCGAGCTTACGGGTAGCCTTGGTTACAGCAACACTCTGTTTAGGCGCAGGCCTCGTCAGAGCGTCCTTTGCTATTGTATCAACAGCCCAGGCCAGGGAGTTCTTTTTCTTTTCGAAGAGGGAAGAGGGATCTTTTGCGTCCAGCACCGACTTGACATGCATCGCTCTACGGAAAAACCGCCGCCTCATCTGGCCTGGAGAGACCTTCTTCCCGCCCTTCGGTTTCCGGGGACCCTCGGATGGATCTGTTAGAAGCCGCTCCTCCATCTCCGTGGAGATCTCCTCCTCATCCGAGCTAGCTGCCGATGGTGGCTGCAGCTCAACCAGTACCGGCACGCCCACGGGTAGCGTGTCAGCTTCCGAACTGGTGTTGTCTTTTGTTGTTTGTTTGTTTGTTTGTTTCGTTGTTGTTCATCGTTTTTGTTCCCACGAGTATGGCCGGAAAGTATAATTCGCTCCGCCAGAGGCTCCGTGCCGGGGTAAGGCATTTATTATACACAGACCTCGCCAGGGCATCTGTAAGAGCTCGTTAGTGCTTGGTTTTGTGTATTCCCCCAACCTTTCATCTTTCGGCACGCTCCAACCACCGGTAGAATTAGGGACTATCTCTTGGTTTTTTGGACCTCAGGTAGTCTAGGAGTCCAGCACTCGCCGACACATCTCCGAAGAAAACCGTCGGCCCTACTTAAGCCCCAGCACCACGACAAGGTGGATAGTCATCGCTGGGGTCCGAACGGGGTTGGTTATCATTACTTGGACCTAGGCACCCAGCAGTCACTACGTGGAGGTTGAGGATAGGAGTTTGTACATCTTGCTTGACCACCATAAATTAATAATATTCAATAAAAACAAAAAATATTCAAAAAATAAAAAATATTAAAAAGAAAAACAAAAATAAACTAATTTCTCATTTAAAAATGTATATAAACCTAAAAAATTTTATATTCTTTGCCAGAATGTAGAACGGGTGGCCAGATGCATGTTGTAAATTAATTTAGGAAAGGAAATGAGGAAAGGAGTCAATTCAATTTATAATCATCCACAATCTTGACGAAAAGAGGGTGAATTGCGTTAGCTCGAAAGTCCTGTCCTGTTGTTGCCTCTGTACTGGGATCTACAATATTACACCATGGAAAGTGTGTCCTAAGGAAGAGTTCTACATTCTCACCACAGCATTCTGTCCAGGAACCATCTGGTTTCTTGGTGAATCATGGGACAGAGTGATCCTTTGACAGGACTTTTCGGAGCGTCATCATACATACATCCTTTTTTACCATCAAAGGGCTCCGTAAGGACCTTGATGGAACAGCGTGAGCTCTCCATTGTCATCCCGCATAGTTTTTTAACCATATTCGAAAATATGTTTCTTAAAAAATGGTTTTCGATGGCATCAACGGACTGCGTATCGTCGTTTTCGTCTTCAAAGTAAGGCCGCAATGTGGCAATTGCCAGACTCACTTCTCTTCGTGGTGGAAGTGGTTGACAAGGGACGGATTCGTCTTCTCCTTCAGCATGCAGGAAGATATTTGAACTTCCTCTAATAGGTATATCTTCTGCTGTGAGCTTCTGCCATAGCATTCGATGTTGAGGTCGCTGTCAATGTATTGTTCAAACTCCTCAATTGGCACTTGATCAGATTCAGATTCTGGTCTTAAGAGATGGTAAAATCAGATTTCCGAAAACAGTGTTTAATTGTTGTTGGGGATACTAACCACCACTATTTGTAGAGCCTAAAATATGTTCACCCTTTTTTGAAAATTGTCGTAATGTTTGCCAACTTTCTAAAGCTAAAACCTGTCGGCGTACCAATGTTTGCTTGTAGTAAACTTTTAAGTATTTGATTACGAATATGCCTTGATCTAAAGGCTGAATTAATGATGTTGTATTTGGGGTCAAATGTGGCATGTTGTGTTTGAAAGATCTGTCTCGTCTAGAGCTTATGATAAGCTGCATTATCCGCAGAAAGGACCTTTTTTTGGCTTTTTGCAATATCTTATTCCAATCTTTCTGGCCAAATAACAATCGTCATCCAGGATTTGATAGTAACACTTTCGCTCCTAAATGAGTGTGGCTACTTCGCACGACCAATTGCGAACATTTTCCTATCCAATCCGTCCATGTTTAGCAACAACAATAACCAGTCGGATTTTCACCTTGAAAGGCCATTGTACCAATTAAAAGGCGCAGAAACGTAGGCCACTGTCATCTGCATTCTATACATTTTCTGCAGGATAGTCCTCGAGAAGATGTCGAAGTGTGCTTGCTACCGAATCATTTGCCACTTCAGTATCAACATTCATATTTTCTTGTTGGTAGTTTTTGGAAAGTGATATGGTTTTTATGTTCCCAGTCTGTAAGCCAACCATTACTGGCATCGAAGTTTTGTAGATGAAGCATTTGGGCAAAGTTGCATGCCTGCTCCTTTAACATTGGTCCAATTACTATGGCTTTTGTGTCCCCTTTCTCTGGACCAAATGGTCAGAGATGAAAAAGGAATTAAAAACTAACACTTCGAATTTAATTTGATGATATGACCTACCCACACGAAATCGTTACCTTTGAATGTTACCACTTCCCAGTGCGACCGGTCTGATGGTTTGTTCCTGTCTCAAAATATTCGAAATTGTAGGAACATCGATTGCAATATGTTCCGTTTGGTTGACGGTTAAAAAATAAATATTTGGCGCAACAGCCCTTTAATGCCTGAAACACAATAGCGCCTCGACCTCGGCTTCGCCTGACGTCTATGAGTTGAACTATAGGAAATCAATGTATCCTATCACAACATCGCTTCCACCTCGACCTCACGTTTTCCATTCGTAAAGAAAAACGTATTGCTACGTAACGACACTCTAACCCAAGGCAGAACTTGAGATGAGCTGAACTTTTGCTTTGCTTTGACATCTAACAGCTATGGAACAAAGGAAAAAATGTAAACAAACATTCAACGCGCTCTCGAGGTGGATGAGACGTAACGGAAGCAAAACCGAGGTCTAGGCGATGTTGTGTTTCAGGCATAAGTGCCAGGGGCTAGCTTCTTGCAACCACTCATGTTGTGTTCGTTATATTTTTCCCGCGAATGGAAGGGACCCACAATTTAGTGCCGGGGATTTGGGAGCTTTTTCGTGACAACTCGGATGTTTGGAAGATGCTCGCGAGAAGTGGGACCGTGAAAAAACATGTTGGTGTTTTCTGAGATTCGAACTTGAAAGCTCGCGTAGTGATCCGACATACTAAACACTTACGTCACGGAGCTCACGGTTATATGATCATTGGACTGTCATGTTCCCTTGTTGATTCTGAGACGGTGGAACCGAGTGCTTGCTACTACAACATTTCGACCCGCCGGTCGCAAAGTCAATTAGCCAAAGTCCATTTCCGGATGTCTTGTCGTGTAGGCTACGTTTCCGACTGTACCACCAAAGACGTTTTCCTTTCCCGGCTTTGTGTTGAAGTCGCTCAGGACAATTTAACGTCGTGGCCAGGGCATTGCTCAAATGTTTGGTCGAGGAGCTCGTAGAAGTCATCTGTGGCGTCGTCATCGCTTTTCTCTGCCGCTACATCGGCGTGTATAAGGCTAATGTTGACGAATTTCGCCTTAATCCAGATTGTAGTGAGGCGTAATAAATCCGCATCCGAATAGACGCTGTCCTTGTTAGCTGTAGCAATCGCCGTAGTAGATGTCACCATTTTTCGTCCTCCTTTTGCCCGGCCCGGGCCCATCGCACTTCTTGAATGGCTATAATGTCTGCTTTGCAGCAGTCTAGGGGATCCGCGAGTTGATCGACACGAAGACCGTTTTCGTTTTTATGTTTGCAAGGGTTGCCAACCGTAAAGTCATCCGTATCGGAGGTTGTTGGCTACTTCGTAACTATACCTTTTTTTACGTGGTGGGGAAGTTTACCCGACAGTACAACTACCAACCCGGAGGACCAGTTCCATTTGTTATACCCCTAGGACGAGAGGCCGGGTACGCCGGTGACAGTAGTCCACTACGACAGTATAAGCGCTGCCGTTTGCCCACTAAGGGCTCATCCGCCACCATCTCTATTCCAAGGTCCTGACTAACCCTGCAAATTCCTTACCGACCTGTGGTCTGAATATGTCGAAGCAGTTCACACAGGGCATTGTCTAAGTTAACTGCTTCTGCTTGCTTAGGTGGCGGTACAGTTCGGGGTGAACCTGGGCCTCAACCAACAAGCTTCTCCACTTAGCTCGGTCTTTAGCTAGTTGCCTCTAGTTGCGCACTCCAAGTTGGTCGAGGTCCCCTTGAACTTGTGCGGGCCACCTACGGCGATGATTCCCTCTACTGCCTCGTCCCTCGGGGTTAGATTCGAGGACTCTGTGGGCCGGAGCATTGGTGTCCATTCGCTCTACATGTCCTAGCCATTTCAGACGTCCAATACGCAGTTTTTTTTGACTAGGTCGATGTCGCTGTACAGCTCGTATAGTTCGTCATTGACTCTCCTCCTCTAAAACCGATCAACGCAAACGAGACCAAAAATCTTACGAAGAATTTTTCTCTCGAAGCGACCAAGGATATCTTCATCCTCTTTTAATAAAGTCCATGTTTCAGCGCCGTAAAGCAGGACTGGGATGATCAAGGTCTTATACGGAGTCTCCTTAGTAGTTCGAGATAGGGCTTTACTGTTGAATTGCCTTATAAGCCCAAAAAAAACAGCGATTGGCAAGAGTTAGTCTTCGCTTGATTTCTGCGCTGATCTTGTTTTTCGAGTTTATAGCAGAGCCAAGGTAGACAAAGTCCCTTACTACCTCGAAGTTATAGCTGCCGACTGTGACATTCTGGCCAATTCGTCGGTGTTGGCTGTCCCTTCTTATTGACAGCATATACTTGGTTTTGCCCTCGTTTATCGCTAAATCCATCTTGGCCGCTTCCGCCTCAATGCTTGCGAACGCACCGGTGACAGCCCGCTGAGTTCTTCCGATAATGTCGATATCGTCAGCGTATGCTAGCAGTTGTACAGACTTGTAATAGATTGTGCCTCCGGTGTTGGCTTGTGAGTTCCGCACAATCCGTTCAAGTACAATATTGAAGAAGTCACATGACAGCGCGTCACCTTGTTTAAAACCTTTTTTGACATCAAAGGTCTCGGTGAGGTCATTACCGACCTTGATGGAGCAGCGAGCGTTATCCATCGTCAGCCTGCATAGACGGACAAGTTTGGCAGGGATGTCAAAACTAGACATGGCTCTCTATAGATGCTGTCATAAGCGGCCGTGAAATCGATAAAGAGGTGATGAGTATCGATTTGGAATTCTTGGGTTTTCTCCAGGATCTGCCGAAGTGTGAAGATTTGATCGATGGTGGACTTTCCTGGCCTGAGACCGCACTGATAGGGTCCAATCAGGCTGTTGATAAAAAGTTTCATGCGTTCACACAATATCGCCGAAAAGATCTTGTATGCGATGTTGAGGAGACTGATGCCTCTATAATTGCCGCAGTTGTGGGGTCTCCTTTCTTGAGGATCGGGCAAACGATGCTGAGATTCCATTCATCAGGCATACACTCGTCTGACCAAATCTTAGAGATGAGTTGGTGTATGCACTCTACCAATTCATCCCCAGCTGCCTTGAAAAGTTCGGCCGGTAAGCCGTCAGGTCCAGCAGCCTTGTTGGATTATAGCTTGGATATTGCTGTCCTCACTTCGTTTTGGTCAGGCGGACGGAAATTTTGACTATCATCGTCTATGTTGAATGGTTCATTCTGCCTGACAGCGGGATGTTGGTCTTCGTCGCCGTTATACAGTCTGCAGAAGTACGAGTAGTTTTTCCATATTCTCAGCACCGACTGTGATTCTACTACGAGGTTTCCATTTTCATCTCTACAGGGGTGGAATCCTCTAAGGTGATAGTTGATTGTTGACGATCACAATCATCCCTTTTGCTCTCTCTCAGGTGACCATCAGCGTGATCATCACCTTTTTACAATCGTTTTGTGTGACTTTGCGATCGTTTTACGGAGAGCTAACAAAGTGCAATCATCATTTTTGACTGTCAAAAGTGTGACTATCAACTATCTAACTTTAGAGGATACCACTCCAGGTTTCTGTACGGGTATTGCTTCTCTGATACGTTCTTCTTACATTTTGGTAAAACTTCCGTACATTGTTCCTGGAGTATAAACTCTCGATATTCTCAAACGCGCGCTTCTCATGCTCTTTCTTCTTCTTTTGGAGAAACCGATGTTCTTCCCGTCTCTTTTGCTCGTAGAGCTCACGAGCAGCTCTCGTCTTCCTTTGCAGCGCTGCTTTGTATGCCTCTTGTTTTGCTGCATGCACTCGCCGGCATTCTTCGTCAAACCAGGGGTTTCGCGGTGGTGGGCGAGCGAGACCCAGCAGGTCAGTCGCGGCGTTTCTGATGGCATGTTGGCAGCGTTGTCACTGGTCTTCGGCACTTGATGCTGGCGGCATAGGGGTGATTGAGAGATTTCGGGATACGCGTTCAGCGAAGAGTATGGCGGTCTGATGCGATTGTAGCTTTTCGACGTTAAATTTGCTCACAGTGATTCTTCTTTGTTGCCCAGTTTGGGATATCCGCATTCGTACCTTGGCTACAACAAGGTAATGATCCGAGTCTATGTTGGCCGCTCGGAAGGTCCGGACATCCAGAATACTGGAGGCATGCCTTGCGTCGATCGCAATATGATCAATTTGGTTAATCGTGACATGATCATTGGACCGCCATGTCTGCTTATGAATATCGAGATGAGAAAACCATGTGCTTGCTATGGTGACATTTCGCTCCACAGCGAAATCAATTAGCCTTAGTCCGTTATCAGACGTGGTGTCGTGTAGGCTATGCTTACCGACTGCTCTACCGAAGACGTCCTCCTTTCCTATTTCGGCGTTATAATCGCCCAATACGATCTTAACGTCGTATTTAGGACATTGCTCGTATGTTTTGTCGAGGAGCTCGTAGAAACACTCTTTGGTGGCAGGGTCCTTTTCTTCTGTGGGGGCATGAACACATATTAGGCTTATGTTAGCGAATTTAGCCTTGATCCGGATAGTCATAATACGCTCGCTCACGTGTCGGAAGCTTAAGACTTCTTGCCTAAGCCTGCCGAGTATGACAAATCCGCATCCGAATAAGCGTTGCCTGTTGCCTCTGTAGCAATCACCGTAGTAGATGTCACAGTTTTTCATCCTCTTTTTGCCCGGCCCATCCCATCGCACTTCCTGGATGGCGGTAATATCTGCTTAATAGCAGTCTAGGGCCTCTGCTAGTTGTTCGGCTGCACGTGGTCTGTAAAGGGACAGAACATTCCACGTACAGATCCGAAGGTCGTTGTCCTTATTTCGTTTGCTGGGGTCGTCATTAGTTGGGTCATCCTTATCCGAGGCTTTTGGTTGTTTCGGAACCATGCGTTTTTTACGTGGTAGGGAAGTTACCCCGACGGCACAACCCCCAACCTGGAGGGCCAGTTCCTTAATTATTCCCCTAGGACGAGGGGCCGGGTACACCGGTGCCAGTAGTCCACTACGGGAGTATGAGCGCTGCCGTTGGCCCATTAAGGGCTCCTCCTCCACCATCTCTGTTCCAATGTCCTAACCAACATTGGAAATTCCTTACCGACCTGTGATCCGAAGACGTCGAAGCAGCTCGCGCAAGGTATTCACTAAGTTCAACCTAACTGGAACTATAGACGCAACCGTTGACTCCGTCTAGGGAATTCGTCTGCTGCTGCCTGGAACAGGAAGAAGTGCTCTAGTAAGAAAGCACTCTTCCCCCCTTTCTCATCTGCTGCCACCAAGAATCCGCCAAACGTGGTTGGTTACCCACTTCTTGGATTAAGGTACTAGGCACCCGGCTGTCACCGCGTGGAGGTTGAGAGTAGGAGTTGGTAGGCCTTAGCTGAGTGAAAACGCTTGTGTTTTCATATGATCGCATGCACTACCGTTTGACCAGCCTTCTTGATAATTGCCTTCTTTCTGAAGTTTCTAAAGCTTGAATATGTTGAGACAAATGTTGAAAGCTGCAATGTCCTGTCTCGGTTTAACGGCGCTGCTACCTGGAAATGCAAGGTCGTATTTTACATCTGAAGGCAGGAAGACGACAACTTCATTCCTCTCCCTAATATCATCAGACGTGCTTCGAACCTTTGGAAGAAAATATGAATATACAGAGAGTTACCTTAGGCTACGTTAGGTTAAGAGGGTTAGCTGCATCGAACCGGTGCAGCCTGCACTCGGATATTAAAGGGATCCACGTCCCCCATGACATGGAAATTCCTGCCTGAAGCACTCAAAATTTAGAAAAAAGATACAAATTAGCTAGTAGGGTTCTGTGGTGTTGGAGCGGCCTCCTCGAAACCATCCTGAAGAAGTTATGATTCTAAAAAAGTTGGTGGCTTATCAGACAGATCACCCAGATGATTGAAAAAGTCCGAGGGCCCTTTGTGGTGTTGCAAAGACTAGGGCATTTGCATAGGAAGTGATCTGTATCCTCTTCTGCGTCTATGCTGCCGCAGCTTCTGCAAAGTTCATCTATACTTAGCCACTTTTATTCGGTGGGCCGCCAATAGGATATGGCCGGTAATAATTCCTCTGAAGAACGTCAAGTTTTGTCTACTTTGAGTGAGGATGAGCTTGCTTTTCATATGGTCGTGTTCTGTCCAGATTTGTTTTTTTTTTTTTATATAATTTGCGCGCACTCAAAGGGTTATGAATACCTTTTGATATGTATTTGCCTGAACGGAAGAATTTAAGAATATCACCGCACCTACTGGAGAATTCTGACTAACGACGATGTACCAATTCCTACCTGTTGTCGAAACTATGCATGTGGTTTCTGCCTTCTTCTGATTTCGGCACTCGCACCACTCGTGCACCTAATTGGAAGTCAGCTTTCTTTATTCCACACACTCATGCGGATACGCAACACCTTTAACATGTTTACACACCATGCGGGCGTTGGAAAGGGTGGATAGAGAGAGAGAGAAAGTTTTTTGGTATACTGGTTCTTCAAGCTCAGTTGCTTATGCTTCAGAGATTCTCCGGGGGTGGCGTCCAGAAAACTGGGGATATTTTTGTTATTTCTTGTCTATGCTTCTGATTCACAGTACTTTTTTTCCCGATAACCGATGTCAAGGGCAAACCATCATCAACAGACCGAACAATTTTTTCAGCCACATGACCAGCCTACTGACAGTGTTATGCCTTCACAGTAGTGTTCACACAAACTTTCGCAAATGATACGACTAACTTTATACATTTCATGAAAAATAAATAAATGCTTACTGACATCAGGACTTGAACCATGAACCAACAGCTTGGCAATTGAGGGCGTTACGACGCACGCGCAAATTAGAAAAAAAATCCTTGTTACTTTGTAAAATCATGGGGAAGATACCATCTAAACCGTGCGTCTTGTATGGAGGAAAGGAGTCAATTTCACAATCTTGGCGAATAGAGTGTGATTTGCTTTAGCTCCAGAGTCCTGTGCTATTGTCGCCTCTGTACTGGGATCTACAATATTACACCGTGGGCAAATACCTTTCTTAAAAAATGGTTTTCGATGCCATCAATGTGTTGCGTATCGCCGTATTCGTCTTTGTAGGAAGGCGGCAATGTAGCAATTGCCAAACTCACTTCTCTTCCCGATGGAAGTGGTTGACAACGGACGGATTCGCCTTCTCCTTCAGCGTCTTCCAGAATGCATGAAGATATTTCAGCTTACTTACTTACTTACTTATGTCCTGTATCCCCTTGTGGGTCCTAGGGCCTCTACTACGCCTACGCGCCATCGTGTACGGTTTCTGGCAATGTGTCTGAGTTCTCCCCAACTTTTCCCTAACTGCCGTGCCTCCTTCTCGACTGTTCTGCGCCATGTTTTCCGCGGACCGCCAGGTCTTCTGCCATCCTGAGTTAGAGGGTTCCATTGCATAGCATGGTTCGCTATGGAGCTGTCACCCTTTCGGAACGTGTGACCAATCCACTGCCACTTCCGCCGTTGGATAGTTGTGCCTATTGGTTCCTGACCCGTTCTCTCGTAAAGGTGTTCGTTAGAGATACGATTGGGCCAGAAAATCCTTAAGATATTGCGCAGACACCTATTAACGAACGTTTGCAGCTTTCTGGTGATAGTAGTGGTCACTCTCCACGTGCTGCAACCATATAGCAGCACGGATTCAACGTTGGAGCGGAACAGTCTTATTTTGGTGCTCAAACTGATTGCATTACTTCGCCATATTTTGGACAACATCCCGAACGCGGACTTTGCTTTGGCGATCCTGTTGGCTATATCCAGTTCGGTTCCACCATCGGTCGAGACAATACTCCCAAGATACTGGAAATCCTCTACTCTCTCTACCGGTTGTCCAGCAATGCATATTTGAGCCGATGAGTTAGTTCCAAGGCTGATGATTTTAGTTTTTGTCGTATTAATTTTCAGCCCGACGACACCTGCCTCCCTCTCCACATCTGCTGTCATTTGGTGGAGGTCCATAATTCTGTGGGAGAGTAAGCATACATCGTCTGCGTAGTCAAGATGCTTCAGTTGAGATGTAAGAGTCCATCGAATTCCTCCGTTTCCCGTCGACAAAGCTGCATGAAGCACATCGCTAATCACCAATAGGAATAATATTGGTGAAAGGATGCAGCCTTGTCTTACCCCACTTTGGATCTCAAATTCCTCAGACAACCTTCCTCTGTGCAGAACGTGACATCTGGACCTTTCATATTGATAATAGCAGTTAGTTTATCGAGAACACCTCTCCTACGTAAGGCACGCCAAATAAACTCCCTGTTGACACTATCGAACGCCTTCTCAAAATCGATGAACAGCAGGTGCAGTGGCGATCGATATTCAACACACTGTTCGATGATAATCCGCAGGGTGTTGATGTGGTCGGCACAGGAGGATCCAGAGCGGAAACCTGCTTGTTCGGCATCGAGTGTGTCTTCGAGATGTTGCTTGATTCGCTCAAGGATGATTTTAGCTATTATCTTAGCTACAGCAGGCAGCACGCAGATACCCCTCCAGTTTCCGCACTCCATTAAATTTCCTTTCTTAGGAAGCTTGACGATCATTCCCTTTTTCCACTCGTTAGGAAAGCTCTCAGCTTCCCAAGCTCTATCTATAAGTGGAAGCAGAAGCTCAGCCGATGTTGTTGGCGTTGCTCGTAAGAGCTCTGCTGGAATACCGTCAAGTCCTACCGCCTTGTTGGTTTTGAGTGCCTTGATCGCGGTAATGATCTCATCTTTACTGGGAGTCGTGGTGCGTATTCGGGAACTTCTCACCTCGGGCATCTCAGTCTGATTTGGGAGCATATCGCTAGCGAATACACGGTTCAAAACCGTAGCAAAATGCTCTTTCCATCTCTTGAGCTGGTCCTCATCCGAAATGAGCAAGGAGCCGTCTAGGCTTTTCACTGGGTATTGGCTGGAGCTGCGACCACCTGTCAGCTCTTTCGTGATTCTGTAGACAGTCCTGCTGTCGCACCTCCGTGCAGCTTCTTCTGCTTCTGTAGCCAGCGCGTTGATGTAGTTGCGCTTGTCACGTCGTACGCTACGCTGAACTTCTCTCATCTTCATGCGATATAGGGACTCTAGCTCGCTTCTCCCTGCTGCTGGGGTAGCTGCAACGCGAGCTTTTAGCTGTTTTCGTTCGTCAATCCGTCTCCAGGTATCCTCGGAAAGCCACGCCCTATGTCTTCCCTGCGATCGACCGACAATTCTTTCAGCACCAGATGTAAAAACATTTTTCACAGCACACCAATGGTCTTGGATGGTTGCGGGCATTGAGCTGCTGATTGCTTCCACACCTTGCGAAAAGTGCTCCCTTAATTGTTGGCGCACTGACAGATCACTAAGTCTATCGATGTTGAACCTGGGCATTCTTGTGTTGTCGTGGGATCTTCGAACTGCAGCAGTGCGTAGTTGGAGAGTAGCTATCATAAGATTGTGATCACGTACTATCCCCACATCTGCCCCTCGTCTGTTTCGGACGTCCAGGAGACTGCTTCTAAAGCGGGGGCTGATAGCAAAATGGTCAATTTGGTTGGAGGTTGCTTGCCTGTCATTGGAAACCCAGCTGACTTTGTGGCAGGTCTTGTGCTCAAACATGGTGCCACCTATCACAAGGCGGTTGGCATTGCAGAAATCCACAAACCTTTCGCCGTTGTCATTGCGGTTGCCTAGTCCATGCTTCCCGATTACATGCTTGAGCCCTTCGTTGTCGCTGCCTACCTTGGCATTCAAATCCCCCATCACTATGACAATGTCTCCATTTGGTGTTGTGTTGAAGACGGCGCTTAAGAGATTGTAGAAGCTCTCCTTTTCGTCCTCAGACGAACTATTCGTTGGGGCGTAACACTGTATGATGGTGACGCGTCGTACTCTAGTCCGGAATCTGGCCGTCAAAATCCTATCACCATGAGGCTGCCAGGAAATCAGGCCCTTGCGTGCTGTTGTTGTTAGCAGTAGTCCGACTCCATATTCCCGCGGACTTCCGGATGGTCTTCCAGAATAGAGTAGTACAGTGTTACGCGTTGGAAACTGGTACTCGCCCGCTTCTAACCATCTTACTTCACTTACCCCCAAAATGTCCAGTTTATATCGCATGAATTCCTTTTCCAGTTGGAGGAATCTGGCATTGTAAGGACCTTCTCTTCCCGAGTCGAGGAGCGTCTTTACATTCCAGAAACCTATCTTTGTCCGGGTACAATAGCCAAAAGTCGTCAACATGTGATCAGTCCTTATCCGAGGCATAGTGTCGGTTTCAGTAGCGAGCTGGTTTCAGTAACGCAGGTTGCTGGCCCACGTTACCTAGCCTAGAATCAAGGCCCTAGACAACCCGCACTTACAATTTTGGCCTATACGTATAAGGGTTTATACGTATAGTTGCCCGGGGACCACCACTAGGAGGTAAAGTAAGCACTTCATCACGAACTTGATTGTTGCGCTACTGGCCCAAGCCAAGTTTTGGGCAGTCAGTAGTTTCCCGATCAATCGCAATGCAGGTCCTCCAATATATCTTCTGCTGTGAGCTTCTGCCATAGCATTCGATCTTGAAGTCGCAGTCAACGTATTGATCAAAGTCCTCAATTGGCACTTGAACAGATTCAGATTCTGGACTTAAGGGATATTATAATCAGATTTCCGAAAACAGTTTTTAATTGTTTTTGGGTATACCTACTAACCACCAAGGGGCTTTGACTATTTGTAGAGCTTCCAATATGGTGACCGTTTTTTGAAAATTGTCGTAATGTTTGCCAACTTTCTAAAGCTAAAACCTGTCGGCGTACCAATGTTTGCTTGTAGTAAACTTTTAAGTATTTGATTACGAATATGCCTTGATCTAAAGGCTGAATTAATGATGTTGTATTTGGGGTCAAATGTGGCATGTTGTGTTTGAAAGATCTGTGTCGTCTCGAGCTTATGATAAGCTGCATTATCCGCAGAAAGGACCTTTTTTTGGCTTTTTGCAATATCTTATTCCAATCTTTCTGTCCAAATAACAATCGTCATCCAGGAATGATGTGGCTACTTTGCACGAGTGTGAGTGTGGCTACTTTGCACGACCAATTGCGAACATTTTTCTATCCGGTCCGTCCATGTTTAGCAACAACAATAACCAGTCGAATTTTCAACTTGAAAGGCCGTTGTACCAGTTAAAAAGGCGCGGAACCGTAGACCACTGTCATCTGCATTGTATACATTTTCTGCAGGATAGTCCTCGAGAAGATGTCGAAGTGTGCTTGCTACCGAATCATTTGCCATTTCAGTATCAACATTCATATTTTCTCTTTGGTAGTTTTTGGAAAGTGATATGGTTTTTATGTTCCCAGCCTGTAAGCCAACCATTACTGGCATCGAAGTTTTGTAGATTAGGAATTTGGGCAAATTTGCATGCCTGGTCCTTTAACATCGGTCCAATTATTATGGCTTTTGTGTCCCCTTTCTCTGAACCAAATGGTCGTTGATTTATCGACTCGTAAGTCCCTAGAGACGAAAAAGGAATGAAAAACTAACACTTCGAATTAAATTTGATGTTCAATACCACCAAAGAAGCTTTCCTTTCCCAAACTCGCCCAGGCAATTTTAACGTCGTGGCCAGGGCATTAGAAATACAAATATTTGGCGCAACAGCTCTTTGAAGTGCCAGGGCCTAGCTTCTCGCAACCACTCATGTTGTGTGCGTTATATTTTTCCCACGAATGGAAGGGACCTACAGTTTAATGCCGAATCCGAACGGCGATTTGAGAAGCTTTTTCGTGACAACAATACTCTCGGATGTTTGTCAGACGCTCGCTCTCGGATGAGGTGGGACCGTGAAAAAACGTTTTGGTGTTTTCTGGGATTCGAACTTGGAACCTAATGCGTAGTGATCCGACACACTAACCACTTACGCCACGGCGCCCACAGGCCAGGGCATTGCTCATAGGTTTTGTGGAGGAGATCGTAGAAGTTATCTTTGGCGTCGTCATCGTTTTTCTCTGTGGGGGCATGAGCACGTGCAAGGATAATGTTGGCGAATTTAGCCTCAATCCGGATTGTCATGAGGCGTTCGTCTACATGCTGAAGACTTGTTGCCTAAGTCTGCTTCCAAATCCGCACGCGAATAGACGCTGTCCTTGTTGCCTGTAGCAATCGCCGTAGTAGATGTCACAGTTTTTCATCCTTCTTTTGCCCAGCCCATTCCATGCCATCGCACTTCTTGGCGGTAATGTCTGCTTTGCACCAGTCTGGGGCCACCGCAAGTTATTCGGCGGTAAAGGGGCAGAACATATACAGTGCCGAAGGTCGTTGTCCTTATTTCGCTTTCTGGGGTCGTCATCAGTTGAGTCATAATTGGTTGGTTGGTTTAGGATCGGCCCTCGATGAGGATGTACTTAGACCAGATAGTAGGTCCATTGTGCTACCGATGTGTAAGGCGGGTGGATCACCCTCTTACTCTTGGAACCATTTGCTTCGTTGAATGAAGTCGAGAATTTTAGCCGTGCAGGCGTTGCCGAGATCATTAAGATCATTGTAGAAGTATTCACCCAGAGTGGCCTTCCTGATGTTGGCGAGCGCAAGACAGGCGCACAGGAGATGACTGATGGACTCTTCCTCCTCTTCATCTCTACAGCTTCTGCAAAAGTCATTATGAGAGATACCTAATCTTTGGGCATGTCTTCCTATGACGCAGTGTCCAGTGTCCAGTCCAGGCGAACCCCACAGGCGGATCAGTAGAAATGCGGTGAAGTGGGAGGATTGTGATCCCTTGTTTTCGGATCATAACCTCGCTGATAAAAGGAAGAAGAAGACGCAGTGTCCAGTGAGGACATTTGTTATTTTTGAGAGGGTTCCTCTCTTGTGCTTCAAGAGTCCGATGGACCTGAATTTGTTGAGTGTCGGCCAGAGCTGTCTGGCGGTATAACATTGGTCTAGATGTTGCCATCGGTGATTGGCTACTTTCTCGGCGTCAATTTGAATGAGGTACTTAACATAAGACGCTGGCGCTTCGATGTCGGTAATGCTTATGCTATCTGTACCAGAGGAGTCTTGTCATGCTAGTTCGTCGGCTGTACAATTCCCCGGTATGACACAGTGACCTGGTACCCAGCAAGGTAGGTAGGTAGGTAGAAGTGGCGGTTCTGTAAAAAACAGAGACCCAATTAGCACAGTTGTGCCGTTTTGATGCTGGCGCTTCGATGTCGGTAATGCTTATGCTATTTGTACCAGAGGAGCCGTGTCGTGCTAGTTCGTCAGCTGCACAATTCCCCGGTATGTCATAGTGACCTGGTACCCAGCAAAGGGTGAGGTTGTACTGACCAGGAGTGGAATCCTCTAAGATGATAGTTGATTGTTGATGATCACAATCATCCCTTTTGCTCTCTCTAAGGTGACCATCAGCGTGATCATCACCTTTTTGCGATCGTTTTTGTATGGCTTTGCGATCGTTTTACGGAGAGCTAACAAAGCGTGATCATCAATTTTGACTGTCAAAAGTGTGACTATCAACTATCAACTTAGAGGATTCCACTCCAGCTATCTCGTTAAGAGATATGCAATAGTCTTTCACTGCCTTAGATCTCGTAGTGCTGGATGCGAGGGATATGATGGCTGCCTGACTGTCGACGTAAATAACAATATCAGGTGTTGATAGTGTGCTAGCCGCTAGCCAGTCAGCGGCTTTGCGAACTGCGGTGATTTCGGCTTAAAAAACCATGCAGTGGTCTGGAAGGTTGAAGGAGAGGTGTATGTCCAGATCTTTTGAGAAAATTCCGGCACCGACTCCGTCCTTAGTTTTGGACCCGTCTGTAAAAATTGACAGCGATTCGTTGTTAAGGACATTGCGTTGCGTCCACTCACTTCTGTCCGGTATCGAGTGGGTGTAACCCTTGTTAAAATCATATTCAGTGGGCAGATGGTCAGTAGAATTGGGAAGATGACGGTGCATCGAAAGTATATTGCCGTGTCCCGTGTGTTGCTCCTTCCACTGCTTGGAGCCTCTTAGTCTTATTGCCGAGCTGACAGCCAATTGTTTACTGACGATGTCAGTCGGAAGCAGGTGGAGCATGGTTTGAAGCGCCGCTGTGGGAGAAGTTCTCAGTGCACCGGTAATGCTGAGACATGCAACTCGCTGAGTTTTTTTCCATTATGGATAGTGTTACGGCGACACTTGGCAGCACTCTTCGGGCACACGTCACATATGACAACCCCTGTCAGCTGACAGATGTCAGCACACACCTTTAGGTTTTTTTCTTTTCTTATTTGGCTAGTGGAGAGATAGGACGGAGTCCAAGCACAACGATTTTAGTTTGCATATATTGCCTACTGGAAATACATGTTTGCTTACACCCGCCCGACTTCTCAACAGATAGGTTGGATTTCTTCTCCAAGGCGGGCCACCATACCAATACTCCATACATGAGAATCGATTTTATGACCGACGTGTATAGCCAGTGCAAGATGCTTGGTTTAAGGCCCCAAGTGGAGCCTACTGCTTTCTTGCAGATTGATAGGGCGGCCAGCGATTTCCTGGCCCGTTCGACGACATTCTCTTTCCAAATTAACTTGCGGTCAAGCTTTAGGCCTAAATAGCTAGCACTATTTGAAAGCTTGAGGGTGGATCCCCTTATCTTGGGTGGAGTGAAGTCAGGGAGCTTGTGTTTTCTTGTGAATAAAACTAGCTCGGTCTTCGTCGGGTTAACGGAGAGGTCGCATTTATCGGTCCATCTGAGCAGTTCATTAAGAGCAGACTGCATGACATCGGCCAGCGTCTGCGGGTATTTGCCTATTATTAGAATAGGGACATCGTCTGCATAGGCAATAACATTGCATCCAGTTTTTTCGATTAGTTGAGCCATTCTTATCCGAGTTTTTTGGTTGTTTCGGTACCATTAGTTTTTTTTTTTACGTGGTAGGGAAGTTACTCCGATGGCACAACCTCGAACCTGGAGGGCCAGTTCCTTTTGTTATACCCCTAGGACGAGGGGTCGGGTACACCGGTGACAGTAGTCCACTACGGGAGTATAAGCACAGCCATTGGCCCATTAAGAGCTCATCCGCCACCATCTCTATTCCAAGGTCCTGATTAACCTTGGAAATTCCTTACCGACCTGTGGTCCGAATATGTTGAAACACCTCGCGCAAGGTATTCACTAAGTCGACTCCATCTAGGGAATTCATCCACCGCCGTCTGGAACAAGAGAAAGTACTCTAGTAAGGGAGGACTCTTCCCCCTTTCTCATCTGCTGCCGCCAAAAATCCTCCAAATGGACTTGGTTATCATTTCTTCGATCAATGTACTAGGCACCCAGCGGTCACTGCGTCTCAGCTAAGTGAAAACGGTTGCCCGACCACCGTAAATTAATAATATTCAATAAAAATAAAAAAATAGAAAAAAATATTAAAAAATAAAATTAATTTCTCATTTAATAATGTATTGTATATAAATGTGAAAAATGTTATATTCTTTGCCAGAATGTGGAACGGGTGACCAGATGCATGTTCCAAATTAATTTAAGAAAGGAAATTCAGGAAAGGAGTCAATTCAATTTATAATCGTCCACAATCTCGGCGAAAAGAGCGTGAGCGAGCTGTTGTTGCCTCTGTACTGGGATCTACAATATTACACCATGGGAACTGTGTCCTAAGGAAGAGTTCTACGTTCTCGCCACAGCATTCTGTCCAGGTACCATCTGGTTGCTTGGTGAATCATGGGACAGAGTAATCCTTGGACAAGACTTTTCAGAGCGTCACCATACCTATATCCTTTTTTACCATCAATTGGGTCCGTAAGGACCTTGATGGAACAGCGTGAGCTCTCCATTGTCATCCCGCATAGTCTTTTAACCATATTCGAAAATATGTTTCTTAAAAAATGGTTTTCGATGGCATCAACGGACTGCGTATCGTCGTTTTCGTCTTCAAAGTAAGGCCGCAATGTGGCAATTGCCAGACACACTTCTCTTCGTGGTGGAAGTGGTTGACAAGGGACGGATTCGTCTTCTCCTTCAGCATGCAGGAAGATATTTGAACTTCCTCTAATAGGTATATCTTCTGCTGTGAGCTTCTGCCATAGCATTCGATGTTGAGGTCGCTGTCAATGTATTGTTCAAACTCCTCAATTGGCACTTGATCAGATTCAGATTCTGGTCTTAAGAGATGGTAAAATCAGATTTCCGAAAACAGTGTTTAATTGTTTTGAGGGTTTGACTATTTGTAGAGCCTAAAATATGTTCACCCTTTTTTGAAAATTGTCGTAGTGTTTGCCAACTTTCTAAAGCTAAAACCTGTCGGCGTACCAATGTTTGCTTGTAGTAAACTTTAAGTATTTGATTACGAATATGCCTTGATCTAAAGGCTGAATTAATGATGTTGTATTTGGGGTCAAATGTGGCATGTTGTGTTTGAAAGATCTGTCTCGTCTAGAGCTTATGATAAGCTGCATTATCCGCAGAAAGGACCTTTTTTTGGCTTTTTGCAATATCTTATTCCAATCTTTCTGGCCAAATAACAATCGTCATCCAGGATTTGATAGTAACACTTTCGCTCCTAAATGAGTGTGGCTACTTCGCACGACCAATTGCGAACATTTTCCTATCCGATCCGTCCATGTTTAGCAACAACAATAACCAGTAGCCGTTCCCTGTGAACCCTTTGGTTCATGAGTAGTGTCTTATTGTAGACTTCGGCTAGCTCAAAGTCTTTGCTAATCTCAACCAAAAAGCAGTTGAATGCCTTTCCTTTGGCTGTTTGGGATTCGGAGGTCACCACTGGGATTCTCTCTGCCTTCAGCTCTTCATAAACTTCTTCTGATGTATAAGAGAAGGAAATTCCCTTTAGCACCAACATGTTCTTCCTATCCTCCCGTGGCGTGAAGGTATGATTTTGGATTTTCCTATTTTTGAGGAAGGCTTTTATAGGGTCGAAGGCCTCCCTTGATTGCGTCCTCATAACTGTTTTTGTAGTGCTGAGGTTCTTAAGTGTGAACTCAATTCGCACTCCTCTAGCGAACCTTGTTATTTCTGCAATATTTGCAGACAAACAAATTATTGGTGGCATATTATTATTATTATTATTATCTCTCTTGGGGCCAGGCTTAGGCTACCAGGGGGTCAGTAAGGTCGCGGATAGCTGAACGACCTATAGATATGTAGGTTAGCCCGAAAAAAAAAAACCTGGCAGAAGGGATAAAATGCAACCGTTTTTAATGGACAATGGACAAAACAAGTGATATAATTACCCCAGGTGGCAGACCAGTTGTACTGGAAAATCCACCCTCTCATGAGGCAGGTCCTACGGATTCTGGGGAGGACCAACTATTGTTTATAAACGACCCATTTCGAAGAAGGGAAAGTATAGCCAGATCACCACCATCTCGATCTGACAAAGCCCTGGGAGTGAAACACTTGGCTCCCACGGATCGTACAGCCACAAGTGAAGCCAGAAGAGATCCATTCCGAAGGAACGGGCGTCTACAGCGGTCACCACCAAGCGCTACTCAATCGAGAACAGACTTCTTGTCGACACCGTAACGCACACTCCTCACGCGGAATCTGCCAAGAGCGATCCTTGCATAGGGAATCCTGTTGCAGCTGACATCCAAACGGCCAAAGAAAATATAGATAAAGAGCTAGAGACGTGCATGGATATTGTAAAAAGGATGAAACAAGCCACGGGCAGGCAGAAGAATATTAGCATGGATGCCAAAAAAGGCCTAGCTGAACTCGAGGAGTCACTGGACGTCATAGCGTCGCTCAAGAAGATGTGGCGTACTGTCTTACGACCTCAGCAGATGGATGCACCAAACCAAAACGCACCTCAGGTTACCCAAAGCAGCGCAAGTCAACCGGAAATACCAGAGAGTAGGGCCGGGTCACCAACGGTGAACTCTAAACCCACGAAAAGGCCACCGTCAAGTCCTCTTGCAAAGGAAGTGGAGAGAAGGAAGAGGCAAACCCCGAGGAAGGCGACCACAAAATCCAGCCCTCGAAAATCCAGTGAAAAGGATATACCTCGAGACGAAGAGTGTAGTACACCCGCAACCGACTCGATACGGCAGAGGAGACCTCACCAAAAAAAGAAGGAGGCGGAAAAAAAGGCCAGGACCAGTTTGGCGAAACAGAACCCGCCTACGAAGAAAGTCGAAACCGACAGAGGCACGGCATCCAAAAGAGAAAGAAGAAAAAGAAGAGGCAGCCCAAGAATCGACCAGAAGCGATCCTCATTAGACCCAGAGGAACGGAAACCTACGCCGAAATATTGAGGGAAATCCGCAGTAAGGCCAACCCTGATGACACGCAAACGGAAATCAGAGCTGCACGCCAAACAAAGGCAGGAGAAGTTCTACTCGAACTCGGCGCACGAACAAATGACAAGGAGAGCTTCGGCACATCACTGAAAACCATTTTGGCGGAAAAGGCGACCATCCGCAACCTGGAGTCTAAAGCTACGCTGTAAATCCGGGATATGGATGATTATACTATAGAGTGTGTTTCTACGAGCTCCTCGACAAAACATACGAGCAATGTCCTAAATACGACGTTAAAATCGTATTGGGCGATTTAACGCCAACATAGGAAAGAAGGACGTCTTTGGTAGGGCAGTCGGTAAGCATAGCCTACACGACACCACGTCTGATAACGGACTAAGGCTAATTGATTTCGCTGTGGAGCGAAATGTCACCATAGCAAGCAAATGGTTTCCTCATCTCGATATTCATAAGCAGACATGGCGGTCTGATGATCATGTAACGATCAACCAAATTGATCATATTGCGATCGACGCAAGGCATGCCTCCAGTATTCTGGATGTGCAGACCTCCGAGCGGCCAACATAGACTCGGATCATTACCTTGTTGTAGCCAAGGTACGAATGCGGATATCCCAAACTGGGCAACAAAGAAGAATCACTGTGAGCAAATTTAACGTCGAAAAGCTACAATCGCATCAGACCGCCATACTCTTCGCTGAACGCGTATCCCGAAATCTCTCAATCACCCCTATGCCGCCAGCATCAAGTGCCGAAGACCAGTGACAACGCTGCCAACATGCCATCAGAAACGCCGCGACTGACCTGCTGGGTCTCGCTCGCCCACCACCGCGGAACCCCTGGTTTGACGAAGAATGCCGGCGAGTGTATGCAGCAAAACAAGAGGCATACAAAGCGGCGCTGCAGAGGAAGACGAGAGCTGCTCGGGAGCTGATGGAAGAACATTGGTTTCAGCACTATGGTAGCGGCTCCTCCATTCATGCGGAGGAGCCCACGATACAGGCAGCGTCGATCCCTTCCTAGCAAGCTCGTCAGCCCTTTCGCTTCCTCCGATATCCATATGCCCTGGTACCCAGCACAGGGTCACCGCATTGGCTTTAGATATCTAGAACATCGGTTTCTCCAAAAGAAGAAGAAAAAGGATGAAAAGTGCGCGAGGAGATTGAGAGTTTATACTCCAGGAACAATGTACGGAAGTTTTACCAAAAGGTAAAAGGAACGTGTCAGAGGAGCAATACCCGTACAGAAACCTGTAGAGATGAAAATGGAAACCACGTAGTAGAATCACAGTCGGTGCTGAGAATATGGAAAAACTACTTCTGCAGACTGTATAACGGCGACGAAGACCAACATCCCGCTGTTAGGCAGAATGAACCATTCAACATAGACAATGATAGATAAAATTTCCATCCACCTGACCAAAACGAAGTGACGGTAGCAATATCCAAGCTAAAATCCAACAAGGCTGCTGGACCAGCCGAACTTTTCAAGGCAGCTGGGGATGAATTGGTAGAGTGCGTACACCAACTCATCTCTTAAGATTTGGTCAGACGAGTGTATGCCTGATGAATGGAATCTCAGCATCGTTTGCCCGATCCACAAGAAAGTAAACCCCCTCAACTGCGGTAATTATAGAGGCATCAGTCTCCTCAACATCGCATACAAGATCTTTTCTGTGATATTGTGTGAACGCCTGAAACCTTTTATCAACAGCCTGATTGGACCCTATCAGTGCGGTTTCAGGCCAGGAAAGTCCACCATCGATCAAATCTTCACACTTCGGCAGATCTTGGAGAAAGCCCAAGAATTTCAAATCGATACTCATCAACTCTTTACCGATTTCAAGGCCGCCTATGACAGAATCTGTAGAGAAGAGATTTATAGAGCCATGTCTAGTTTTGACATCCCTGCCACACTTGTCCGTCTGTGCAGGCTGACGATGGAGAACGCTCGCTGCCCCATCAAGGTCGGTAATAACCTCACCGAGACCTTTGATGTCAAAAAAGGTTTTAGACAAGGTGACGCGCTGTCATGTGACTTCTTTAATATAGTACTAGAACGGATTGTGCGGAACTCGCAAGCCAATACCGGAGCACAATCTATCACAAATCTGTACAACTGCTTGCATACGCCGATGATATAGACATTATCGGAAGAACCGGTCACCGGTGCGTTTGCAAGTAGTGCGGCGGAAGCGGCCAAAATGGGTTCAGCGATAAGCGAGTATATGCTGTCAACAAGAAGGGACAACACCATCAACACCGACGAATTGGACAGAACGTCACAGTCGGCAGCTATAACTTCGAGGTAGTAAGGGACTTTGTCTACCTTGGCTCTGCTATAAATTCTACAAACAAGATCAGCGCAGAAATCAATCGAAGAATACTCTTGCCAATTGCTGTTTCTTTGGGCTTATAAGGCAATTCAACAGTAAAGCCCTATCTCGAACAACTAAGGAGACTCTATATAAGACCTTGATCATCCCAGTCCTGATTTACGGCGCTGAAACATGGACTTTATTAAAAGAGGATGAAGATATCCTTGGTCGCTTCGAGAGAAAAATTCTTCGTAAGATTTTCGGTCCCGTTTGCGTTGACGGGTTTTGGAGGAGAAGATTCAATCACGAACTATATGAGCTGTACAGCAACATCGACCTAGTATTGGACGTCTGAGATGGCTAGGACATGCAGAGCGAATGGACACCAACGCTTCGGCCCGCAGAGTCTTCGAATCTAACCCCGAGGGACGACGCAGTAGAGGGAATCATCGCCGTAGGTGGCGCGCACAAGTTCAAGGGGACCTCGACCAACTTAGAGTGCGCAACTGGAGGCAATTAGCTAAAGACCGAGCTAAATGGAGAGGCTTGTTGGTTGAGGCCCAGGTTCACCCCGAACTGTAGCGCCAACTAAGTAAGTAAGTAAGGAGTTGGTTATCATTTCTTGGATCAATGTACTAGACACCCAGCGGTCACTACATCTCAGCTAAGTGAAAACGGTTGCCCGACCACCGTAAATTAATAATATTCAATAAAAATAAAAAATATTAAAAAAGAAAATTAATTTCTCAGTTAATAATATATATAGGTATAAAAAAATATTATATTCTTTGCCAGAATGTGAAACGGCTGGCCAGATGAATGTTGTAAATTAATTTATAAATTACTTTACTGAGCAAATGATGCTTTTTTTTTTTTTTTTGTTTACGTAACTCTAACAAGAGAAGAGTTTTTAATTTAGAACAAGTAACACAGAAAATTAAATTTTCATTTTACCTCATACCTCATACCACCTCTTTAATTAGCTCTGACAATTTAATTGTCCTCCTTGAACTTAGCATCCTTAAAGATGCCTGCAAATTCATATTTAACTTGCTACCTTTCAGCCCGACTCATGACGCGCAGTGTATCGGCAGACGACAAGCAATACATTTCGATTGCATCCGGTTCTCTGCTTCTGTCCTTGAATAATGCATTAGCATTTGTACTCGGACCAATTATACCACTGTCAGGTATAGATCTTGATGGCAACCTACCAGGACGAGAATCATCTTCAATTGATCCCTCGCCTATGCCAAGGGTGCGTTTTGTCATCTCTGCTCTTCATTGTATATATGGATTGGATGTTGCAGCGCAGCCGTGGCGGGGAATGTTTCAAAGTGGTAGACCTAAGGATTAGTTATCTGCTCTTTGCGGATGATTTGGTCATCCTTGGATCCTCTCAAACTGAATTTCAGCATTCGAAAGGTTTGTAGCCGTTTGTGATGATGCTGGAATGAAGATCAACGTGAACATATCAGAAGTCATATGGTCGTTTCCAAAAAAAATCCACAAGCGGTCTTACCTTCGATTTTGGCAGTAATCGCTTTTATAACTGCCTGGCTGTCGAAAAAGATGGTGATACCTTCTGGTGGCTTTACCCCTACCGCAGACTCACGGGCAGCTGTTGCCACTCCTAACACATCTGCTGCGAAGATGCTGCTGTGGTCTGGAAGTCGTATGAATTTCGATATACCTAGGGGGTCAGGGAAGATGCCAAATCCTACGCCAGTGCTCCATTTTGAACCACCTGTGTAGATGGCTATAGTTTCGGCTTTAGGTACGTATATGAGACTGCTTTTCCATTTTTCCCTCCTAGGGTAGGCGGTAGAAAAGAAAAACCTTACAAAAGTGCGCCATTTAACTTTGCATGGTACATATACACTGACAACTGGCAAGTTCTTCAGCTTGCATGTAAATTGAAATTATCTGTCTTCATGCATCTGTATATCGAGGCGAACCCCACAGGCGGATCAGTAGAAATGCGGTGAAGTGGGAGGGTTATGATCCCTTGTTTTCAGATCGTAGCCTCGCTGATAAAGGGCAGAAGAAGAGAAGATGCATCTGTATATCGGTTTTGTGTTCTTTCACTTTGTGTCTTATAATTCTACAGTGGTGGAAATAATTACAAAAGAAGAATGACCCCTAGGTTTTGTTTGGGGTTCATATCTAGGCTTCGAGACGCTGCCCTCAAACTGTCCTCAAATCACTCCATAGTGGCACGAGAACGGTGTATGGCTGCATTATTTTGCTGAAACCCGCAGGTTGCGCCTATCAAATCGTCAGAATTTTCAAATAAATTGCTTTGCAGCATCTGGATGTAAGCAGTGCAATTTTTTTTTTTTTTTTTTTTGAATTGACATTGTCAATGTTTCATTAAAAATAAAGCCACACCATGACAGAGTTTCCTTCGAAATTTCTGCTCATCAGAACCTCGTTTTTAGCCATTTGCTCTCACACTTTATTGCCTCCAAATGTGTATCCTGAAAATTCTACACTTATTCAATACGAGCTACTTGAAACCACCAGGCTAGTGAAAGGAGGAAAGGATAAAGGATAAAGAATGTTAGGTAGTTAGTCTGTTGCCCGTAGCGTATCGTTGATTCATTTGGCTCTCCGTCCTACAATCGACTATCCGGCTCATTCGACCCAAATGAAGGGGCGTCCTTAGCTACACCACTTACGGTGTCTGCATGACCTCTAATATCCAACATTACATTTTTCTTCTTTACCGAATTCTGGTTGTCTTGCTTGCTCCTGAATTCCACACCATCGTTGGTGATCACCAAGTTCACCTTTTCGATGAATTTTTTTCCTATTACTGCCGAATACTGCATGTCACATTCCCGCACCACATGGAAATTTATTTCCAAAGGGATTCCATCCACTTCGAGGTCCACCCAAAGGATACCTTATGTCGTAACTCTTTGCTGTCCAATGCCCAGTAGAACTCTCTTATTCGCCTCCAATTCAACATATTCCACCATCATTAAGTTGTCGTATCGCAGAAGGCATAAGTTGCTTCCTGTATCCAGCAGTGCACATAGCGTAGAGAATCCGATTGCTAAATGAACCCTTGCTTCTGGCCAAGACTCATTTCGGTCGCCTGTTTTTGAAGTGTGGCCCTCAGATCTTTGCTGCATTGACTGTACCTCTGGTTTGCATTCACGTGCTCTATGGCCTGGTTGCCCGCAATTGAAGCAGCATGTGAAAACCTTTGACGGACATTTCCTAGCCAAGTGTGTCGCATTTCCACACCCAAATCAAGCTCTATCCTTCTTCTCTGTTTTTATTGCTGTCTGGATACTACGACTGGTTACTGTCCGTGAATTTCCTATTGAGTATGAACACTGCGCAACGGGACCCTTTACTCTTTCATACATTTTCAACTGACTTTTGAGCTCGCTAATGGTACTTGCCTGGTATAGTGCTGCCTTGTTTTTCCGAACATCCGGAATTTCTTCAACAAAATACTTTATCAGACTTTTGTCGTCCAGCGCGATCGTTTTTTCCAACTCCATAAGACGGTCATGGTCAGGATATTCCTACAGACACTCTAATGATTTTTTGTGACACGCCTTTAGTTGCCGATGAACGTCTGCCGACGACAAGTCTGTTGCAAACTGTTTCACGACCGTTTTCTTCAGAGCAACCTAGATGTTAATCCCTATCTGGCCTCCAATAAAAATTCTAGCGGCATCCCTAAGCAACTGTTTTGCGTAGACGCATTTCTGTAGCTCGTTTCAATCGATGGCAGTAGGAGTTTCCTCAAACTTCTGAATCCATAAATTGATGTCCATGCAGCCAGACCCATCGAAGTGTTTTTATGCGCTGCATAGCTGAAAGATGAAAGTGGCCAGTGCCACAGACTTTCCTTCATCCTTCATGCTAGCATAGTTAGCTGGAACCGCCTTGCGAGCCTTTGTCATTATGGGTAGAAGATCCGCTCCCAACACACGCTGGACCTCGTCGCCGAGATTGGTGGCTGTTTTCTATTGATGCTGGGTTGTGTGCTCGCGGCTGTTGCTTAGAGACTGTTTGTGGCCTGGGCGTGTTACCCCCTGGTCCTTCCTTGGCCATGGCGGCAAAACTTATTGCATGTCGAGTGATGGCGCAGACTGACTTTGCAACAAACTCCTGCTGGGCCTTTTGTTGGCTTTTGACTCTGTCCTTTTCTACCACTTTCAGCCTTGTAGGTCGGACATCCCTTATAATTAGCAGGGTGACCCTTCGTTTGCAATTAGCGCAGTATATGGTACGTCGTCCCCTTTGGCATTTTTCCTCTTACACTCACCAGGTTGGTGGTTTGAGTCGCATTTCATGCAGACATATGGCATTCCGCAGTTAGTTGCGATGTGTCCGAAGCGTTGGCAGTTTTTGCACTACACGATGTCTCGGTTTTGTAGCCGTTCCCAGTGAACCCCTTGGTTCATAAGTAGTGTCTTATTGTAGACTTCGGCTAGCTCAAAGTCTTTGCTAATTTCGACAACAACGTAGTTGAATACCTTTCCTTTGGCTGTTTGGGATTCGGAGGTCACCACTGGGATTCTCTCTGCCTTCAGCTCTTCATAAACTTCTTCTGATGTATAAGAGAAGGAAATTCCCTTTAGCACCAACATGTTCTTCATATTCTCCCTTGGCGTGAAGGTATGATTTTGGATTTTCCTATTTTTGAGGAAGGCTTTTATAGGGTCGAAGGCCTCCCTTGATTGCGTCCTCATAACTGTTTTTGTAGTACTGAGGTTCTTAAGTGTGAATTCAATTCGCACTCCTCTAGCGAACCTTGTTATTTCTGCAATATTTGCAGACAAACAAATTATTGGTGGCATATTATTATTATTATTATTATCTCTCTTGGGGCCAGGCTTAGGCTACCAGGGGGGTCAGTAAGGTCGCGGATAGCTGAACGACCTATAGATATGTAGGTTAGCTCGGAAAAAAAAAACCTGGCAGAAGGGATAAAATGCAACCGTTTTTAATGGACAATGGACAAAACAAGTGATATAATTACCCCAGGTGGCAGACCAGTTGTACTGGAAAATCCACCCTCTCACGAGGCAGGTCCTACGGATTCTGGGGAGGACCAACTATTGTTTAAAAACGACCCATTTCGAAGAAGGGAAAGTATAGCCAGATCACCACCATCTCGATCTGACAAAGCCCTGGGAGTGAAACACTTGGCTCCCACGGATCGTACAGCCACAAGTGAAGCCAGAAAAGATCCATTCCGAAGGAACGGGCGTCTACAGCGGTCACCACCAAGCGCTACTCAATCGAGAACAGACTTCTTGTCGACACCGTAACGCACACTCCTCACGCGGAATCTGCCAAGAGCGATCCTTGCATAGGGAATCCTGTTGCAGCTGATATCCAAACGACCAAAGAAAATATAAATAAAGAGCTAGAGAAGTGCAAGGATATTGTAAAAAGGATGAAACAAGCCACGGGCAGGCAGAAGAATATCAGCATGGATGCCAAAAAAGGCCTAGCTGAACTCGAGGAGTCACTGGACGTCATAGCGTCGCTCAAGACGATGCGGCGTACGGACTTACGACCTCAGCAGATGGATGCAACAAACCAAAACGCACCTCAGGTTACCCAAAGCAGCGCAATTCAACCGGAAATACCAGAGAGTAGGGCCGGGTCACCAACGGTGAACTCTAAACCCACGAAAAGGCCACCGTCAAGTCCTCTTGCAAAGGAAGTGGAGAGAAGGAAGAGGCAAACCCCGAGGAAGGCGACCACAAAATCCAGCCCTCGAAAATCCAGTGAAAAGGATATACCTCGAGACGAAGAGTGTAGTACACCCGAAACCGATTCGGCACGGCAGAGGAGACCTCACCCAAAAAGGAAGGAGGCGGAAAAGAAGACCAGGACCGGTTTGGCGAAACAGAACTCGAACTCGAAGAAAGTCGTAACCGACAGAGGCACCGCATCCAACCAAAGAAAGAAGAAAAAGAAGAGGCAGCCCAAGAATCGACCAGAAGCGATCCTCATTAGACCCAGAGGAACGGAAACCTACGCCGAAATATTGAGGGAAATCCGCAGTAAGGCCAACCCTGATGACACGCAAACGGAAATCAGAGCTGTACGCCAAACAAAGGCAGGAGAAGTTCTACTCGAACTCGGCGCACGAACAAAGGACAAGGAGAGCTTCAGCACATCACTGAAACCCATCTTGGGGGAAAAGGCGACCATCCGCAACCTGGAGTCTAAATCTACGCTGGAAATCCGGGATATGGATGATTATACAACAGTGGAAGAAATAGAGGAAGCCGTAAGGCAAAAACTCCAAGACCCCGCTGTGGAGGCACAGGTGACTCTAATGAAGCCGAACGCGAGAGCCCAAAAAATGGCATTAGTTCAACTCAATGCACGAGCCGCAAATGAACTACTGAAGGCTTCACTATGAAAAATCGGGTGGGTTCACTGCAGAGTACGCCGAAGAGTGAAAGTTACACGCTGCTTCAAATGCTTCAGCTATGGACACCAGCAAAGCAAGGGACCGGATAGAAGAAGCAAAGGCCTATGCTTTAACTGCGGAATGGAAGGTCACAAAAGAGTGGAGTGTAAAGCAAGCGCAAAGTGCTGTTTATGTGCGGAGCGGAAACTCGCACCAGCCTTGCTGTGTCATATGCCGGGTTCAAGTACCTGCCAGGTGTTCAGAGAGGCTCTTGAGAAGGCGAAGAAAACCAGTGTCCAATGACCAGAATACTTCAAGGAAATCTCCACAGGAGTCGAACGGCAGACGACCTCCTCGTTAAACTCCGAATTGAACTGGAAGCAGATATAGTCATCATCAGCGAACAGTATAGAAACAAAGACAGCCCTAACTGGATGGCGGACTAGCTAGGAAAAGCTGCTATTTGGATCCCAGACGCAAGGACGTTCTCCATAAAAAGCCAAGGCGCAGAAAGAGGCTTTGTTTGGGTGAAAAGCGTGGGACTCACGATAATCAGCTGCTATTTCACGCCAAACGAAAGAGAGAAAGCTGGATGGACTAGAGGACTTCATTCAAGAGATCGAGGGGGAGATTCTGGTCGCCGGAGACTTCAACGCCAGAGCACAGGAGTGGGGAATGCCGACCACAGACTCACGAGGAAGGCAAATACTCGAGATGGCTGCAAGAAGAGGGCTCAACGTTGCGAACATAGGCAACACACCCACCTTCAGGAGACCTGGCTACGAAGAAACAATTCCGGAAATAACCTTCGCATCTGAATTAACCTCCGCAAGAGTCCAAAACTGGAGAGTTATTGAAGACTACACAGGCAGCGATCAACAGTATATCGTCTTCGACCTACAAACAGAGCAACGCGTTTCTAACGCGTTTCAACGCGTTTCTAGCCGAACACCGAGATGGAACATCAGCAGACTCAATGAAGAGCGTCTCACATCTGCGATCGAAGAGGGGAAAAGCGCTGTTCTTGAAACCGTGGGAGCTGCTGAAACTAAAGTTGAACTTACTTTTACTTTACTTATGTCCTGTATCCCCTTGTGGGTCCTAGGGCCTCTACTACGCCTACGCGCCATCGTGTACGGTTTCTGGCAATGTGTCTGAGTTCTCCCCAACTTTTCCCCAACTGCCGTACCTCCTTCTCGACTGTTCTGCGCCATGTTCTCCTCGGACCGCCAGGTCTTCTGCCATCCTGAGTTAGAGGGTTCCATTGCATAGCATGGTTCGCTATGGAGCTGTCACCCTTTCGGAACGTGTGACCAATCCACTGCCACTTCCGCCGTTGGATAGTTGTGCCTATTGGTTCCTGACCCGTTCTCTCGTAAAGGTGTTCGTTAGAGATACGATTGGGCCAGAAAATCCTTAAGATATTGCGCAGACACCTATTAACGAACGTTTGCAGCTTTCTGGTGATAGTAGTGGTCACTCTCCACGTGCTGCAACCATATAGCAGCACGGATTCAACGTTGGAGCGGAACAGTCTTATTTTGGTGCTCAAACTGATTGCATTGCTTCGCCATATTTTGGACAACATCCCGAACGCGGACTTTGCTTTGGCGATCCTGTTGGCTATATCCAGTTCGGTTCCACCATCGGTCGAGACAATACTCCCAAGATACTGGAAATCCTAAAGTTGAAGCCACGATGCAACTCATACGTTTGGCATGTGACGCCTCGATGCCCCGAACGAGCGGTCCCAGAAACAGGAAACCGGTGTACTGGTGGAATGACGATATAGCTGAGCTCCGAAGAAGATGTCTGCATCTCAGATGGAAAGTCACTAGGGGAAGGCGAAGACAAGCTACGTCTACGGAAGACGTTTTGGCGGAATTTAGAACCACGAGATCCGAGCTCAAGAGGGC
The DNA here is from genome assembly GCA_945910035.1 of Brachypalpus laphriformis. Lineage (NCBI taxonomy): Eukaryota > Metazoa > Arthropoda > Insecta > Diptera > Syrphidae > Brachypalpus > Brachypalpus laphriformis. The sequence continues at coordinate 18,127,388 of OX246755.1, forward strand.
TATCAATTCGAGCAAGAAACAGAAGTGGGAGGATCTCCGCCGGGATGTCAACAGCGACCCTTGGGGACTCGGTTTCAAAGTCGTCATGCGAAAGCTGGGAGCACAGATGGCTAGCCCTATCCTCGGCGAAGAAAGGTTGAAGCACGTAGTGGACACGCTGGCCGACACCTCTTCGGCCCAACAATCAGAAATTCCTATGTTAAGCGAAGAAGAGTTGATCCTTGCGTCAAAAACCCTGCAGAACCGAAAAGCCCCCGGACCTGACGGAATACCAGCGGAAGTACTAAAAGCGATTGCCCAGACATGCCCTCAGCGGCTGCTGAACATGTATAACAGCTGCCTCCAGGAAGGAGTTTTTCCTAGAAGCTGGAAGTTACAACGCTTGGTACTTATCACCAAGGGAAAAGGTGACCCGGATTCCCCTTCAGCGTACAGGCCTCTGTGTATGCTGGACACTGCAGGGAAACTCTTGGAGAAGATGCTGAAGACAAGACTCACAGCAGCGGTGCAGAGAGCAGGAGATTTGTCCGAAAGACAGCACGGCTTCAGGAAGGGCCACCGTACGATCGGAGCAATTGAGGAAGTGGTAAGGACTGCCCAAATGACTCAACAGGGCAACCACCATTCAAGGAAGATCGTATTGCTGGCAACTCTGGACGTCCGAAATGCCTTTAATTCAGCCGGTTGGAGCAACATGCTGTACGCCCTCCAGAACGTCTTTGATATTCGCGAATATCTCTTGCGGATGGTGAAGGACTATCTCAAGGACCGGAAGCTGTTGTACAACACCGCAGATGGCCCTCGAATAAAGGAGATTACTGCGGGGGCAGCACAGGGTTCTATTCTGGGACCTGATCTATGGAATATCTCCTACGATGGCATCCTCCGCATGGAAATGCCTGAAGACAACTTCCTGGTTGGGTATGCAGATGATGTCGCCGCGGTGATTACGGCAAGAGACACCGATTACGCGCAAATGAAACTCAACCAGGTGATGAGGCGGGTGGATTTCTGGATGAGGGAAAATGGCCTAGGTCTGGCCACAGAAAAGACGGAGATAGTCCTTCTGACAAGGAAGAGGATTCCGACCATCGTCAACTTCCAAGTGGGGTCGAAGGCAATAATAAGCAAAGGAGCACTGAAGTACCTAGGTATGTCCCTAGACACTAAGCTTACTTTCTGGCAACAGATAAGATCTGCTTCGGAACGAGCCGCGAAGTCACTGAGTAGAGTGATGGCAAACGTTGGAGGTCCAACAGCCCGCAAAAGAAAACTCCTGATGACAGTCACCCACGCCATTCTCCTGTATGGGTGCGAGATATGGGCCGACGCACTACGACAAGAAAAATACAGGAAACAAATGGCAGCAGTACAGAGGCGTGCGGCACTTCGCATTGCAAGTGCATACCGAACGGTTCGGAACCAGCCGTCCTCGTAGTCGCGGGAGTGACCCCTATTGATCACCTCGTAGCACAGAGGAAGTACGTCTACGACAAAAAGGCGGAAATTGGAGTGGAAGTGGCAACCGAGGAGGCGAAGGAGCTCACAAAGCAAAAGTGGCAGGAAAGATGGGACTCAGGGAGCAGATGACGATGGACCCCGCAGCTGATAAAAAACATCGCCGAATGGAAGGGAGTTTATACTCCAGCAACAATGTACGGAAGTTTTACCAAAAGGTAAAAAGAACGTGTCAGAGACAGAAACCTGTAGAGATGAAAATGGAAACCTCGTAGTAGAATCACAGTCGGTGCTGAGAATATGGAAAAACTACTTATGCAGACTGTATAACGGCGACGAAGACCAACATCCCGCTGTCAGGCAGAATCAACCATTCAACATAGACGATGATAGTGATACCTGACTAAAACGAAGTGAGGATAGCAATATCCAAGCTGAAATCCAACAAGGCTGCTGGACCTGACGGCTTACCGGCCGAACTTTTCAAGGCAGCTGGGGATGAATTTGTAGAGTGCATACACCAACTCATCTCTAAGATTTGGTCAGACGAGTGTATGCCTGATGAATGGAACCTCAGCATCGTTTGCCCGATCCACAAGAAAGGAGACCCCCTCAACTGCGCCAATTATAGAGGCATCAGTCTCCTCAACATCGCATACAAGATCTTTTCTGCGATATTGTGTGAACGCCTAAAACCTGTCATCAACAGCCTGATTGGACCCTATCAGTGCGGTTTTAAGCCAGGAATGTCCACCATCGATCAAATCTTCATACTTCGGCAGATCCTGGAGAAAACCCAAGAAGTCCAAATCGATACTCACCACCTCTTTATCGATTTAAAGGCCGCCTATGACAGCATCTATAGAGAATAGCTTTATAGAGCCATGTCTAGTTTTGACATCCCTGCCAAACTGTTCCGTCTGTGCAGGCTGACGATGGAGAGCTCTCGCTGCTCCATCAAGGTCGGTAATGACCTCACCGAGACCTTTGATGTCAAAAAAGGTTTTAGACAAGGTGACGCGCTGTCATGTGACTTCTTTAATATTGTACTTGAACGGATTGTGCGGAACTCGCAAGCCAATACCGGAGGCACAATCTATCACAAGTCTGTACAACTACTTGCGTACGCCGACGATATAGACATTATCGGAAGAACTCAGCGGGCTGTCACCGGTGCGTTTGCAAGCATTGAGGCAGAAGCGGCCAAAATGGGTACAGCAATAAACAAGGGGAAAACCAAGTATATGCTGTCAACAAGAAGGGAAGCCAACACCGACGAATTGGACAAAACGTCACAGTGGGCAGCTATAACTTCGAGGTAGTAAGGGACTTTGCCTACCTTGGCTCTGCTATAAATTCTACAAACAAGATCAGCGCAGAAATCAATCGAAGAATACTCTTGCCAAATGCTGTTTCTTTGGGCTTATAAGGCAATTCAACAGTAAAGCCCTATCTCGAACAACTAAGGAGACTCTATATAAGACCTTGATCATCCCAGTCCTGATTTACGGCGCTGAAACATGGACTTTATTAAAAGAGGATGAAGATATTCTTGGTCGCTTCGAGAGAAAAATTCTTCGTAAGATTTTCGGTCTCGTTTGCGTTGATCGGTTTTAGAGGAGGAGAGTCAATGACGAACTATACGAGCTGTACAGCGACATCGACCTAGTCAAAAAAAACTGCGTATTGGACGTCTGAAATGGCTAGGACATGTAGAGCGAATGGACACCAATGCTCCGGCCCGCAGAGTCCTCGAATCTAACCCCGAGGGACGAGGCAGTAGAGGGAATCATCGCCGTAGGTGGCCCGCACAAGTTCAAGGGGACCTCGACCAACTTGGAGTGCGCAACTGGAGGCAATTAGCTAAAGACCGAGCTAAATGGAGAAGCTTGTTGGTTGAGGCCCAGATTCACCCCGAACTGTAGCGCCACCTAAGTAAGTATGTCTATGGGAACAGCACAAGACAGCATCTACCAAATGTGCAACGAAGACGAAGAATCAGCAGAACACATGTTATGTCACTGTAACTGTCTAACCAGAACTCGTCATCGTTATTTAGGTAAATTCTGCCTTTGAACAGAAGAACTATCTGCAAAGGCATAGTAGAGTACCCAAATTGGGTATATTGAGTAAGCTTTAAGATCAGAGAAAATAGGTCCAACGTGGCCGCAATGATAAGGTGACCTAATCCCGCCTCTTCAACCATCTACAATCTACAATCTCGGTTTAACGAATCTTTTCTCCAATTACTTTAATTTAAGCAACGAAGCGACGGACTAATGAATACATGTCAGGGCCTAATCGTAGGGTAAGTTAGCTTAAGGTAATTCTAGTTATATTTGTATCGTGTGGGATAGTTTTAAGGAAAACAAAACAAAAAATCAAAAAAGCTTGTAAAAGGTTTTTTTACTCACATTTTGTCTTCAAATACAATAACAAAAAAAAAAACACTAAACCGCGGACCAAAGTAGTCTTGCTACACTAAACTAATAAAAAAAAAAAAAAAACCACGGGTTAAAAGGAACACAAACGATCACTTCGCGATGCGAAAGCGAAATGAAGAGCAAAAGGAGCGAAAGAAAAATGTGCAACAACCAACACCACAGCCACCACCAAAACTAAATAAATAATTCTCAAAAAAAAAAAGGAAGAAGTACAGGGTGACCAGATAAGTTAGATTAGGTTAGGTTAGGTTGAAGTGGCTGCCAGCAGAGAATAGCCAACACACTTAGACCAATAATAGGTCCATTGTGATACCACATGGATCATGGGAGAAATTTTCTCCTACCTACTCATTAAACCATTCTGAGCTTCTTATGAAGCGTAGGAGGCTCGTAATATCGATGTTTTTCAGGTCGCCTATGTCGTTGTAATAGGGGCTCCTAGGTGGAGCTTTCTTCTATGGGAGAGAGCTGGTCAGAAACAAAGAAGGTGAGGAATAGTTTCTTCCTCTTCTTCGTCCATGCAGCTTGTACGAAAGTCGTTCGCAAAAACGCCTAGCCTTGCAGCATGCTTGCCTATTTGATAGTGTCCAGTGATGACACCTATTATAGCGCCGATATGCAATCTGTTGAGAAAAATTAAATTCTTAGAACGTTTTAGATCCAACTTCGGCCAAATTTGTTTTGTCGCTAGACATGTGGGTCCACTTGTCCACCTAAGGTTCGTACTCTCGATAGCATTCAGCTTAAATTTGAGTTTGCAAGTAGCGATTGGTATATCTAAGGAGCCTTTATCCGGCAGGATGGGTATAGTTGTTCCTATTCTGGCGAGTTCATCGGCCTTACAATTCCCTGGAATGTCCCTATGCCCCGGCACCCACAGGTGAATATTGTAACTGCTCAGCCATCTCCACGAGAGACGAGCGGCAGTCTAGAGCTACTAAGGAATTTATAGAGGTCGATTCCAAGGATTTGATTGCGGCTTGGCTGTCTGAAAAGATGCGGATATTTTTAGCAGATATCACGTTTTTCTTAAGCCAAGACAAGACTTCTTTAATCGCCAAAATTTCCGCCTGGAACACGCTACAATGATTTCAAAGACGGAAGGAGAGCTTAAGATTAAGCCTGTCAAAGAAAACACATCCACCAACTCCGTCCTTAGATTTTGAGCCGGCAGTGAAGAAGTGGATTGACCCATCTTCTAAAAATGCATCATCATTCCAGAGTGATCTGGAGGGGATGGTGACGAGGATTTCTTGTCAAAGTTCAGACGTGGGATGGTGTAGTCCGTGTTTTCGGGGGAGAATTTGAGTTTATTCAAAATGGAAGCGTGGCCAAATTCTTTTCTTGACCGCTATTCGGTAGCTTCGAGGCGAACGGCTGAATTCGCTGCCATTTGCTTACTAAATATATCGAGGGGTATCAGATGAAACAAAATGTCCAGTGCCGCAGAGGGAGTTGTACGTAGTGCTCCGCCTATGCACAGGCAAGCTGTGCGCTGGACCTTACTTAGATAATCGCGATTTATAGCTTTTTCTAAGGCCGTCCACCAGACAATGACCCCGTATGTGAGTATCTGTCTAATGACCGAGATATAGAGCCAGTGAGTGATTGGAGGTTGTAAACCCCATCTATTTCCAATAGCTTTTTTGCAAGAGAAAAGCGCTACTGTAGCTTTCTTTATTCTTTCTTGAATATTAGGTTTCCAGCTTAATTTCTTATCCAGGATGAGACCCAAATATTTTGCAGTGTCAGAGAAAGTTAAGCTGATACCATTGAGAGAAGGAGGGTCGACTGACGGAATTTTAGATTTCCTGGAGAAGAGTACAAGTTCAGTTTTGTGGGGGTTTACACCGAAACCACACCGAACCGCCCATCGAGTGAGCTCGTTTAAAGCGTTTTGTAGAAGTTCCTTTAGAGTATTTAAGTGCTCTCCGGAGACAGCCAAAGCAAGATCATCTGCATAAGCGATCGCCGTGCATCCCTCGCCTTCCATGATTAACAATAGTTCATTGATCACCAAGTTCCACAAAAGCGGGAATAGAACACCACCTTGGTGCAGAGAAAGATACAAAAGTTTATATGTACTTTGGTGCAACAATAGAACCAGAAAAGAGAAAGTTGAAGAACAACTCCTCGGCGATCTGAGCGAACAGTCAATAAAGCCACCGAAGGCAATTGTCATAGGAGTGCCTCTACTGACAGACCTTCTGGTAGACGTCTCACCCAGCTTAGAGTTGATAATCCGACCATTAAGCAGTAGATTAATCAGTTCGCAAAGTGAGCTATCGACCTTCAGGTCTGAGAGTGCATCTGCTATCGCTGATACATTGATGTTGTTGAAAGCGCCTTCTATATCCAGAAAGACAACCATTGTATACTCCTTATGAAACAGGCAATATTCAATTTTACGCACCAGTGAGTGTAATGCCGTCTCCACTGATTTGGCTTTGCAATATGCATGTTGGGCCGCCGACAGTAATTTCTTGTCAATACTGCTGCGTAAATAGATATCAATCAGTCGTTCTAATGCTTTTAAGAGGAATGATGATACACTTATCGGTCTGAAATCTTTAGGATTTATGTGACAGCATTTGCCTGACAACTTTGACTTCTCTCCATATCTTTGGGATATATACCAGATCTAGACAACTTCTAAAAATTGTCTCAAGCATCGGCAGGATTATGTCCGATGACTTCTGCAACTCGGCAGGTATAATGCCGTCTGGTCCCGCGGATTTATATGGTTTGAAGCCGTGCAGTGCCCACTGAAGCTTGCTCTGTGCAATCAGTTTTGAGGAGTTTGTTTTTTGTGCAGATGGATTGCTGAAAACCATATTGCTAACAACTTGGGAACTGCCTGGGAAATGAGTGTCAAGCAGTAAATTTAGCGAATCTTCGCTTGAAGTCGTCCAAGACCCATCAGTTTTCTTAAGGTAACTGGGTGTTATTGGATTTGAAGAGAGTTTTCCTCAGCCTAGATGCCTCAGAGGCTTCTTCTATTTTACCACAGAAGAGTCTCCAAGAATTACGTTTGGCTTTTCTTAATTCTTTTTTGTATATGGTATGTTTAGGGATGCCTGACCAGATGGGTGACCAGATAAGAACGATAAGAAAAAATATTGAAATATGGTAAAACAACAACGGTGTGAGATATAACATTGATTCTGCCTTTATTTTGAAGCTACATTCATGCCATTAATAATTTAAATGGCCGCCTCGGGTTCGCTGCAGTGCTTCAAGCGGTCGGCCCAATTTTTGATGACTCTATCCAATACGTACGGCGTTATTCTGGCAATAATGATAATGGGAAAGGGAGATCGTCGATCGGAAGATCGTAATAGAGAATTATACAAGATTAGAGATAGACTATAGGGTAGTACGCCCCTGGAACAGAAAATAATTGCGGATCAGGAAATGGAAAACAAGATCAGAAGATTTTTGGTCAATAAACCCGAAGATGACAATGGGAAAAGGAGGAATTATGAAAGACCAAGATTCGGAAGATCATGCGCGGAATAAAGGGTGGTATACCCATGGAACAGAAAATTATTGCAGATCTGGAGATCATTGATGAGAAGATTATGGTTAAGAAAATGTAGAGAGAGACTGTTTATGAAAATTACGTCACTCAAAGGGTAAAGTAATTTCTGCTTTTCTGCTTATAGTGCACCACCGCACTTGAGCGATTTCATCACAAAGCACTGCACGAAGAACTGCCGCATCAGCCAAAAATCGTCAGTTGAAGTGCCGAACGAGCGATGCTGTTTACCTTTTGCATGATTAAATTATGATTATTTGTATAAATAAATGGTTAAGTTATAGAATAAGCAATTTACTTACGCATGTCCTGTATCCCTTGTGGGTCCTAGGGCCTCTACTAAGTCTACGCGCCATCGTGTTCGGTTTCTGGCAATGTGGCTGAGTTCTCTCCAACTTTTCCCCAACTGGCGTGCCTCCTTCTCGACTGTTCTGCGCCATATTTTCCGCGGACCACCAAGTCTTCTGGCATCCTGAGTTAAATGGTTCCATTGCATAGCATGGTTCGCTATGGAACTGTCACCCTTACGGAACGTGTGAGCAATCCACTGCCACTTCCGTCGTTGGATGTTTGTGCCCATTGGTTCCTGACCCGTTCTCTCGTAAAGGTGTTCGTTAGAGATACGATTGGGCCAGAAAATCCTTAAGATATTGCGCATGCACCTACTAACGAAAGTTTGCAGCTTTCTGGTGATAGTAGTGGTCACTCTCCACGTGTTGCAACCATATAACACCACGGATTCAACGTTGGAGCGGAACAGTCTTATCTTGGTGTTCAAACTGATTGCATTGCTTCGCCATATTTTGGACAACATCCCGAACGCGGACTTTGCTTTTGTGATCCTGTTGGCTACATATATCTAGGTCGGTTCCACCATCGGTCGAGACAATACTCCCAAGATACTGGCGATTCTCTACTCTCTCTACCGGTTGTCCAGCAATGCATATTTGAGCCGATGAGTTTGTTCCAAGGCTGATAATTTTAGTTTTTCTCGTTCAGCCCGACAGGGCCTGCAACTCCCTCCAAATCTGCTGTCATTTGGTGGAGGTCCATAATTCTGTAAGGGAGAGTAAGCATACATCGTGAGCGTAGTCAAGATGTTTCAGTTCAGATCTAAGAGTCCATCGAATTCCTCCGTTTCCCGTCGACAAAGCTGCATGAAGCACATCGCTAATCACCAATAGGAATAATATTGGTGAAAGGATGCAGCCTTGTCTTACCCCACTTTGGATCTCAAATTCCTCAGACAACCTTCCTCTGTGCAGAACGTGACATCTGGACCTTTCATATTGATAATAGCAGTTAGTTTATCGAGAACACCTCTCCTACGTAAGGCACGCCAAATAAACTCCCTGTTGACACTATCGAACGCCTTCTCAAAATCGATGAACAGCAGGTAAAGAGGCGATCGATATTCAACGCACTGTTCGATGATAATCCCCAGGGTGTTCATGTGGTCGACACAGGAGTATCCAGAGCGGAAACCTGCTTGTTCGGCATCGAGTGTGTCTTTGAGATCTTGTTTGAGTCGTTCAAGGATGATTTTAGCTATTATCTTAGCTACAGCAGGCAGCACGCAGATACCCCTCCAGTTTCCGCATTCCATTAAATTTCCTTTCTTAGGAAGCTTGACGATCATTCGCTTTTTCCACTCAGCTTCCCAAGCTCTCTCTATAAGTGGAAGCAGAAGCTCAGCCGATGTTGTGGGCTCTGCTCGTAAGAGCTCTGCTGGAATACCGCCATTTGTATTTGTTTCATGTTTTCCTCAGTAGGGTCGGCCTTGTAGGACCGGAAACTTGACTCCCTCAGCCTAATAGCCTCCTTACAGCTCAAGTCGTACCACGCATTTTCCTTTGACTTGATACTCTTCACTCTGCAAGGAATGAAGGTTTTCATGCCAAGGATGATGGTATTTGTGACCATATCGGCGGCGGCATCCACGTCGCTATCGAAGAAGCATAGCGACCAGTTAAATCTCCTAAAGAAGCTGTTCAAGCCGCCCCAGTTGGCTTTCTCATATTGCCAAACTATTCTTTTTGGAGTCTTTTTTTAACTGAGTGGTTGATGTACGAGAAATTAGCCGATATAACACAGTGGTCAGACGAACCTAGAGGCGATAATATGTTCATACTATACTTATCAGGATGAGATGTCAGAAACAGGTCCAAAGTGTTGGCGGCATGACTGACAATGTCGGCAATTCGTAAGGGCTCGTTTATAAGCGGAGTTAAATTATTTACCGCAGCGAAGATCTCAACATACCTTCCTTCGGGTGTTGTCTGTCCAGAATATCGAAGCCAACCAGAATTGCGTATATTGAAATCGCCCGCAATAACGATCTCAGTACGAGGAAAATGGGAAACAATTTTTGACATCGAGTCAGACAGCGCATCAAACTCTGTCAATTGCTGTCTAACTTGGGGCTTCTATAAATAAAGCAGTAGTGAATAATTTGCCTACGGACGCCGAATTTTAACCACATGAAATTAAAATCCGGATTAGAACAGTGGCCATATTGAAGTTAAATTTGGTAGGCTACATCAGTACGTATATAAATGGCGAGACCACGATGAGAAAAGAATAATGGCACCAGGCTATATCCAGGTAGGTTTAAATCTGAAATATCAGAATTCTCACCCACCTGTGTTTCGCCCAGTACCAAAACAGCTGGCCTGTATTTACAGACATGGACGTACGCGGCAAAGTGATTTTTCCTTAGCCCTCGAATGTTGCTAAGGTCCACTCTGAAATTCCCTATCAATACAACAGACAAACACAAAACAACACGACTCCGACTAAGCAGGGCTGAGAAGTGAAAATCCAACGTTAGTTTTCCAAAACAAATTGCCGTAGGTGTTATGCCCGTAACAACAGTTGCAATGACTGAGACCACACAACAGAGAGAGAAGTGGTGGGAGAGGGGCGAAGGGAAAACCGCCACTGGTGCACTAATTTTTAATAACATTAATTATTTTTTTGTATTTATTTATTTTGTTTTTGTTTGAAAGCACTGCACTGATATGGTTTGTGCAGCGGCCGATTTTGGAGATGTTATTACATGAGGGTAGCGGGGGTAGGATGCTCAGGTGGACTCTCCATCCTTCTCGATCCTTCACCATTGACTCCAATTCATCAGAAGGAATCCCTAGGCGGCTCCAGGAGAGATGTCGGACTTGGTCCAACCATCCATTTCTAGGCCTTCCGCAGAGTCGCCTACCTGATGGCACGGCAACCATGGCGCGTCTTGGAAGCCGGTCTGGGGGCATGCGCACTACGTGACCAAACCATCGAAGCATAGATCGTTCCGTTCGGAGAAGTAGCTGCTCAACATTGAGCGCCTCGCGTACTCTGGTGTTGCGCACTCGATCCCTACGAGTTATTCCAGCAACACCGCGAAGGAACCTCATTGGTACACCGCGACTCACATGCGTGCGTACGGAACGGAGAGCTGATCGGTACTGATCGGTACTGCAAATGGAACCCTTTAACTGAGGATGGCAGAAGACCGGGCGGTCCAAGGAAAACATGGCGCAGAACAGTCGAGAAGGAGGCTTGGCAATTGGGGAAAAGTTGGGGAGAACTCAGACACATTGCCAGAAACCGTACACGATGGCGCGTAGGCGTAGTAGAGGCCCTAGGACCCACAAGGGAATACAGGACATAAGTAAAAGTAAGTAAGTACAAGTATGTTGATGGTGTGTTACTCGCCAGTCAATCAGCGGATTGAAGAACAGCAGTAACTTCAGCTTGAAAAACGCTGCAATGGTTTAGAAGGTTAAAAGAGAGGTGTACGATACGATAATTGGGGCCCAAGAGCACTGCGACCTATAAGATCTATTATGCTGAAAAGAGAGGTGTATATCCATATCTTCAGTCCGTGAAAATTTAACAGCGATTCGTTGTATAGGACACCGCGTTGCAGCCACTCAGTTTTATCCAGCATTGAGTGCATATAGCCCCTGTTATAGTCATATTCAGTAGACAGGTGGTCAGTGAAATTGGAGAGATGGCGGTTCATAATCATGTGTTGGCTTAGCAGCTTACTTACCGGTCCTGAATCTAAACGATTTTGGGGCTCTTCAAAGTCCAAAAAGTAAAACGAACAATTTCTATTAAAAAGCAACGTTAACAACTCCGTTTTGTTATTTATTTTCTTCTTTTAACAACTAAACTAAAATTAAATTAACTTAAACTATAAATACATATAATATGCATTGTTTGAGTCCATAATTGATTTAAAAAAAAAAAATATGAAAAACTAACTAAAATAAATTAAATCTCATATTGCCATGCAGTAATTCCATTCTCAAATCCAGCTGGAAGGAAGTACACAATCCGTTTGTTCAAAATTCAATAATCTGTATCCATTGTCTTTTCTTATTTTTAATTAAGCCAAAAGTTATAAGTAAAAAATATATTAAATGCTATACACAGTTGAAAGGGGAGGGGGGAGGGGAATTTCTCGATCGACTCTTTCTCTCTCGCAAATTCTCACTTTCACGTTTGTTCTCTTGACTAGACTCACACTGGGAAAGCGTAAATGGGGGAAAAAATTACGAAAAAAAGAGGGAAAATCACGAAAATTTGTACGAATTAATCACTAGACCGGCGCACTGCACATTGATGGAGGTTACATCACTTGGAACGATACACAGACACACTCTCGGGAGAGAGAGAGAGAGCGTTGTAGAGTTTAACGAGAGGATTTCAAAAACCTTGCAACTAAGAGTAGAATAAATGAGGTCGTAAGGAAAATGCTTCCAGGTAACGAACGTCGAATTGGCAGATTCGGGTCTCGTTCTCGTTGTCTGAAGAGTTCCATGTCCATTTCGTAGGTTTCGAAGTTATTCCAGTTGAGACACTTTTTAACCGCATAGTCCCAGCGACAGTAGAGGAGTTCACGGCCTGTGTGGTACAGAAAATAAAAAGAAAGAATAAATGATGATTAAAAGGATGGAGAATCAGACAGAATATCACGAACAGACCGCGCGAAGATCAGTGAGATATAGCCTGGTCGTGGATGAGTAGACCGATATCAAGGAAGTCAATTGTGGCAAAATATTATGGATTAGGAGATCTCGATCAGGTGACCATTAATCAATGCACATAATCACGGGTGATTGTGCAGCAGATTAGTTTTAACCTAGTCCTGACCAAAAATATATGTGATCGTGACCAGACAGAATATCACGAACAGATCGCGCGAAGATCAGTGAGATCGGATATAGCCTGGTCATGGATCAGTAGCTCGATATCAAAGAGGTCAATCGTGGATCGTAAGAACGTGTTGGAGGATTAGGAGATCACGATCAGGTAACCATGAATCAATGCAGAAAATCACGGGTGATCGTGCAACAGATTAGTTTTGACCGAGTTCTGACCAAGAATATAAGTGATCGCAGAGTTGTAGAATGGATCATGTTTAAACCAGACAGAATATCACGAGCAGATCGCGCGAAGATCAGAGAGATCAGATATAACAGGGTCATGGATCAGTAGATCGACATCAAGGAGGTCAATTGTGTATTGTAAGATCGTGGAGGAGGGTTGGGAGATCTCGATCAGGTGACCATGAATCAATGCAGAAAGCCACGGGTGATCGTGCAATAGACTAGTTTCAATCGAGGTCTGACCAAAAATATAAGTGATCGCAGAGTTGAAGAATGGATCATGCATAAACCAGAGAGAATATCACGAGCAGAACGCGCGAAGATCAGTGAGATCGGATATAGCCTGGTCATGGATCAGTAGCTCGATATCAAAGAGGTCAATCGTGGATCGTAAGAACGTGTTGGAGGATTAGGAGATCCCGATCAGGTAACCATGAATCAATGCAGAAAATCACGGGTGATCGTGCAACAGATTAGTTTTGACCGAGTTCTGACCAAGAGTATAAGTGATCGCAGAGTTGTAGGATGGATCATGTTTAAACCAGACAGAATATCACGAGCAGATCGCGCGAAGATCAGAGAGATCAGATATAACAGGGTCATGGATCTGTAGATCGACATCAAGGAGGTCAATTGTGTATTGTAAGATCGTGGAGGAGGGTTGGGAGATCTCGATCAGGTGACCATGAATCAATGCAGAAAGCCACGGGTGATCGTGCAATAGACTAGTTTCAATCGACCTCTGACCAAAAATATAAGTGATAGCAGAGTTGAAGAATGGATCATGCATAAACCAGAGAGAATATCACGAGCAGAAGGCGCAAAGATCAGTGAGACCGGATATAGCCTGGTCATGGATCAGTAGACCTATATCAAGGAGGTCGATCATGGATCCTAAGATCGTGGTGGAGGATTTGGAGATCTCTCTATTTTTGACCGAGTCCTGACCAAAAATATGAGTGATCGCAGAGTTGTAGAATGGATCATCCATAAACCGAACAGAATATCACGAGCAGATCACGCGAAGATCAGTGAGATCAGATGTAGCCTGGTCATGGATCAGTAGACCGTATCAAGGAGGTCAATCGTGGATCGTAAGAACATGGTGGAGGATTAGGACATCTCGATCAGGTAACCATGAATCAATGCAGAAAGTCACGGGCGATCGTGCAACAGATTAGTTTTGACCGAGTCCTCACCAAATATAAGTGATCGCAGAGTTGTAGAATGGATCATGTACAAAAAGATCGTGATTAGGAACAGAATTTCCTCATCATGACTAGGGCGATCAGGGAATAGATAATCGTGGCTCAGAATAGCTTAAGTCCAAGACGCAGAAATTCTTGGATTAAAATACAACAAATAGGAAGAGAAGGAATGAAATGATCATTTCTCAGATCAAGTCAATAATGGGGGATCAGCAAACGATGAGATCAGAACATCCTACATCGTTGTACATGAATTAGCCAATACTGCGAGAAAAGGCTCTTGATTAAAGTCCATGACTCAGTGGCAGAAGACAAAATACGAAGAGACGCAGATATTTAGGTTAGGTTAGGTTAGGTTAGGTTGGCTGTCCACACGAGAGTGCAGACACACTTAGACCAGTGAAGGTCCTTTGTGATACCATGGATCACTCAGGGACTAAAAAACCAACCGGAGCCTTTGATAAAGCGATGGAAGCTCATGATGTCTGAGGACGCCAGATCGCCGAGGTCGTCAAAGAAGGGAGACCCTAGATGGAGCATTATTTTATGCGACAGGGCTGGACAAGTGCATAGGAGATGAAGGATGGTTTCCTCCTCCTCCTCGTCCCTACAGCTTCTGCAGAAGTCGTTGGAGAAGAGGCCAAGTCTTTTGGCGTGTTGGCCTATAAGACAGTGTCCAGTGAGAACACCGACAACGCAGCTGATTTGTGTACGCTTTAACATGACCAGGAGTGGAATCCTCTAAGGTGATAGTTGATAGTCGCACTTTTGACAGTCAAAATTGATGATCACACTTTATTAGCTCTCCGTAAAACGATCGCAGTCACACAAAAACGATCGCATAAAGGTAATGATCACGCTGATGAGTCACCTTAGAGAGAGCAAAAGGGATGATTGTGATCGTCAACAATCAATTATAACCTTAGAGGATTCCACTCCAGATCGGCACTACATTTTTGATCCAGCTTAGGCCAGATCTGTCTCGAAATGTGACACGTTGAGCCGTTTTCCCACCTGAGGTTGGTCTTGCTAATAGCGTTCAGCTTTAGTAGATACTTACAAGTAGCGAGGGGCATACCCAGAGCTTGCCTGTCAGGCAGAATCCTTAGAGTGGTACCCTGTCTGGCGAGCTCGTCAGCCCTGCAGTTTCCTGGAATGTCCCTGTGGCCCGGCACCCAGCATAGGTGAATGTTGAACTACTCTGTCATCTCCATAAAAGAAAAACGACAGTTTAACGCGGCCTTTGAAGTGAAGGAGAACGATTCCAGGGACTTGATTGCCTCTTGGCTGTTAGTGAAAATGCTAATATGCCTGACAGATAGTACATTACATTTCAGCCAGGACAGGGCTTCCTTAATCGCCATGATTTCCGCCTGGAAAATGCTACAATGACCAGGGAGGCGGAAAGAGATGCTCAGATTGAGCTTTTCGGAGAAAACATCACAACCCACCCCACCCTCCGTCTTAGAGCCATCTGTAAAGAAGTGAACCGAACTACCATCGACAGGGGAGCGGGGAAGTGTCCCATTCATCCCGATTAGGGATGCTCGTACGGAAGTTACGGTCAAATCTCAGTATCGGCGGGGTGTAGTCCGTATTTTCGTGTTTGAAGTTGAGAAGATCAAGGATCGAGGAGTGGCCAAAGCGATAGCTAGACCACTGAGTGGAGGCTTTTAGGCGGATGGCCGCAAAGGCAGCCATCTATTTGCCGAAAATATCTAAAGGTAGCAGGTTGAACAAGATGTCCAGTGCCGCGGACGGAGTAGTTCTCAATCCACCACTGATGCAAATGCAGGCCACCATACGATCACGCCATAGAGTAGTATAGGCCTGATAACGGACACATATAGCCAATGAGTGATTTGAGGTTTCATTCCTACCTATAGCCTTTTTACAGGAATAGAGAGCTACATTTGCTTTCTTGACGCGTTCTAGTAGATTGGCCTTCCAGTTCAATTTCCTATCGAAAATAAGATCCAGATATATTTTGCGTTTTCAGAGAAGGTGAGACTGGTGCCATTTATCATAGGAGGGTCTGTGAAGGGAACTTTATATTTGAAGAGAACGAGTTTCGTTTTATGGGGATTAACCCCCAGTCCACAATTGGAGGCCCATTTGGTAAGCCGAAGGAGAGCATAATGGAGGATTTCCCTGAGAGTCCGGGTGTTTACCGGAGGCAACAATAGCAATGTCATCAGCATAGGCGATCACTCTACAACCTGACGTATCCAGGTCCATCAGTAGCTCATTTACTACTAGGTTCCACAGAAGAGGTGACAAGACTCCACCTTGAGGTGTACCGCAGCGAGCAACTCTTATGGCCGATGCTCCGCCCAGCTGTGTGTTAATAATCCTGCATGTAAGCAATTGATTGATCAACACTCCGAGCGAAATATCCACTTTCAGATTTGCAAGTGCGTCGGTAATCGCCTTTGATTTGACATTGTTAAAAGCTCCCTCAATGTCAGGGAAAGCCACCATGGTGTATTCTTTGATGCTCAAGGATTTTTCAATGATGCGCACAAGCGAATCTAAGGCTATCTCAACCGATTTGCCTTTGCAGCACGCATGTTGGGAGGGCGAGAGCAAAGCTGGGCTAATACTTTGCCGAAGATGGCTATCAGTTAACCTTTCTAAAGTTTTAAGCAGAAAGGACGATAGGCTGATAGGTCGGAAATCCTTTGTTTCCACGTGCGAGCTCTTTCCTGCCTTAGGTATGAATATGACTTCAACCTCGGTCCAAAGTTTGGGAATATAGACCAGATTTAGACAGCCCGACAAGATGACTTTGAGCCATGGAAGCACAATGTCCTCGCATTGCTGAATTTCAGCTGGAATGATACCGTCAGGTCCTTGAAGGGTTTGAAACTGCGCATGGCCCATCGGATCTTTTCTGTAGTTACCAAGACTAATGAGTTGCTGCAAGGTTGAGGTGGGGTATTTACCACTTGCGAGACAGCAACAGGGGAGCTACCAGGAAAGTGAGTATCCAGTAAGATGTCAATGGATTCCTCAGCATAGGAGGTCCAGTGACCATCCGGATGCAAAAGGTAGCTGGGTATAGAAGGGCCTTAAGAGAGGATTTTTCGCAACCTGGAAGCTTCCGAGGACTCTTCAATACTGTCGCAGGAGAGTCTCCAGGATCGTCGTTGCTCTTTCCTCAGTGAGATTTTGTATTTCCTGAGAGACAGTTTATAGGGGTCCCAATCGGCCGTCTCACGGGTGCTTTTAGCAATATTAAAAAGGAGCCTACTGTCTTTCCTAAGAGTACTGAGATTTGCATTCCACCAGGAAATGCAAACCTCGAGGTTTGCAGACTGGGCAGGCCTCAAACACAGATATTTAGAAGTCTGGTCATGAAACTATATACAAGCTCGTGAGTTAGTGACAGATCGTTGGTCAGAATCTACTGTATTTTAATATCGTACCCGGAATTGCGATATATTACAGTCAAGAATCAATTAACTCCTATGAGTAAAAAAGATCAATAAAACAGAAGATCATGGATTAGAAAGTTCAGCAACAGAAGATCGTTGAACAGTGATATCCTATTGCTTCATGAATCAGTCGCAGAGGATCATGGATAAGATGACCGTGAAACAGGAGTTCATTGGCCGATTATCAATGTGAATAAATTTAAGAAGAAAATTATAAGATCGCGACTGTGAAGGCTGCTGGACCTGATGGCTTACCGGCCGAACTTTTCAAGGCAGCTGGTGGTGAATTGGTAGAGTGCATACACCAACTCATCTCTAAAATTTGGTCAGATGAGTGTATGCCTGATGAATGGAACCTCAGCATCGTTTGCCCGATCCACAAGAAAGGAGACCCCCACAACTGCGGCAATAATAGAGGCATCAGTCTCCTCAACCCATTCCATTCGTGTAAAAAATATAACGCACACAACATGAGTGGTTGCGAGAAGCTAGGCCCTGGCACTTTAAAGAGCTGTTGCGCCAAATATTTGTATTTGTAGTCTCCTCAACATCGCATACAAGATCTTTTCTGCGATATTGTGTGAACGCCTGAAACATTTTATCAACAGCCTGATTGGACCCTATCAGTGCGGTTTCAGGCCAGGAAAGTCCACCATCGATCAAATCTTCACACTTCGGTAGATCCTGGAGAAAACCCAAGAATTCCAAATCGATACTCACCACCTCTTTATCGATTTCAAAGCCGCCTATGACAGCATCTATAGAGAAGAGTTTTATAGAGCCATGTCTAGTTTTGACATCCCTGCCAAACCTGTCCGTCTGTGCAGGCTGACGATGGAGAACGCTCGCTGCTCCATCAAGGTCGGTAATGACCTCACCAAGACCTTTGATGTCAAAAAAGGTTTTAGACAAGGTGACGCGCTGTCATGTGACTTCTTTAGTATTGTACTTGAACGGATTGTGCGGAACTCACAAGCCAACACCAGAGGCACAATCTACCACAAGTCTGTACAACTGCTTGCATACGCCGACGATATAGACATTATATCGGTGCATCACCGGTGGGTTTAGCGATAAACGAGGGCAAAACCAAGTATATGCTATCAACAAGAAGGGACAGTTAACACCGACGAATTGGACAAAACGTCACAGTCGACAGCTATAACTTCGAGGTAGTAAGGGACCTTGTCTACCTTGACTCTGCTATAAATTCTACAAACAAGATCAGCGCAGAAATCAATCGAAGAATAACTCTTGCCAATCGCTGTTTTTTTGGGCTTATAAGGCAATTCAACAGTAAAGCCCTATCTCGAACAACTAAGGAGACTTCGTATAAGACCCTGATCATCCCAGTCCTGCTTTACGGCGCTGAAACATGGACTTTATTAAAAGAGGATGCAGATCCTTCGCTTCGCTTCGAGAGAAAAATTCTTCGTAAGATTTTCGGTCCCGTTTGCGTTGACGGGTTTAGGAGGAGAAGATTCAATCACGAACTATACGAGCTGTACAGCGACATCGACGTAGTAAAAAAAACTGCGTATTGGACGTCTGAAATGGCTAGGACATGCAGAGCGAATGGACACCAACGCTTCGGCCCGCAGAGTCTTCGAATCTAACCCCGAGGGACGACGCAGTAGAAGGAATCATCGCCGTAGGTGGCGCGCACAAGTTCAAAGGGACCTCGACCAACTTGGAGTGCGCAACTGGCGGCAATTAGCTAAAGACCGAGCTAAATGGAGAGGCTTGTTGGTTGAGGCGCAGGTTCACCCCGAACTGTAGCGCCACCTAAGTAAGTAAGTAAGATTGTGAAGTTCAAGATCATTGTCTAGAACAGATCAGAAAATCGTGAATGAAAAATAGAGAACCAGAATATAAAACCATAGATCAGAAGATCGTGATTGGATCAGAGGATCAGATTATGACGACCTGGAAGATCAGACATCACAGTTTCGTAGATCGGGAGAGCTTGAGTGGATGAAACACAAGCTATGAAACTGAATAGCGGGCTATTTAGTTTTTGAGACTGAATAGAAGTACTAGGCTACATTCTGGGTTCAGCATTCTATCAAGTAGAAGAAAAAAGTAGAAGGAAAGCCCATTGATGTGAAAATGGAGAATCTCCAGCTTGGGCAGATCAGCTAATGCTAGCTTCGAGTTGTTTCATGAATTTAAAAACTCCTGAAACTCGTCCTGGTTTTTGAAATGGACATACTTTTGGTAGGGTCGGCAATAACTCTTTTTCGCCAGCATATTGCAAGGAAGAGCGTTGCTACTAATACAGTAAAAGAACAGAAGGCGAACCCCACAGACGGATCACTAGAAATGCGGTGAAGTGGGAGGGTTATGATCCCTTGTTATCGGATCATAACCTCGCTGATAAAAGGAAGAAGAAGACAGTAAAAGAACAGATGATCTTCACACAGAAGATGACAGATATAGACCAGAAAATAATGAGCCAGGACATGATGAGAAGATCGCGATCAGAATGATAATGAAAAGAGTTTTAATCATAACCATGTCAATGATGATACAAAGCTTGATCGAATAAGAAGTTTGAAGATTCGAGGAAGCATTCACGTCAAAGAAACTATCTCACGGAAAATAGAGCGCGATCGGCTCAGCCACGTTCAAAGAAGAGATCATTTAAAATGAACGTTCCTCTGAAGCAAGCTTAAAATCTCCTGGATCACAAAAATGCAACGACACCAGCATTTGGGTTGCCTCAGTAACGATGTGATCGAAAATCGGAAGGCCTGTCGGTATTTTCTCAGGTGAAGTAGGCGAACTCCACAGGCAGATGAGTAGAAATGCAATGAAGTGCGAAGGTTATGATCACTTGTTTTCAGATCATAACCTCGCCGAAATAGGAAGAAGAAGGAAACATGTCAATGAAACATATCCAAACACTGACCAAAACGTGAGCGATCAGAAGATCGCGGCTGAAGAGATAAGCTTCAGTAAATTCAGTAGTTAGGTGATCATGACTTAGAAGATCACTGATCAAATAGTCAAGGCGTAAAAAAGGAGAGATTTGAGCCGGGATTAGAAGATCTCATCATCACAATACATATGTTGACGACCCACATCTTTAGATGAAGGGTGATCGTAGGAAAAGTAGATCAGTAGAATTGTAGATCACTGATCGGTTTGGCGTAGATTATTAGACCTCCATTCACGGTGCGCAGGTTGGTATCAAATAAATTCATGGATTTCTATATCATGTGTGTACAGATCGTGTATTGGTATACCCTGATCGGCAAATCGCGGTTCTATGGCTCATTGACTAGTAGATCATGGATCAGCCTTGGATCAAAAGATGATAGACCAATAAAAGTGGATAAGGAGATTGTCGCGTATCCGTATATGGTGGATCAGTAGATCATGACTCCCTTTTTGGACGATCGGTGATCAGAGTTCGATTAGATGAATAATAATGGAGTATTGTAGCCGATGAAGAATGTGATACAAATTTATAAAAAAAAAACTTACGATTTGGCGTTGTTGTCGGGTAAAACACATCATATGGTGGCGTGAAAAGCTTCTGAGCATTCTCCATCGAAATGATTTTCATTGTTATACCAGCTGCAATCATGGTACCCAAGCAGGCTGATGAGGTAGTTTGCGGACGTTCTAAACAACAAATTTCCAATATTAGTACCATTCTCCTGCACACAAGTCAGGCATTTCAAACTTACCCAATACATTTCCAATAATATCAGCCATGAACTGCATAAAAGGATTATTCTCAGAGAAATCGCCACCAACAATAACTTTTGGTGTCCGCTCCCATGTGGGTGTGTCTTTACGGAAAGCCTCCAAAATTTCATGAACTTGAAACCCAGTTGATTCGTATGCCGCTTGAGTTATATTCTCAGCAGTTGTGTGACTAGTTAAACCCAGAATTATTCTACAAGGATACAAAGATAGAAACATTGTCCAACAAAAGAACATTTAAGAACCTCACCCCCTAGCATCATACCGCCAATATGGCGCATATAGTCCATTGAATGCAGGCACGAAAATAATTTCACTACGTTTAGCCGTAGTTCCATTTTCATTGAACCCATTCAGCATTGTCGATGAACAAGCCGATGAAATCATTGAATTCTCTCCCAGGAAATTGCTCAACACTTCAGCTGCATGGCCGTTCTGATTAATTTCCGTATTAATCTGCAGATGATCCTTCAACCATGTCACCGATGATCCAGCATTGGAAACGGCACCTTCTAAGGCATAAAAGGTCTTTTCTTTGGGTCCTAGTCTAAATGCTACACTACTGAGAAGGCCATTATCCGAGTCGATCACCTCTTGGCCAGTGTTGAGAAGTATAAAACAGCTATCGTCTATGGTGCATACACATTGGCCGACTTTGGTGCACAGTTGACCGAGGAGGGCTGCCGGCTGATCACCCATGCACTGGAAATATAATAAAAATTTAAGATTTAGATAGAAGGTCCGAGAACTGGCGAGCGTTAAGAAAACTGTGACGAAACTGAGTAGCACACCTCTGAAGAACTTCAGTGTCGCCAAGACTTAGCAATTAGCTCATGAAAACGAGGAGTACACAGATAATAAACGGCGCCCAACACAGGGTCAAATATAACGCTTGGTTTTGAAATAAAGTAAATAGAACTCTGAGGGCGAGTAGGAATGCTTTGCTTAAGGGCATTGGCAACTAAAATAAGAGGCCACAGGAGAATAATAATCAGATCAAAACTGGCGCCCAACGCCAGGCCTAATTCTTGCCCACACCCTTCACAGAGTTCGTCAAATTGAATATCAAAGCATCACTGGTGCAGCAACTCGTAGTCCTTACAATCGAATTAAGTGTTAGTATATGTATATGTCTTCTATTCAGGAAGACAAGCTGGTAGACAGCTGGAATATGGAATGAAACTGCTCCTAACACCAACAGCAGTAGGTCTAGTAGATGATTGAATTTTGACGGCACGTTCCCGCTCTAGACTACGACGCGTCACCCATTATACGGTGTTACGCCCCAAGAGAGCGATCGTCTGTTGAAGAGAAGGAGACCAACTAAGCGCCGTTTTCACACCAAACGGAGACATTGCCATGGTGATGCGGAACTTGAATGCCAAGGTAAGCAATCGAGGACACAAACATGTTATCGGGAAGCACGGACTAGGTATCCGCAATGACAATAGCGAAAGGTTTGCCAATTTCTGCAATGCCAATTGCATTGCACCTTGTTTGAGCACAAGACCTGCTGCAAAGTTAGTCGGGTGTCCCTCAGTGCGCCAACAGTTAAGGGACCATCTTTCACAAGGTGTGGAGCCAATCAGCGGCTTAGTGCCCACCATCCTCCAAAGCCATTGGTGTGCTGTGCGAACTGAAAAATGGTCGGTGGATCGCAAGGAAGACATCGCATGTGGCGTTCTGAGGAAACCTGGAGACGCAGAACGAAAAACAGCTCAAAACTCGATTGCAGCTACTCCAGCAATACGGAGAAGTGAGATAGAGCCCACGTGTCGGATGAAGATGAGAGAAGTACAGTGTAGCGTGCGATATGACAAGCACTGGCTACAGAAGCAAAAGAAGCTGCAAGCCGAATCGTTTACAGAATCACCAAAGAGCTGGCAGGTGGTCAAAGCTCCAGTCAACACCCAGTGAAAGGCTTAGACGATTGTTTGCTTATTCCGGATCAGGATCAGCTCTAGAGATAGAAGAGAGATTATGCATCGAAGTCGGACTAAGATGTCCGAGGTAATAAATGTCCGAATGCGTACCACATCACCAAGTAAGGATGAGATCACAGCACTGAAGAGCAACAAGGCGGTAGGATTTGACAGTATTCCTGTGGAGCGAAAACAACATCGGTTGAGCCACTCCTAGAGAGAGCTTGGCAGGGCCAAAGGATTTCCTGTTGAGTGACAAAAGGGAATGATCGTCAAAGTCCGTGGGAAATTAAATCTTTCTTGTTGCTAGAAGGATGTGGCGCGCACAAGTTCAAGGGGACCTCGACCAACTTGGAGTGCGCAACTGGAGGCAGTTAGCTGAAGACCGAGCTAAATGGAGAGGCTTGTTGGTTGAGGGCCAGGCTCACCCCGAACTGTAGCGCCACCTAAGTAAGTAAGTAGAAGGATCAAGTCCACCACGGAGTGTATGGGCTTACAGATTGGCGGTGATTCTCAAACAAGTCACGCCTGTAGCCTTTTTGGTAAGCAGTAACAACATATCAATTGAATAATACGAATCCTTAATTCATAGATTTACCAACCGGTTTATACTTACACTGGCTATTGGCAGTCCATTCAGTGGTCCCTCCATAACGAAACCATACGTTTCTGAATTTGAGCGAATTTCTGGCAGCATACTCATTGGAATTTGGAAGAAATCACACAACTTGGTCTCCCATTTCAGTGTGTGTACATTCATCAGCATCGTGTAGCCGGCATTTGTTACATCCGTGGTGTGCACACCACTCACCACGCCTCCAGTAAGATTCTAAAAGAGAACAAAATATTCTTTCTTTATCTGAAGATATAACATATACGACTGTCCTTACCCATATAATCCATGAATCCAAGGTGCCAAACAGACATCTCTTCTTCTCAACACTCTCTCGCACTGAAGGCAGGTTCTGCATCAGCCACCTGACCTTCAAGGAACTAAAACACGTACTCAATGGAAGGCCACACACCGCCTTCAGATGATTGATTTTTCCCTTAATTGTGTGCAAAATCGATTTTAGTGTCGTCGATGTTCTATTGTCCGACCAGCCTACACACAAACGATCATGATTATGATTGGAAACGAGTCAAATTGTGAGTAGCAAATGAAATAACACTAATTAGACGACCGACGACGATTTATAATCTCGAAAGGACCTAAGAGTTAGACGATTTGGTCATGATGGATAGAAGAAAGCAGGCAGTTCAAGAAGATATGGAAAGTAAGAGCAAAAGGAAAGGGCAAGGGCAAGAGAAGACGTCCCATGATAGGTGAGTAAAGAAAGGTGGAAGTCGGCCAAAGAATTATCTAGATATAGAAATAAGTGGAAAAAGTTTCTGAAAGAAAGAAAGACCAAAACCAGGGGTATAACCTGTGCTGTGTATGGTCCTAAGCTGTCGTAGAACAGTTCTTCAGCAGCCGAAATCTACAGCTATCAGCGGAAAAATCCACTGTCCCACTGTTCACGTCCTGGACAAAGGAAGTGAAGCTACAGCTCGATATAGCATTCGCAGATCGACGCATACCCAAAACTTTTGGGTGTCACCTTTGACAGCATGCTAACTTTTTCGCACACGCATCTAACATCCGCAGCCGCCTCAGATGCCGCAACAATGTTCTAAAATCCCTGGCAGGCAGTTCCTGGGGTAAAGATAAAGAAACGCTGCTACCCACATATAAAGCGATCGGTAGTTCCATCATGAATTACGCCGCTCCCATCTGGACTCCACAGCTGAGCAACTCAAACTGGCGGAATCTTCAAGCATCCTAAAACTCAGCCATGCGCGTTATCATCGGTTGCCACTTGATGGCACATGAGGACCACCTCCATGCGGAAACCAAAATGATGTCCATCAAAGAGCACAACACCATGCTCTCCCAACAGTTTCTCCTGGCCTGCTACCTACAAGAGCATCCCAACCACTCTCTAACAACGCTTCAGCACCGCAAAAACCTGACAATGTTCAAAAGAGATATCGACACCTGCACTCAACTCCCGGATCTCGACCTCCAGCGCTACAAGGATGCCATCAAGAGCATTCACGGCGCGGCGGTAACTAATGCAGTACGTAACCATCACCCGAATATTGTGATAGGTGGTCGCCTTCCGCCCATAGCCAACGAGGAGCGTCACTTACCCCACCAGACCAGAGCAACTTTAGCCCAACTACGCTCGGGTTGGGGCCGACAACTTAATAGCTACCAATCACGTCTTGACCCCAGCATCGATGACAGATGTCCAGACTATGCGAACGGTCCGCACAACACACAACACCCCTTCAACTGCCCGGCCAAACCCACCACCCTACGACTGGAAGCGCTGTGGAACCGTCCCATTGACGTGGCTCTTTTCCTGGGCCTAGAAGCAACTGACCGGCAACCCAACAACACAAATATGTTAATGCTACAACAACAAGAACAACAACGGCAATGACGGTCGTATAGTGCGGAAAACCCGCCCGCGAAGTAATACCTAACGGTGGTCCCGTGGGGTGAGGGTTTGAGCTAGCGGAGGTAAGGTATAGTCAGTAAGAATCTGACACTACCGTGTAACTTGGAACGCGATACTTATGGAAGATTCCCAGAGATCAGAAAAACTCTATCGGACTTCTGAAACAGAGAAAAGAAATCCTCTCAAGTCTTACAAACATTCTCACTGGACACTGCACCATCGGAAGCATGCCCAGAGGTTAGGTATTCCGCACAACGTTTTGTGAAGAAGCTGCAAAGATGAAGAAGAAGCTTTCATTGTGGGAATACCTCTTAGATGATCTAAGCGATCTCTTCAACGCTTACACGGCTTTTTATTTTTTTTTTTTTTTTTTTAATAGCCCGAGTGCTGCTAGCATGCACGATTCGCAAACCTGAGTAATCGATTCCAGGAATACGCCTACGTACTAAACACACACCCTACACACTTCAACCACTCTCCCCGCGGTACTGCCGTTAGGTATTTCTTCGCGGGGCTGGTTACCAATTATGCTCTAATCTCCGAGGCCGCCTCTTGGGCTCTTCTTAGGGCTTCTGCTATTCGCAGCGCGTTCTGCACACATACTATGAATGAGCAGATCTCCATCCACTCCCCCTTTGATCGTGTCATGAGACTTACAAGATTTTCTGGACTTGGCAGGTTTGCTCTATCTTCTGCAAGGCGTCTGCAGTAGAACACTGAATGCTCCGCGTCCCCCTCTTCGTTTTGGACATTCTGGACACATGGGCGAACTATCGTGTCCAAATCTATGGAGGTATTTCCGGTAGCCGCCGTGTCCGGACAGGAACTGTGAGGTGGTAGTTACAGTCAGTTCCCCCTCGCTCTCTCTGTCCATGATTTTATAGTGGGAATGAGCTCATGGGTCCACCTGCCATTTGTACAGCTGTCCCACCTGGTTTGCCACAGCGTTGCTGATGCTGCCCTTTCCTCCTCCTTAATCCTTTTTGCCTCCTGCCGGTTCGAGGGACGTCTAAGGTATACCATCTGCATCTCATCCGCGAGGATGTCGGTTGGGACCAACCCAGCTAAAACGCAGGCTGCATCGTCAGAGATAGCTTGGAAGCCGCTGATCACTCTGATTGCGCAGAGCCTGTGAGCTGATGATAGCTTCTTCCTGCACTCATTTGTCGCCAGTGCACCTGGCCATATCGGGGCAGCGTATAGAAGTACCGAGCTGACCACTCTGGACAGCAGGATCCTGCGGGCGTATCCAGGCCCGCCGATGTTCGGGAGCATTCGGGAGAGTGCTGCCTGCATCAGCGATGCTTTCTTACTAGAATACTCGACGTGGGCTTTGAAGCGCAGCCTGTTGTCGAGCATGACTCCAAGGTACTTTAAGGATTCTTTGGACCTGATTGTCTGGTTTCCGACCCAGAAGCTGGCATATTCCACCTTTTTGCGGCTAATTATTAGGACAGCTTCAGTCTTGTGGGCAGCTACTTCCAGACCGGTAGACTACAGCCATTCCTTTATTCTTATAACTGCCTCATCCGTGGCAGACTCCACCTCGTGTACGTGCTGGGCTACTGTAATCATTGCGATATCGTCAGCGAAGCCAATTACTTTGACTCCCTCGGGCAGTGTTAGTCGCAGAACTCCGTCGTACATAATGTTCCATAGGAGAGGTCCCAGAACCGACCCTTGCGGGACTCCCGCGGAAACACTGTAGTGCTTAACGACATCGTCAGTAGGGTATCTTAGCTTCCTATTGCTGAAGTAGTCCGTGACTATCCTCAGCAGGTAGTACGGTGTTACTATCCTGGCCAGGGATCTCCTAATGAATGGCCAGCTTGCCGAATTGAACGCATTTTTGATGTCGAGCGTTACTGCTGTATTTCTTCGTTCCCCATGTCCACCTTTTCCCTTGTATTGCCTCAGTTGCTATATCTACTACCGCCTTCATGGCATTGACGGTAGAGCATGATTTTCTGAAACCGTACTGACAGTCTGACAGGCCTCCGTTTTCCTCCGCCATCGCAAGCAGTCTGTCATAGATGATACGCTCTAGGATCTTTCCCAATGTATCGAGCAGGCATATTGGGCGATACGATGATAGTTGTCACGCCTACACGGCTTAGATCAGGAAATTTGTCAACAAACGCGTATGATTCTGGGAGTAGGCAGCGTGATTCATCCGTATCTGCCCAGTGGCAGAAGGTCTAAGTGTACCCCATCGTGGACCACTCCAAACCAATTAGCCAACCAGTACATGGGCTAGGTACAGAGTCGCTGTATGACCAGTTTCATTTTGCTTGATATATACTGTAACAGTCTGGCGGCCAAAACCGCTGTAAGACGGAGGGAAGGCCGATTGTGGTTATCGAGCCCTTACGGCCATGCCTCCATTTTGTCCCTATGGGTGACTACCAGTGGATCGATGGAAACTGATCGCATGAACCCGATGCTAGCATTTGAAAGGAGATTTGCTACAAGAATTCCTGACAGAATATACTGGAAAAACCGAGTAATCATGAAGAAAAACGAACTGGCCTTCTATAACGACGACGATTCTAAGATGGACGAGAGCCGGAGTTTACTGTGAAGCCCTGGGAGTAAACCGCTCCTTTGGAATTAGCGATGACTACAGCGTCCTTCAGACCAAAGTCACAGCCATTATACTGGCGCCGCTGAAATTATACGCTAGAGCAGTATCATTGGCAAACGATCATTGTCTATATAGACAGCCAGGCAGCCGTTAAAGCTCCGGACTCTGCTGTAATTGGGTCAAGGCTTGTGAGGATCTGCAAATCACTTTTAAACGAGATATCTGGAGCCAATGCGGCGACCCTCTGCTGGATGTCAGGGCATATGGATATCGAAGGAAAGAAAAGCGCTGATGAGCTTGCTAGGGGTTGGCGCTGCATGTATCGCAGGCTCTCCCTTTTGTAGTAATCTCAATTAGTTCCTTACGGAAGAAAATAGAAGATGAAGCCACCGGTGGAGCAAACAGACGCTCGGTTCATCTGGAGATATGCGTAACGCCAGGGCGCTTGGTAGTTAGTTGGAGCTGAAGGACTTAGGTAATGTTGAGCTGATTGACTTCCTGAGATTCATATCACTATCTGTCGTACTCGGTCGGACGGTTATGTGAAAAAACGGCACCGGTTGTGTTAAAAGGCTAACATTGTACGTATTTTGCGTGAAAACCGTGCACGTAGCATCTATGGTTTGAAGGGTAATGAAGGTGGTAACAGACAGATAGACAGACAGACGAACTGAGAACGTATTTCGTTGAGCCTCCTCTACGGTGGTGCATACAAGGAAATGCCAACATTCCTTCGCCTAACCGGAGATCTCCTACTGTCGCCTAGTTAGCTGCATTTCGGTGCGAAAGAAAAAAAAAATCGAACTACTCATGGCTCGACCACTCACCGATGGCGTTATGTAATGGAATTCCAGTCACCTTGTCCCAGAGTATGGTGGTGCCGCGCTGCGTGCACACACCCAAGGCGACGATGTCTTGTGGGTTGATCTCCAATATCAGCAAGTTTTTGCAAGCAGTCTGCGGATAGAGTTCAATCGATTAGTTCGCTTCCAGATTTTGGTGCGATTCTCACCTCGATGCACTGTAGGGTGCATTTCCAAATGTCCGAGGGATCGTACTCCAGCCATCCGGGGTGCGGGGAGTACTGGTTCAATTTAAGTTCGTGAAACGTGAGGACTTCGGCGTTCCGCGAGGAATAGACCTGGCGAGAGGAAGGCACTTAGTCGGAGCGGTTTCCGCGGATTTACCATGAAATACTCACGAGGAATTTACAAATGTTGTTCGCGACTGAGACTACACCTAGTAGTGGTCCGAAACGGCCAAAACTTGCCATTATTGGGGACTGCATCGGGGCTGGAATCGCATTTGCGGGTTGACTCTGGCTCTGGCTCGCGTTGTGGTTGCGTAAATGTTTTTGAACTTTTCGTCGAGTGACAGGAGTTTTTTTATTTTTTGTTAAATGCATGACAGGTGTCAGATGATGTGCGTGCGTGTGTGTGTGCGTGGCTGGAGATGTCAGATGCTGGAGGTTTGTTTGGTTTAGGTACGCGATGCGTTCTTTATACCAATTGGGTGGAAGGGCGGTATTCGACCGTTTGATTTAAAAAATATATTTAAATAAGCATCGACAAGTAACACTGATTTAAGAAACGCAGAGGCGAGATTATATACAACAAGACAAAGTGGATGAGATCTAAGTGAGTGAGCAGAACTTGGCTGAAGGTTAAAGTGTTCGCAAACCAACGCGATCATTCGCTGTCGCCGCGACGTATATTATTTCGCTGAAACAGCAACAAAGGAATTACAGAATGTGTCCACAACAAGACGAAGGTTTTGTCGCGTGCTCACGAAAATGTACTCCACATCAAGCGCTTTTATTTCCTGCATTCCGCACTTTTTCCTTCCTCCTCACGTTTCTATAATCTTCGTGTGATAGATCCTACAAAATTGGATGTTTTTTCACAAATTCAATTATGAAATATCTTGATTCACCGAAACTCCTCAATGACTGGCAATATGGCTTTCGTAGCAACAGGTCCACTGGTGATCTGATAGCATATCTCACCGGAAAGTGGAACCAATCTCTACATCACTTCGGCGAAACAAAGGTGGTTGCACTCGATATTTCTAAGGCATTTGACAGAGTTTGGCATCAGGCTCTTTTGTCGAAAATGCGTGCATATGGCATCGATGAGTCTCTCCTTCAAGGGATTAGAAATTACCTTTCGGACCGGTCAATACAAGTTGTCTTGGACGGCTTCAATTCTGCAATTCACCATATAAATGCTGGTGTCCCCAGGGCTCCGTTTTGTCTCCGACTCGCTTCCTCATTTTTATAAATGACCTCTTGTCTGCAACTTCTAATCCAATCCATTCCTTCGCTGATGACAGTACCCTCAGTTTTTCATATTCCTTCCCTAACTCACGTCCCTGCTCTTCGGCCGTAGAAGAGGAACTGCAACGTATGTTAAACACTTTAAATTCCGACCTGGACAGCATAACCAAATGGGGTTCAATCAATAGAGTGGAATTTAATGCATCCAAAACTCAATGCTGTCTTCTGTCTCTCAAGCGAGACCAAGACCCTCAACCATTATCCATGAATGGTACTTGTATCGCTGAATCCGAAAGACTTGCCATTCTCGGTATGTGCATCAATAGCCATCTTCGATGGAACGATCACATATTCGA
This sequence comes from Brachypalpus laphriformis, assembly GCA_945910035.1. NCBI lineage: Eukaryota > Metazoa > Arthropoda > Insecta > Diptera > Syrphidae > Brachypalpus > Brachypalpus laphriformis. Next base: position 18,158,221 of record OX246755.1, read on the forward strand.
AGTCGCCAAAAATGCTGCAAAATATCTAGGATTCCTTAAGCGGTGCAAAATAAATTTTACCCCGTCCGATCTGGCCTCCATCTATAAGGCATTCATCCGCCTAAAGCTGGAATATAACGCCCACATCTGGTCTGGTGCACCCAAGATCGTTCTGCACATTCTAGATAGGGTACAGAACCGCGCGTTAAAACTAATAGGTGATAGAGACATTGTGAACTCCATAATCTCACTTGAACACCGTAGAAATGTCTCATGTCTTTCCCTATTTTATCACTTTTTATATAAAGAATGCTCCAGCGAAATAGCCGGTTGCATTCCTCCCCTTCAAAAATTCAACCGCAATACTCGTCACGCTTCGAATGCACATCAGTTCACCCTCAAGCCCAACTTCGGATGTACTGTCAAATATAGGGATTCGTTTATAAACCGAACAACACGTTTGTGGAATGATCTACCAGCCTCTGTATTTCCTAATCATTGCAACCTTTAAACATTTAAAGCCAACGGAAACCGGCTACTCCTTCGTTCCTCTCCCCCTTTTCCTATCCGCCCGTGCCCTGAGCATCAGTATAAGGGTATCAATAATCCCTTCGGCGCGCGTGTATTAAAAAAAAAGAAAAACTTCTCAGTATACGCCATATTCATTTCTTCTTCTTTTTCTTCTCTTCTTCTTCTTCTTCTTCTTCTTCTTCTTCTTCTTCCTCTTTCGGCGGGACTTTGATCCGAAAACACAGGATTATAAACCTATCACTTCACTGCTTATCTACTGATCCGCCTATAGGGTTCGCCTGTTTGACCTCAGAAAATATCGGCAGGCCTCCCGATTTTGGATCACTGGGTTACTGAGGGCAATCAAATGATGGTGTCGTTGCATTTGTCTGATCCAGGCTTTTATAGGCCTGCCTCTCCTGTCTCGTGATACACCATATTAATATCAACTGCGACAAACTGACGACAGTGACAAAACACTGCAAAATCGCGTTGGTGTGGGCAATATTTGTGGGCACTCTCATATATGGCCATGCAATTTAAGTGACAGCAAGCACTGCGATGTGGGCGCCGTGGCGTAAGTGGTTAGTGTGTCGGATCACTACGCATTTGGTTCCAAGTTCGAATCCCAGAAAATACCAAACGTTTTTTCACGGTCCCACCTCTCGCGAGCGTCTGACAAACATCCGAGAGTATTGTTGTCACGAAAAAGCTTCTCAAATTGCCGTTCGAAGTCGGCATTAAAACTGTAGGTCCCTTACATTCGTGTGAAAAATATAACGCACGCAACATGAGTGGTTGCGAGAAGCTAGGCCCTGGCACTTTAAAGAGCTGTTGCGCCAAATACATGTACTCTAAGCACTGCGATTCTTCACCGACAGCGAATAAAAGCTTTGGTTTGAGGACACCTTAACACTCATAAGCATACATTCTTTTCTGTTTTTTTTTTTTATGCGTGGGTAGGGGTAAATCTCCTTTATGGATACGTGTAGCCCATGCTACGAGTTATGCCTGACGCCATGCCCATGCATGGCTACCTGCTAAAAAAAGAAAACAAAAAACCTCGTATTTCTATTTCTCTGTCCTCTTGTTCCAGCGGTACCATTCGGAGGGGCAGCTTTAACATTTTGTCACTTCTTTTTTACCTGCCAGTGTTGGCCAGATCTTCGTTCCTTTCGTTTCTCCTTGCTCGTTCCTCTATACGCAGCTGCTGTATCATACTCGTGATTACTTCGCTTGCAGTCTCGCAGCCTTCGCTCCTAGCTAGCATAAATCAGGTCAGGCTTCTTGGAGTCACTTGGCTGACAATTGCTCTTTCTTAGATGTTCCTAAGCGCTTGTTCTACACTTTTCCTTCACAGTGCTGGCAGAATGGGTCATCCGCGTGCCTTCACTTGTAGGGATACTCCCAGAAGCATCCATGCCCCGATAGAAATTGTGTTAGGTAGTAGTTTACCTCCCAGAGCTTTCTGTTAATCCATTCATCAACTTCGGCGATCGGTTTGTATGTCCATTGCCGTTTAGTTGTAATGTTCCAACTATGTTGCTTTTATAGCTTCAACAGACATCGACTTAGCCAGAAGAGTTCACATAAAGCGACTAAGACGGCTGGGTCATTTAGAGCGCATGGAGCCCAACGTTCCCGCTAAGAAGTTTTCGAATCCACCCCGGATGGACGACGCAGTAGAGGACGACTTCGCGGTAGGTGGCGCAAACAAGTGGAAGAGACCTCAACGAACTTAGCGTGCGCAACTGGAGGCAGCTGGCTCGTAATTGTGCTAGCTGGAGAGGTTTGTTGGTTGAGGCCCAGGTCCATCCCGGACCGTAGCGCCATCTAAGTAAGTAAGTAGCTTCAACAGTTGGTGTTTTGTCATCGTGCTCATTTTCACGCTGTGCCACGTTTTCACGTTGTGCCACGGTTTTGCTCCAGTTTTATCCGTATAATTTTCTCGAGTACTTTCCCCGGCGTATCTAGCATGCACAACGACCTGTACGACGATGATTGCTCAGGTGGTTTGTCATGCTTTGATACGAGAACTATTCGTAGCCGTTTCCACTGAGACGAACATTTTCTTTCTATTAGGCATGTTGTGTAGAAGTGTGCGGAGACATCTGGTCTTGTTTTGATCGCCTCCTTCAGAACAAATTTCGGGATCCCGTCTATACCTGGCGTCTTGTTGCTTTTGGAAGCTGCTGCGGCTTCTACGACTACCTCAGTTGTAACTGGTGGTATCGTCTCCGTTTCATCTGTGGTGTCTCATGGCAGTGAGAGACTCTTAAATATTACTCATAAACATCATAAAAGCGGTCATTTGTGCCTGTTCACATTAGTGCAGGAATGAGAGACTCTGCGAAAGAGATGGGATGAATTTGAATGAGTGCGAAATACATGGGTTAGTTCCACCGAAAATCCATTTGCAGAAATAATTCTCGGTGCAAGCATGAATGTTTCCTTTAACAGTACCATTTTCAATGGACAGCTTTATTTCGTGAACAGAAAACAACTACAGCTCTTATATGAAAGCGAACTTGCCTCTCTGAGATTTACAGAGAGAAACTCTTGTACTTTCGGTCTATCTCTGGAGTAAAAAATTTACTGCAAAACCCTATGGTTTGGTACAAAAGGATTCGCCGAGAGGCCGCAGTGCCATCTGTTCCCCTTTAACATTTACAATAAAAAGTTCTACCCTTTCTCTTTTCGAATAGAGCACCGGAAGAATATCAATTCAACGTCTTCTCCCAGAACAAAATGGAAAAAGTGTGAATTTTCGGAATAAAACAACTGCACGTGAAACTTTCAATAAACGAAATGTAACATGAATACCCTTATCATTCCATCCAGCGCAACTCTCAACACCTAATATTCTCGAATCGAACAAACCTCTCCTTCACTGACCAATCGCAGTCGAGCGCAGGACTACTGCACCTGACTGCATTGACAGTTCCTCTCAGTATATAGCGATAGCCATAGGAACAGAAGTTGATAAACGGAAGCAAAAACTGGTCTCTGTTCCTGTTTTCTGTTGTTAATCGAATAATTCACCAATAAAATGTCCACCTACGACTATAATTATAACGGACACACTCTAACTTTTGGTAAATATCAACTATTCCCCCTTCACTGTGGGTTTTGGGACAGAAAAAGTAATTTTTCCATTGACTGCGTCGTGCATACACACAGATGACCGATTAATCGATTTGGTGAGGGCCCATCCAGCCATCTATGACGTGCAGAACATCAATTACCGACGGAACAGTGTCCGTCAGGAGATATGGCACAAGATCTCCCGTATGCTGGGCGCATCATGTAAGTTCTGCGCGGGTGTCCTGTCGATATTTTGCTTATTTTTACCGATTTTCAGCGAAAACATGTCAAGTCAAGTGGAAAAACATTCGCTACAACTATCTGCAGGAGGTCAAGAGCCCGAAGAGCCCGAACATACGGCGAAGGAAGTTGACCCGGGACTTGTCGTTCCTAAAGTCGACCGCGATGATTTACCGAAAACCGTAAGTTGAAACCGAATATGTATGTCTATAGTGAGTATCTAAACTAGTTTAATGCTGGTCTGTTTAAAACAGATTGACGTGCCTTTCAAATCAAAGATATGGTCTCGTGACTAGGACTTCAAATCGTCAATACGTCAAGGGCTGCACTCCTAGCCTTTTTGATCTTGCTATTGTCTTGGTCTTTGATCATGGATTACATCTCTGATCACGACCTGCTTTTCTGTACTTACGATATTCAATTTTCTCATTCTGCTGTACCGATGTTATTCACGCTTAAGGATTTTTGCTCTATTGACCATGACGCTCTCCAACTTGCGACAGTCTCAGCTCCGTGGGATCTCTATAGACTTGGTATTGATGCAAATTAGCTTCAAGGACTTGTTTCCACTTATATAATCTATTCGTTCCAACTAACTGTACAATAACAGTTGTGCCTGGTTTACATCGGATGCTATTGACAAAATCAAAACTTGGAAAAATAATTGTACAGCAAATGTGAACAGTGACCAGCTGATGCAAATTGGTGTGCTTATAAAGTCGCGCGAATCACTGCAACCTTTCACATTCGTTCTGCGAAAATGAACTTCTACGCCTTGAAGTTGAGTACTACTCCACCACCTGAGAAGCTTTGGCTTAATCTGCGTCAAATTGGAGTCTCTGGGAAGAAAAATAGCTTAAAATGCGAATTTGATTCGGATGACCTAAATAAGCCACTAGATGGCTTTGACTTTGCTGCATATCCTGAGTCGTCTATACCCAGACTGTCTGATTTTTAAGTGGTAAGGGAAGATGACATTATTGGATGTGTCGCAGGCCCCATTAAGTCAAATTCCGCTGGGGAGGATGGGGTACCAATTCGCTTTACTAAACTAATATTACCTCTGATCGTCAGCCACTCAACCCACATTCCGAATTTTTGTACAATGAGCTCAACTCTTCCAGTCTTGGAAAATCGCAAGAGTCATACCCATTGCTAAGAAACCCAGTGCAACTGCTGTTAGTAACTTTAGGCCCATTAGTATTCTTTAGTATTCATAGGCCCTCAAGAAAGTTATAGCTAAGCAGATACTGAGACATTTGTCTCTCAATCTCCTATTGAGTCCCTACCAATCTGGATTCAGATCAAACCATAGCTGTTCCACGGCTATGGTTAACGTACTAGAGGACATAAGACAAGTCGTCGCAAATGTTATGTCACGCTTCTCTACTTGCTTGAATCCTCTAAGGATCTTGAGAAAGTCAATCATAAAATCCTGTGCTGGAAGCTACAACATATTTTTCGAATTAAGTGAGAGAGGAGTAAAGCTATTACAAAGTTTTCTATCCAACAGGTCACAAAGAGTTGTTGTGGATGAAAATTCGTCGGCGCTAAGATCTACTATTTAGCCAGGCTTTGCTCTCTGGTACTGTAATGGACCAGTTGCGTCTGAGTGCTTCAGTTGAGTGTTTCATATCCCATTAAAAAAAAAAGAAGAAGACTAAGCAAGGTCTCGGCGATCAATTCTTGGACCAATTTTGTTTTGTATATTTATCAATGACTTGCCGTCCGTATGAAAATATTCTTCCATACACTTATATGCGGACGACACTCAGCTGTAGCTGGTCCGCGCTCTGAGTAGTACGACAGAACTTGCTTCTTTGCTGAATGAGGATTTGTGTAAGGTACATACCTGGCCACTGGTAAATGGGTTGCTCTTAAATCAGACAAAATGTAAAATTATCCGCATTTCTACCAAAACTTGCAACCTCAATCTTGTGCCCGTCGTATGGCTATTCCATAATAAACTGTAATTTGCAGAATCTGCTCGGGTTTAAAATAAATCGAAACTTATCTCGATGTAACCATATCAATATTGTTATTGGTCGTGTCTATGGATGTCTACACAAACTTTGGTGGAGTTCTAGTTTTACCCCGACTAAGACAAGGCGAAAGCTTGTGAGAACTTGAGGCTTTGTTTGGTAACGCTTGCCTCTGGTTAACTAGCTACACCGATAATAGACTCTTACAGTTCCCAGAACCATTGCGGTTTGGTCCAACATTTTCTGATTCTTCTTCTATCTGTTGCTGTCTTCACCTTACATTGGCTTTTCTCAATGGTGTTCTGCTCTCCGGAGTTCCTTCTTTACTACTGCTGACATTATTAAATAAATAAATATTTGGCGCAACAGCTCTTTAAGTGCCAGGGCCTAGCTTCTCGCAACCACTCATGTTGTGTGCGTTATATTTTTCACACGAATGAAAGCGACCTACAGTTTAGTGTCGAATCCGAACGGCGATTTGAGAAGCTTTTTCGTAACAACAATACTCTCGGATGTTTGTCAGACGCTCGCGAGAGGTGGGACCGTGAAAAAACTTTTTTTGGTATTTTCTGGGATTCGAACTTGGAACCTCATGCGTAGTGATCCGACACGCTAACCACTTACGCCACGGCGCCCACAAGTTAGGTCACTTGAGTTGTGGTATTAAAACGGCGCTTCTGCGCTAATTAAGTGTCGGCATGGTTTGCTGACACAACCACTTCTACCTACCTACCTACCTGGTCATGGGATTTCACCCGACTTTGCATCACTAATTCTACGTTTTCTTGTCTCCATTCTTGCCGGTTTTCCTTGAATTTTAAACAACATATCGCTAAACTATCAGGAAACGATAACTGACTTTGCTTTTCTTTTGAAATAATAAATTCCCATCAAAGGCCACTTAAACTTTCGTTAGACCCTCCATGTGATTATCCAGAGCTTTAAGCTTTTTTAGCAAATGTGCATGCTTATCTCTTCGCCTTTACCAAGTGATTCAGTTATTTTCTTCTACATTCTGAATTCCAATTCGTCTGATAAAATATTTATTTTTCTTTATTCCCTTAGCGATGACCATTCTGCAGACAACGGTTACATCTACAAACCGGAAAATCATGATGATTTCTTCGAAATTGTTATGGTCGAACCAAGCGAAGACGAATCCTGTGCTGGTACATCTTCGTCAACGTGTATCCCAGACGAGGAAATTGATATAAAACCAACTATCACGGAAAATGATGCAACAAAAGTGACAGCATCCGATGAAGTAGTCGCTCCGACAACAAATGCTGTTGGTGTTGCAACATCTTCTGTATCGGATGCATTACGGAGAGAACAAGACAGGAACCCAGATGCTATAGAAATGTATTGCTTATCGCTTGCCGATACATTGCGCGCCATGAGTCGGAGTGAAAGGGAACGGGTGAAATTTGAGTTCGCCAGCATCCTTAAGGATGCTAAATTCAAGGATAATAGTTAAATTGAACACTAGCCGAGAGAGATTTGCCGCAAGTCATACAGTATACATATATTTGAACACTACTGTATACTATATTTGAGTTTCCCACGCCCGTCTTTATATATGTGTGTATGCATGTCTTATGTATATTAGTTAAGTATTTATTTTATTATTTTTTTTAGTTCTCTTTAGGCCTAGTTTCGTAAGAAAGAGGAGTACAAAATGATCTCAAATTTTATTTAAATTTCAATCCAGCGACTGGAAATTGTTATAATTAAACTTTTGGGGTATTTCGTTACAAGTGCACTCGAGTTAGAGCATCTCCTCTTATCCAACAGAGTTGAAGATCTGGTTTAACTAAAGTAGATCCAGTGATTGTGCATTAGTCTCTGATATTTGATAGGTTCTCAGGCGGCTCCTTCTTCACCATTATTGCAAAGTTTGCTTTATCTTCAGAAGCCAATTCTTGTGCATGTCTTACCTCCCTCCCTGTTATAGTTCCCTACTAGCTCTTTCGTTCATTTACTGTTCTCCCTTCGTTAACTCTTTTAATATTTCGTGTACACAAATTGTTACAAACCAACGAAGGGGATCACTGACCATTTTCTTACTTGCACCTTCCTTGGCTGCTTCATTTCACTCTACCCCTCACTGGTGTTGATAGGTCTATATAAATTACGTGGGGAGTTATCCGTTCACGGGTGCGGTTGTCATATGAAACCTCTGCAAATTCAATTGTCTCTTATATATTGACCTTTCAAATTGTCGACCTTAATCAGTGGCAATGAACTTTGGCTCCCCGAATCTAGTAAGCAAACTTGAGCAAAACTTTCATTGCTGCTTGCTGCTTTTTTTTATAATTTTACGGGCACACAAGGGGTTAATGGGAACACCATTAACATGTTTACGCATAGTGCGGGAATTGGAAAGGATAGACAGAGAGAGAGAGAAAGATTTTGGTGTAGTGGTTTGAAGCTCAGTTGTTTATGCTTCAGAGAAACTCCAGGGGTGACGTTCAGATAACTGGTGAGATTTTTGTTATTTTTGTCCTTGATTCTGATTCACAGTATTTTTTTCAAGATAACCGAAGCTATAGGCAAATCATCATCAACAGAGCGAACAATTCTTCCAACCATATAACCAAGCTACTGTTATATTGAGTTGACCAATAAGTTCCATCTGATTTTTTAGCCGGAATGAAAACTTTAATCAGTTATATATGCACCATTATTTTCTACCACTTTATGCCATCTTTCGGGCAATTTCATAATGACCCTTTCGTAGAACGTTTGATTTTTATTGGCGAAGAATTGCTCCAAGCAGATTTTACACGCTTCCCGCGAGATGGAATCTTTTCCATTAAATGAGTTCTGCAGGGACCGGAATAAATGGTAATCGGAAGGTGCAATGTCAGGTGAATACGCCGGGTGAGGTAAAACATCTCATCCAAACTGCACCAACTTCTGCCGAGTCTGCAAAGAGACATGCGGTCTAGCGTTGCCTTAATGGAACACGACGCCCGTCTGATTAGCCAGTTCCGGTCGTTTTTCGATGATTGCATCCTTCAGTTTATCCAATTGACAGCAGTATTTATCAGAATCAGTGGTTTGGTTATGCGGAAGAAGCTCATAATACACAATTCCCTTCCAATCTCACCAAATACAGAGCATAAGCTTCTTAGGGTGAAGACCAGGGGGCAAATCACATAACTTTTCAAACGATTATCGTTTGGACGATAGTAATCGACTGATGAAAAAAATTGTTGCATATTGTAGGAGTTAATATTTCTCTACCACAGTTGGTTGCCGACTGTTGGCTGTATAACGCCTAAATGCATGTAAACTTTTGACGATTGCGGTTTCTGCTATAGTTCAAACATACATTTAGGCGTTATACAGCCAACAGAGCGCAACGAACTATGGTAGGGAAACATTAACCGCTATAATATGCAACAATATTTTCCATTCGTCGGCTGCTATCGTTCAAACGATGATCGTCTGAAAAGTTACGTGATTCGCCCCCAGCTTTTGGAATGGCTAAAGGTGTCTCACCTCTTTTGTTCCATGATCTTTATTGGAAAGTATTCACTTTTCATCATTTACTTTCGTTGCGTTTCTGCAGGGAATCGCTGATGGAGACATGATCCAATCAATTTTTTTTACTCAAATTGTGCGGCAGCCAAATATCGTATCGATTTACGTATTGCAGTTTACGCAAGTGATTTTCTACGCTTGATTTCGATATATCCAATATATCAGCTATGTGCGTGGTTGTGTAGCGTGCACTATTATCAACTAAGGCTTTAATTTGGTTCCCATCAATCTCAACCGGTCGTCCAAAACGGGGCAAGTCAGAACATGTGAAATCCTCATCACGAAACGCCAGAACCACTCGCCAACAGTCCAAGCGCTTACAGAGTTATATTCGTGCACAGCGCGTCTCCTTATGTGTTTGTGCAGGGTTTTTTCCTTTCCGAAAATAAAAGAGCATAATATGCCGAAAATACTCCTTATTTGCCTCCATTTTCAAAAGTTTACCAAATGCGTAAAGCCAAAGACCATATAATACCAAGATAGTGCAACTGGCACTTCAAATTGATGAAAAGTAAAAAGCTCTTCCAGGCACGGGCAGTCGGCAAGAAGATGTGATCATATTCAGAGAGAGGAAATCTTTTTCCATTTTTTTCAGATTGTGTGTATATCGCCAACCGAAGCATATGGAACAATTTTTTCGTTGCCGCAGCAGCCACTTCAACCTATATGCGTATGATGAGTGGCCGGAGTAGGGATGAATAAATGTAAATAGCATACGATTTTCTTTATTTTTCTGGCTTCTGGTTTGTGGATCTTTATTTTGCGATACACTTTCATTCATGATTTATTTATTCATATACATATATTTAATTCTGTGTTTACTAACAGTCCTGAAATAGTTGGCATAAAGGCAATAATTATCGTAAAATGCAAGGAAAGTACACCTGATTGGTTTTGTTCTGATAGTTCATGCCTTGAGCATAAAATAAAAATTACAGAATTTCTTATTTTAGTTCTACTTCGAAAGCATTTCTCTTGGCGGTTGAAAAAAATGACCGTAAGTCCAGTAAAAAGGTCCAAATTTTAACCGGCTAGACTGAAAATGCATATATATATATATAAGTATGGATTGATACAATTTCAACCTGTATTAAAAAAAACAAAAGATACTGCAAGTTCATAGAAAATGAAATCCCTTAAGATAATGCATATATGGATATGTACCTATGTACATACATACGTACCGCACACAAGAAAATACAAAAACAAAAAAGCAAAAACAAAACGAGTTTCTGCCGATCTTTTTTGCTTTCCTTCTATTATTTTGCGAAAGGGCATTCAATGAAAAAAAAAAAAGCAACAAATATCTCAAAGCTCTGAGGGCGAATGAAATTTTGCGAGCGAAAATATTGGGAAAAGCTTGGTCGTGTTATACGACCCCCCATACAAAAATTTCCGAACATTTTTTTTAAGGAATTTGGATGCAGTTTTCACTGTTATGATCTGCCAAATCCAAGACATTTTCAAAACTTCATGCTATTAAGAGATTTGGCAATATACGCGACCATATGTACACATAATACATACATACATACAGCCATAGAAACATTGTAATATTTGTTCCATTTTATAAAATGAGATTTTGTTGATCGTTGAATTTCTCCACATTTTAGAATGTTTTAATAGATTTAAAATAAACTATTAACAGAGTGGCGTAGGTAGTATATTGCAAGTTGAATACTCATACTACATACTTAGGTGGCGCTACAGTTCGGGGTGAACCTGGGCCTCAACCAACAAGCCTCTCCATTTAGCTCGGTCTTTAGCTAATTGCCTCCAGTTGCGCACTCCAAGTTGGTCGAGGTCCCCTTGAACTTGTGCGCACCACCTACGGCGATAATTCCCTCTACTGCGTCGTCCCTCGGGGTTAGATTCGAAGACTCTGCGGGCCGGAGCGTTGGTGTCCATTCGCTCTACATGTCCTAGCCATCTCAGACGTCCAATACGCAGTTTTTTGACTAGGTCGATGTCGCTGTACAGCTCGTATAGTTCGTGATTGAATCTTCTCCTCCAAAACCCGTCAACGCAAACGGGACCGAAAATCTTACGAAGAATTTTTCTCTCGAAGCGACCAAGGATATCTTCATCCTCTTTTTATAAAGTCCATGTTTCAGCGCCGTAAATCAGGACTGGGATGATCAAGGTCTTATATAGAGTCTCCTTAGTTGTTCGAGATAGGGCTTTACTGTTGAATTGCCTTATAAGCCCAAAAAAATAGCGATTGGCAAGAGTTATTCTTCGATTGATTTCTGCGCTGATTTTGTTTGTAGAATTTATAGCAGAGCCAAGGTAGACAAAGTCCCTTACTACCTCGAAGTTATAGCTGCCCACGGTGACGTTTTGTCCAATTCGTCGATGTTGGTTTTCCCTTCTAGTTGACAGCATATACTTGGTTTTGCCCTCGTTTATCGCCAAACCCATTTTGGCCGCTTCCGCCTCAATGCTTGCAAAAGCACCGGTGACAGCCCACTGAGATCTTCCGATAATGTCTATATCGTCGGCGTATGGAAGCAGTTGTACAGACTTGTAATAGATTGTGCCTCCGGTGTTGGCTTGTGAGTTCCGCACAATCCGTTCAAGTACAATATTGAAGAAGTCACATGACAGCGCGTCACCTTGTCTAAAGCCTTTTTTGACATCAAAGGTCTCGGTGAGGTCATTACCGACCTTGATGGAGCAGCGAGCGTTCTCCATCGTCAGCCTGCACAGGCGGACAAGTTTGGCAGGGATGTCAAAACTAGACATGGCTCTATAAAGCTCTTCTCTATAGATGCGTCATAGGCGGCCTTGAAATCGATAAAGAGGTGGTGAGTATCGATTTGGAATTCTTGGGTTTTCTCCAGGATCTGCCGAAGTGTGAAGATTTGATCGATGGTGGACTTTCCTGGCCTGAAACCGCACTGATAGGGTCCAATCAGGCTGTTGATAAAAGGTTTCAGGCGTTCACACAATATCGCAGAAAAGATCTTGTACGCGATGTTGAGGAGACTGATGCCTCTATAATTGACGCAGTTGAGGGGGTCTCCTTTCTTGTGGATCGGGCAAACGATGCTGAGATTCCATTCATCAGGCATACACTCCTCTGACCAAATATTAGAAATGAGTTGGTGTATGCACTCTACCAATTCATCCCCAGCTGCCTTGAAAAGTTCGGCCGGTAAGCCGTCAGGTCCAGCAGCCTTGTTCGATTTTAGCTTGGATATTGCTATCCTCACTTCGTTTTGGTCAGGTGGACGGAAATTTTGACTATCATCGTCCATGTTGAATGGTTCATTCTGCCTGACAGCGGGATGTTGGTCTTCGTCAGCGTTATACAGTCTGCAGAAGTAGTTTTTCCATATTCTCCGCACCGACTGTGATTCTACTACGAGGTTTCCATTCTCATCTCTACAGGTTTCTGTACGGGTATTACTTCTCTGACACGTTCTTTTTACCTTTTGGTAAAACTTCCGTACATTGTTCCTGGAGTATGGACTCTCGATATTCTCAAACGCGCGCTTCTCATGCTCTTTCTTCTTCTTTTGGAGAAGCCGATGTTCTTCCCGTCTCTTTTGCTCGTAGAGCTCACGAGCAGCTCTCGTCTTCCTTCGCAGCGCCGCTTTGTATGCCTCTTGTTTTGCTGCATGCACTCGCCGGCATTCTTCGTCAAACCAGGGGTTTCGCGGTGGTGGGCAAGAGAGACCCAGCACATCAGTCGCGGCGTTTCTGATGGCATGTTGGCAGCGTTGCCACTGGTCTTCGGCACTTGATGCTGGCGGTATAGGGGTGATTGAGAGATTTCGGGATACGCGTTCAGCGAAGAGTCTGGCGGTCTCTTGCGATTGTAGCTTTTCGACGTTAAATTTTCTCACAGTAATTCTTCTTTGTTGCTCAGATTGGGATATCCGCATTCGTACCTTGGCTACAACAAGGTAATGATCCGAGTCTATGTTGGCCGCTCGGAAGGTCCGGACATCCAGAATACTGGAGGCATGCCTTGCGTCGATCGCAATATGATCAATTTGGTTGATCGTGACATGATCATTGGACCGCCATGTCTGCTTATGAATATCGAGATGAGGAAACCATGTGCTTGCTATGGTGACATTTCGCTCCACAGCGAAATCAATTAGCCTTAGTCCGTTATCAGACGTGGTGTCGTGTAGGCTATGCTTACCGACTGCCCTACTAAAGACGTCCTCCTTTCCTATTTTGGCGTTAAAATCGCCCAATACGATCTTAACGTCGTATTTAGGACATTGCTCGTATGTTTTGTCGAGGAGCTCGTAGAAACACTCTTTGGAGGCAGGGTCCTTTTCTTCTGTGGGGGCATGAACACATATTAGGCTTATGTTAGCGAATTTAGCCTTGATCCGGATAGTCATAATACGCTCGCTCACGTGTCGGAAGCTTAAGACTTCTTGCCTAAGTCTGCCGCGTATGACAAATCCGCATCCGAATAAGCGTTGCCTGTTGCCTCTGTAGCAATCACCGTAGTAGATGTCACAGTTTTTCATCCTCTTTTTGCCTGGCCCATCCCATCGCACTTCCTGGATGGCGGTAATATCTGCTTTATAGCAGTCTAGGGCCTCTGCTAGTTGTTCGGCTGCACGTGGTCTGTAAAGGGACAGAACATTCCACGTACAGATCCGAAGGTCGTTGTCCTTATTTTGTTTGCTGGGGTCGTCATCAGTTGAGTCGTCTTTATCCGAGGCTTTTGGTTGTTTCGGAACCATATGTTTTTTACGTGGTAGGGAAGTTACCCCGACGGCACAACCCCCAACCTGGAGAGCCAGTTCCTTAATTATTCCCCTAGGACGAGGGGCCGGGTACACCGGTGCCAGTAGTCCACTACGGGAGTATGAGCGCTGCCGTTGGCCCATTAAGGGCTCCTCCGCCACCATCTCTATTCCAATGTCCTGACCAACATTGGAAATTCCTTACCGACCTGTGATCCGAATACGTCGAAGCAGCTCGCGCAAGGTATTCACTAAGTTCAACCTAACTGGAACTATAGACGCCACCGTTGACTCCGTCTAGGGAATTCGTCCGCTGCCGCCTGGAACAGGAAGAAGTGCTCTAGTGAGAAAAGCACTCTTCCCCCCCCCCCTCTCTCATTTGCTGCCACCAAGAATCCGCCAAACGGGGTTGGTTACCCATTTCTTGGATTAAGGTACTAGGCACCCGGCTGTCACCGCGTGGAGGTTGAGAGTAGGAGTTGGTAGGCCTCAGCTGAGTGAAAACGCTTGTGTTTTCATATGATCGCATGCACTACCGTTTGACTAGCCGTTGAATACTCATACTTTAAGTCTATTTTCCTACCTTTTAGTAGGTGTGTTTCGAGAAATACTTCAGGTAATTATACGTGTTTTTCAATTGTAATAAACTATTTCATTGAAACGAGACTGCCTATCTGTAAATAAAATATTCTGGCAACCGTTCGCCGAATCAGAGGAAGAAAGTTGAATATCGTGAAAGGAGTCAAAACAAAAGACGGTACACTGCTTTCCAATGAGTGATGGAGATGAAGCGAGCACTTTTCAGAATTGCTCAATCCCGAAGAAGTCATATCATCAGGAAGATGATAGACTCATGGTCGAGATTTTGGCGATCAAATCGCTAGAAGTTGGCGAATCTACCGGTTTGGATGAAATCCGGCCAGAAATGCTAAAGGCTTTTGGTAAAGAGTGAGTGCAATGACTCTCACGTGTCATTAAACTGGCATGGGAGTGCGGTGGAACACCTGGTGATTGGCAAATGGGAGTGATTGTCCCACTTTGTAAATAAGGCGACAAAAAATTGCGCCAACTACAAGGGTATATTTATTTTAAGTATCCCTGAAAAAGTCTTTGCTAAGGTGTTAGAGACACGTGCCAGACCTTTGGTTGAGGATAGTTTAGGGGAGGAACAATGCGTTTTTCGTCCCGGTAGAAGCAGGACCGACCAGTTATACACTCTCAGAATGCTTTTTGAAAAGGCCTGGCAGCATGCTGAACGTGTATACACCTGTTTTGTGTATTTGGCGAAATCATGTGTTAGGCTATGATAAGGGCGATTCGGTTAAATATAAAATTATAGAGCTGTGTTCGGGTAAATGGCGGTAAGTCAATACCCTTCATTGTGGGGGTTGGGCAGAATGCCAAGGGTGCCTTTTGTCACCTCGCCTTTTCATCGTATATATGGACTGGATGCTGCAGTGCAGCTGTGGCAGAGAATGTTGCAAAGTGGGGGACTTAAGGATTAGTCATCCTCTCTTTGGGGATGATTTGGTCATCCTTGGTCTTCTTCTTCTTCTTCTTCTTCTTCCTTTTATCAGCGAGGCTATGATCCGAAAACAAGGGATCACAGCCCTCCCACTTCACTGCATTTCTACTGATCCGCCTGTGGGGTTCGCCTATTTGACCTCAGAAAATATCGGCAGGCCTGCCGATTTTGGATCACTCGGTTACTGAGGCCAATGAAATGCCGATGTCGTCGCATTTGTCTGATCCAGGCGTTTATAGGCCTGCCTTTCCTACATCGCGATGTCTTTGGAACGTGCATAGATATTGCCTTTTTAACAGGGTTCAAATGATCTCTTCTTTGAACGTGGCAATACCAGCTGAGCCGGTCGCGCTCTAATTTGTGTACGATGGTTTCCTTGATGTGAAAGCTTCCACGGATCTTCGAACTTCTTATTCGATCAAGCTTGGTCACTCCTGCTGTCATGCGAAGCATCTTCATCTCAGCTGCCGTTAATTTACTCTCATACTTTTTGTACATCGTCCAACATTGTGAACCGTATGTGAGCGCTGGACGTACAACTGCGGTGTAGAGCCTTCCTTTCAACTTAGGGGGCATTTTTCTGTCACAGAAGATAGCGGAATTTTCTCGCCACTTCATCCACCCTACGCTTACACGATGATTGATGTCGTCATCACAAGTTGCTTTGCTATTGATCATAGATCCCAGATATTTGAACTTTTCGCACTTGGGAAGCACTGTTCCATTCAAATAAATGTCTGGAATAGGCCTGAGTGGATCAGAGAACGGGCAGCACAGGTACTTTGTCTTTTTTGAACTAATGCGATACCCATTTCCCTCCAAAACGTCCACCCACACATCAAGTGCTCGTTGCAGGGATGTAGGATCCTCACTTATGATGGCTCCATCGTCAGCAAAGAATAACTGATGTACCTTGGGGTCCATCACTTTACCTTCAAGCAGATAATCAAGGACTGTAATAAAGAGCAAAGGACTTAAAACGCTTCCCTGGTGCACCCCGACTTTGATTGGGAACTCTTCGGTTACTCCAGCGGGACATCTTACTCTTGTCTTTGCTCTTTCGTACATGTCCATGATCATCTGTACATAGGGTACATTTGGTCATCCTTGGTCGTTTGTCGGAAGTATTGATTGTTTCCATAACGCCTATTCAGTACACTCTGCATGTTTATAGTCTCAATAAAGCAGGTGGATACGTTTAAGTATCTCGGGGTCTTATTCACCAGTGATGGAAAAAGCAATGTCGAGTTATTCCCTAGAAATGGTCAAACTGGATCAATTTTGAGAGAGTTTGGTCAATCTGTTATAAGGAAGGCCGAACTTACCTAGTGTTCAAACCTAATTATCGGTTTTTAACTTGGTATATGTTCCAGCTCTCACCTACAGTCGCGGATACAAGCTGCTGAAAGAGGTTCTTTCGCGATGTTGCGTAACACCAGAGTACGCGAGGCACTCAATCAGGGTTATCGTGAATAAATTTTCCCTCGGAATTTTTCCCCCGAACAAAAATTAAGTATCCTTAAAAATAGGGAAAGAATTCATCGGGGAAAAATTAAATATCGCGATTGCGTTGAAAAGTCTTCTGAATTGCCATTTATTATACCTATTTCTTTTCCGCGGAATTATTTCCTCTTTTTTGAAGATAGCTAATTTTTGTTCGGCGGAAAAATTCCGAGGGAAAATTTATTCACGATAACCCTTAATGTTCTGTGTTACTTTTTCGAACGAAAGGATTTATGCTTTGACGGTTTCGTCGCGTAGAGCATGTCCCCAGCTGGTTTCCAAGACGTGTCATGATTGCCGCACCATCAAGTTAGCGACCCCTCGGTAGGCCTATAAATAGATGGTTGGATCAAGTCCGACATCTCTCTTGGAGCCGTCTAGGGATTTCTCCAGATGAGTTCGAGTCGACGGCGGAGGCTCCAAAATGATGGAGAGTGCACCTAATTATCCTACCCTCGCGACCCTCATAAAGGATTAGCGGGTGAACTATTTTAATGACAAAACGGAGAGTGCTCTAAAGAAGTGTACTTGAAATCGCACATTTAAAGACCCAGCGAAGCAGGTACAACCAGCTAGTTTTTCATAAAGCAGAAGTGGCGTAAGCGGGTTACGCCATTTCTGCCCTAGGAAAAATGCGGTGCAGAAACAATTGTTTCAACATTTTTGTATTGATTTATGAGCAAATATGGGTTAAGCTATTTCTGAGGTGAAAGAAAATGTATTTTCCGTCATGATAGTGTAATAAACTGAGCAAATATGGGTTAAGCTATTTCTGAGGTGAAAGAAAATGTATTTTCCGTCATGATAGTGTAATAAACTGAAAATTGAAAAAATGAGGGTTATGCCACTACTGCTCTTAATGCCTCATTTATGAATTCTCTGCTTCGCAGTGATGCCAATTTGTGCATTTGTGAACTCTCTGCTTAGCACAGATTGTGCAATATTGCATTTATGAATGGGAATGATGGAAGTTTTGGCGTTCGAATTTATCGTTCTTTATTGGTGCGTGTAGGCATGCCACTCTTGTTTTCCATTCCAAAACCGATGCATCTGATGTTTTATGTTTGAATAGTTTAATTCGATTACTAGAAAATTTGAAAACTTTACTAGAACTACTTGGTTGGTAATTGAACCGACAACCTACCAGCAGTCAGGGTGACTACATCGTGTGTACTACAAGGTGGCGCAAAATTAATCACCCAATTTTGTTTTTGAATTACTTTTTTACTAAATAAAAAAAAAAGATTTTGAGTGATGAAAATCTTTTTTTTTTTTTTTTTTATAATTTGCGCGTGCCAAAGGGATTATTAATACCCTTATACTGGTTCTCAGGGCACGGGCGGTGGCGAAAAGGGGGGAAAGAGACAGAGGAGATGCCGGTTTGCGTTGGCTTTAAATGTTTGTAAGCTGTAATGATGAGGAAATACAGAGGCTGGTAGATCGTTCCACAAACGTGTTGTTCGGCTTATAAACGAATCCCTATATTTGACAGTACGTCCGAAGTTGGGCTTGAGGGTGAACTGATGTGCATTCGAAGCATGACGCGTATTGCGGGTGAAGTTTTGAAGGGGAGGAATGCAGCTGGCTATTTCGCTGGAGCATTTTTTGTAAAAGAAGCGATAAAAAAGGGAAAGACATGAGACATTTCTACGATGTTCAAGTGAGACTATTGAGTTCACAATGTCTCTATCACCTATTAGTTTTAACGCGCGGTTCTGTACCCTATCTAGAATGTGCAGAACGGTCTTGGGTGCACCAGACCAGATGTGGGCGTTATATTCCAGCTTTGGGCGGATGAATGCCTTATAGATGGAGGCCAGATCAGACGGGGTAAAATATTTCTTGCACCGCTTAAGGAATCCTAGACATTTTGCAGCATTTTTGGCGACTTCGAATATGTGATCGTTCCATCGAAGACGGTTATTGATGCACATACCGAGAATGGCAAGTCTTTCGGATTCAGCGATACAAGTACCATTCATGGATAATGGTTGAGGGTCTTGGTTTCGCTTGAGAGACAGGAGACAGCATTGAGTTTTGGATACATTAAATTCCACTCTATTGATTGAGCCCCATTTGGTTATGCTGTCCAGGTCGGAATTTAATGTGTTTAACATACGATGTCGTTCCTCTTCTACGGCCGAAGAGCAGGGACGTGAGCTAGGGAACGAATATGAAAAACTGAGGGTACTGTCATCAGCGAAGGAATGGATTGGATTAGAAGTAGCAGACAAGAGGTCATTTATAAAAATAAGAAAGAGAGTCGGAGACAAAACGGAGCCCTGGGGAACACCAGCATTTATATGGTGAATTGCAGACTTGAAGCCGTCCAAGACAACTTGTATTGAACGGTCCGAAAGGTAATTTCTAATCCATTGAAGAAGAGACTCATCGATGCCATATGCACGCATTTTCGACAAAAGAGCCTGATGCCAAACTCTGTCAAATGCCTTAGAAATATCGAGCGCAACCATCTTTGTTTCGCCGAAGTGATGGAGAGATTGGTTCCACTTCTCGGTGAGATATGCCATCAAATCACCAGTGGACCTGTTGCTACGAAAACCATACTGCCGGTCATTGAGAAGTTTTCGTGAATCAAGATATTTCATAAGCTGACAATTTATCAGCGTTTCCATGACCTTGGAAAGAAGGGACGTTAGTGCAATGGGTCGGTAATTGGAAGGGGAAGAAGATTCGCCTTTTTTAGGGACGGGTTGGACAAATGCTGTTTTCCATCTTCTCGGAAAGAGCCCAGAAGAGTAGGACAGACAGAAAAGCTTACGCAGAGGTTTTGCCAGCGTGGAAGAACACCTCTTCAGAACTATGGGGGAGATTCCATCTGGACCAGCGGATTTGTGTATGTTGAGACCTTTGAGTACTCCTGCAACTGTACGAGTGCGAAAGTGGACTTTTCCCATGGAAAATTCGACGCTCTCAAGTACAGGTGGAGACAAAGTACTATCTGGTAGGGTGGAGTTCGCTGCGAAGTGAGCAGCAAGCAGATTGGCTTTGTCTAAGGAGCTGACAGCTGGAATGTCATTATAAATGAGCGTTGGGATGGCGGGCGAGGCAGAATTTTTAATATTTTTGACGAATGACCAAAAATGTTTACTACCTTTGGGACATTGTAGAATTTTTTGCCTCAATTTTTGGTCATATAAGAATTTTACACGTCGAATATGAGCATTGCAGTCATTTCTGGCTTGTTTAAACTTCTTTCGGTTTTCCTCAGATTTGTTGGCTTTATAAGACCGAAAACTTACCTCCTTCACCCTGATAGCCTCTTTGCAGCTCTGGTCAAACCACGATTTTGCCTTAGGTTTGATGCTTTTTGTTCTGTTAGGAATAAAGGCATCCATACCTAAGAGGATGGTGTCAGTAATCATATCAGCGGCGGCATCCACGTCGCTATCGAGGAAGCACAGCGACCAGTTAAAACTCCTAAAGAAACTATTAAGGCCGTCCCAATTGGCTTTCTCGTAACGCCATACTTTTCTTTTGGGAGTTTTTTCTTTAACTGTGTGGTCAGAATACGAGAATTTAGCTGATACGATGTTGTGGTCGGACCGGCCTAGAGGCGCTAAAACATCAATGATGTATTTATCAGGGTGTGAAGTAAGAAACAAGTCCAGAGTGTTGGCAGAATGACTCACAATGTCCGGTATACGTGTAGGCTCATTTACAAGCTGAGTCAGATTGTTTATCTCAGCGAAAAGTTCAACATACCTTCCTTCGGGTGTTGTCTGGCCAGAATGTCGAAGCCACTCCGAATTGTGTATATTGAAATCGCCCGCAATGACGATTTCAGTATGAGGATACAGGGAGACAATTCGTGTGATGGAATCGGACAACGCATCAAATTCGTTAAAAGTCGAGTTGCTATCCGCACTAGGGCTTCTGTAGATAAAACAGTAGTGGATTATTTGCTTACGGACGGTGAATTTGAGCCATTTGAAATTAAATTCCGGATTGGAACAGTGGCCATACTGTGGTGGAACGTGGTAAGCTATATCACTACGGACGTAAATGGCGAGGCCGCGATGGGGAAAGAATAATGACACTAAGTTATATCCAGGCAGCTTTAGATCGGAAGATTCTTCGACTACCTGTGTTTCGCTCAGTGCCAAAACAGCTGGTTTATGGGAATAAGCATGGGCGTATAGATCAAAGAAATTCGTTCGAAGCCCACGAATGTTCGTATAATCAACCCTAAATTCCCTCATCATTACAACATAAAAACACAAAAAGACACAACACTGACGCTACTAAGAGAAACCGTGAGGTGTAGATCCTAAATATAGTTTTCTACAAATCTTTACAATTGCAATTACAATCTTTGGACCTTTACAAGTTTTTCTCTATCTGTTTGTATACTGCAGCTCTCTAGTTCACAAATGTCAACTATGATTGACGTACAACGCCATTTGCAAAAATTATAACATCTTCCGATAGAGTGATTAATTTTGTGCCACCTTATATTTGCGAACTACCCCTTGATATCCAGTCTCGCCACATCAGCTTGTCATACATTCCCTTGTAATTATGATTCACACAAGAAAAGACAACTTAGTTTCATTTAACATTAAGTTATATATTTAAGATTTGTGTTTTTCATTTTTTTAAGATTTTCATTTTCTTTTTTTTTTTTTTTAATAATAAAATTAAAAAATAATAGAATTTACAATAAACAATAAAAATTTATGATAAATTCAAATTTGTGTTTTCCTTCTCAATAATAAACATTTTTCGTAATTTTTTCTCCTAAAAAAAATTATTTTAATTTACTTAAACACCCCTTCGCCGGAACGAGAATACGATTTACTTTTTTTTTACTTCTTCTTCTTCATCAGAACAAAAACCAAAAACAAAATCGAGCGCCGAATATTTAATTTTAATTTAAGAACAAAATTTATGATTTAACTACGACATTACAATAGTAATACATACATTTATATTTATTTATTAATAAACAGCGATTACGATTGTTTTGTTTTGCTGAAAAATACATTTATTCTGCTGCTGGGTAATGCATATGATAATTGTTTGATTTTTTTTTTTTATTTTTTTGTGTGTAAAATTCCTGCCATTGCACAATTAAGAACCTGTATTATATTATTACCTGTTGCATCTATATCTCTCTCTCTCGCATTGCAGATACAGCTTTTGCATTGTTATATTCTTCTTTTAATTTTTTTATTTTTTTTTTTTGTTTACCATTTAATTATTATAATTACGAATTACAAGTCTTTTTCTTTGAATAACAAACAAGAAATAAACATAAACTAGAAAAAAAAAAAAGAAAATTCAACTTGGCAGTGATCAGAATTACATTTATACGAGTTTTTCATGAACGAGGACTTTCTCTTTTGCTCTCCCCTTTTGTCTATTTGCTCTCACAATTTGTGCCAGACTTTTTTAAAGTCAAATATATATATATAATAGTTTTTTTTTTGTTTTTATTTAATGCTACTACATCGACATACAACTAGTATTTCTAAAATTAATTATAATTTGTTATAAGGAAATGACTCCCGAAGTGTTTTAACGCGATAATGTAACGTGTTTTGTGTGGTGAGTGAGAATGAGAATGTGGTGGGGGTGGAGGGGGATGTAGCGATCTACGATTCCCATTCGATTAAATACTGCATGTGGCCGCTGGTGAGTCGACGTTTAGCTCGAATGTTGAACTTTTCGCCATTCTCGATGCGGTTAGCTGCACCGAAATACTTGTTAACCGATTGTTTGAGATCGGACATTGTATTCGGTTGCTGGGATGAGGGTGGTGGCAGTGTTACGGCGCCTGTACATGAATTTGAACTTGAGGAACTGGAAAAGGAGGTCCGTCGACTGTTTTGCGGTGAAGTCTTTACGGGACGTTTTCGCAGGCGACGACCGTATGTCGTCGTCGCTGTTGTCTCCGCTGTTGTCGTCGCTGTCACTGGAGGTATACGGTCCGATGAGGTGTTATGCGGTATGCTGGATTGTGAGGATGATTTGTTGGATTTACTGCTATTTGTAGTGTTTGTTGATTCGGGGGGTATTGTAGTACGAATTGGGAAAAAGTTAGTTGGAATTGAGTTTATTGTTGTTGTACTTATGACCTGAGGAAGGAAGAACATTTTTATAAGAATTAATGGAATATGTAGACAATTAAAAAAAAAATTATAGTTCGCCGAAAGGGAAGCGCGCAGGTTAGGTAGCTGCCCTTCAAAGCAGAAAGGTACACATAAAGCACCGATTGCACAAGTCATCTATCTTGTTAAGTCAACGGTGCCTGTCGAGCACAAAAGTATTTAAAGAAATACTGCAGCCCAATTCGGGGTCAATCACCGAAAGATTGTTACAGTGTGTTTCGGACTTAAGGTGTTAGTCCAAACCAAAGAAAATGGACCTTGCAGTCGTAAGTTGTAGTTGAAAGGGGACTTAAGATGTTAGTCCAAATCACGAGTGAAGGTAAACTTTACAACCTTAAGTTGTGGTTGAAGGAAATTTGGAGGGAAACTCTAGGACCGTCTTTCTGATACGTTATAATTATTTTATAATTATTTGGCGCAACAGCTCTTTAAGT
This sequence comes from Brachypalpus laphriformis, assembly GCA_945910035.1. Classification (NCBI taxonomy): domain Eukaryota; kingdom Metazoa; phylum Arthropoda; class Insecta; order Diptera; family Syrphidae; genus Brachypalpus; species Brachypalpus laphriformis. The sequence continues at coordinate 18,181,879 of OX246755.1, forward strand.
GCCAGGGCCTAGCTTCTCGCAACCACTCATGTTGTGTGCGTTATATTTTTCACACGAATGGAAGGGACCTACAGTTTAGTGCCGTATCTGAACGGCGATTTGAGAAGCTTTTTCGTGACAACAATACTCTCGGACGCTCGCGAGAGGTGGGACCGTGAAAAAACTTTTTGGTGTTTTCTGGGATTCGAACTTGGAACCTCATGCGTAGTGATCCGACACACTAACCACTTACGCCACGGCGCCCACTGATACGTTATAAATAATTTTATTTATTGAAAACTAAATTAGGTCGTGACACTCGTTACTTTACTTGTTAGGTTAGGTTAGGTTAGGTTGGCTGTCCACACGAGAGTGCAGACACACTTAGACCAGTGAAGGTCCTTTGTGATACCATGGATCAAACCATTAGGTCACTCAGGGACTAACAAAACCAACCGGAGCTTTTGACAAAGCGATGGATGCTCATGACGTCCAAGGACGCCAGATCGCAGAGGTCGTCAAGGAAGGGGGACCCTAGATGGAGCATTCTTTTATGCGACAGGGCCGGACATGTGCATAGGAGGTGAAGGATGGTTTCCTCCTCCTCCTCGTTCCTACAGCTTCTGCAGAAGTCATTGGAGAAGAGGCCAAGTCTTTTGGTGTGTTGGCCTATAAGACAGTGTCCAGTGAGAACACCAACAACGCAGCTGATTTGTGTACGCTTTAACTTGATCAGATCGGCACTACGTTTTTGATCCAGCTTAGGCCGGATCTGTCTCGAAATGTGACATGTTGAGCCGTTTCCCCATCTGAGATTGGTCGTGCTAGTAGCGTTCAGCTTTAGTAGATACTTACTTAACTTGTTAACTCAAAAGGAAAGAGTGACAAAATTAGTTAAAGCTACGTTAAATGAAACCTCTGTTTCTATATACAAGTTCCAGCTGATCTTATATACATTGTGTAACGAGTTCAATAAAGATTCCATAAAGCGGTCGATAAGTAAATTGTTGTTGCTCTTTTATTTTACTTCCGCTGGTTCGCTGTCTCGCCTCTTTTCAATCTATACATATAATAAAACTGTAGAGGGACGAATATGCTTGTCTGTCTGTGCACGTATCACGCGCAAATTACTGCACGGATTTTGATGAAACTTGACATAGTGATAGCTTATATCCAGGGTTAACATTTAGGATACCTTTTATCCCGGGAAATGAAAGCGTTCCTACAAGATAGTCAAAATCTATCTATGTATATACGAGAGTGGTTTGAAAAGCTTCCGACATCAACATGTATTAGGTCGTTACATATTAAATTGCCGACCTACCAATCATCATAAAGTGATCGTTGTGGCGTGAAGTTGTGCAGAGAAATTGAAAATAAAGTTTTTTTTAAGAAAAGAGTGCAGTTTAATCATTCTAACGGTACAAAATTATTTACGCTATTAACTAATTGAGTTGACTTTTTTCCTTACATAGAAAATGTTTTCACCAACCAGGGCAATTCAACCAAGGGTAATTTCCCTTTTTTCAATTAAAAACAAAACATGAACGGAGCCGCAGCGACTAGAGAAATGAACGGTGCTTTTGGTTTGGGTACGTGTAGTGAGAGAACTGTTCGAAACTGGTTTACCAAGTTCAGCGAGGGAGATTTTTCGCTCGAAAATTTGCCAAGGGGTAAACCAGAGAATGTAATTAATAATGACGAACTTGCAGCAGCTGTTGAAGAAAATCCAGCTAAAACTGTTCTTAGCCTTGCTGCAAGGTTCAAAGTGTCAACTGCAACCATAAGTCGCCACCTTTCCGCCATCGGAAAGGTAAAAAAAAAAACTAGAGAGATAGGTGCCCCACGTCCTAACACCAGCGAATATGCTACGACGTTTGGAGGTTGCAATATCTTTGACCAACAGACACCGTATGGATCCTTTTTTGCATCGCATCGTCACCTGCGACGAAAAGTGGATCCTATACGATAATCGGAAGAGGTCGGGAGAATGGGTAGACGTGGGTGAGCTTCCCAGTGGACTTGGCAAGGCAGACTTACACACCAAAAAGGTAATAGTGACAGTATGGTGGACGAGTGAGGGAGTTGTCCATTATTCCGAAATCGAGTATCGAGCTGTGATTAAATATCTGTGGCCACAAGGTAAAACCGCCTAAGTCGACTTTCACAGATTCTCAGAAAACAAGTTTAAGATTTTCGTTTTTCCCGAAAACTTATGGGAATTCGACATTTTAGTGTTGTTCCTTTGCCTATAACTCGGTAACGACAAGAGGTAATAAGGTAAAAATTTGGTAGCATAAACTTCGAATAGTAGAGCATCTTCACCTGAACTTAGTGAATACCTTGCGCGAGCTGTTTCGACGTATTCGGATCACAGGTCGGTAAGGAATTTCCAATGTTGGTCAAGACATTGGAATAGAGATGGTGGCGGAGGAGCTCTTAATGAGCCAAGGGCAGCGCTCATACTCCCGTAGTGGACTACTGGCACTGGTGTACCCGGCCCCTCGTCCTAGGGTAATAATTAAGGAACTGGCCCTCCAGGTTGGGGGTTGTGCCGTCGGGGTAACTTCCCTACCACGTAAAAAATTGATGGTTCCGAAACAACCAAAAGCCTCGGATAAGGATGACTCAACTGATGACGACCCCAGCAAACGAAATAAGGACAACGACCTTCGGATCTGTACGTGGAATGTTCTGTCCCTTTACAGACCACGTGCAGCCGAACAATTAGCAGAGGCCCTAGACAGACATTACCGCCATTCAGGAATTGCGATGGGATGGGCCGGGCAAAAAGAGGATGAAAAACTGTGACATCTACTACGGTGATTGCTACAGGCAACGTTTATTCGGATGTGGATTTGTCATACGCGGCAGACTTAGACAAGAAGTCTTAAGCTTCCGACACGTAAGCAAGTGTACTATGACTATCCGGATCAAGGCTAAATTCGCTAACATAAGCCTAATATGTGTTCATACCCCCACGTAGGAAAAGGACCCTGCCACCAAAGAGTGTTTCTGCGAGCTCCTCGACAAGACATATGAGCAATGTCCTAAATACGACGTTAAAATCGTATTGGGCGATTTTAACGCCAAAATAGGAAAGGAGGACGTCTTTGGTAGGGCAGTCAGTAAGCATAGCCTACACGAAACCACGTCTGATACGGCTTAAGGCTAATTGATTTCGGTGTGGAGTGAAATGTCACCATAGCAAGCACATGGTTTCCTCATCTCGATATTCATAAGCAGACATGGCGGTCCAATGATCATGTAACGATCAGCCAAGTTGATCATATTGCGATGGACGCAAGGCATGTCTCCAGTATTCTGGATGTCCGGACCTTCCGAGCGGCCAACATAGACTCGGATCATTACCTCGTTGTAGCCAAGGTGCGAATGCGGATATCCCAATCTGAGCAACAAAGAAAAATCACTGTGAGAAAATTTAACGTCGAAAAGCTACAATCGCAAGAGACCGCCAGACTCTTCGCTGAACACGTATCCCGAAATCTCTCAGTTACCCCTATGCCACAAGCATCAAGTGCCGAAGACCAGTGGCAACGCTGCCAACATGCCATCAGAAACGCCGCGACTGATGTGCTGGGTCTCTCTTGCCCACCACCGCAAAACCCCTGGTTTGACGAAGAATGCCGACGAGTGCATGCAGCAAAACAAGAGGCATACAAAGCGGCGCTGCAAAGGAAGACGAGAGCTGCTCGTGAGCTCTACGAGCAAAAGAGACGGGAAGAACATCGGCTTCTCCAAAAGAAGAAGAAAGAGCATGAGAAGCGCGTGTTTGAGATTTTTTTTTTTTTTTTTTATAATTTGCGAGCACTCAAGGGGTTATGAATATCTTTAACATGTTTACACACAGTGCGGGCGTTGGAAAGGATGGATAGAGAGAGAAAGAGAGAAAGATTTTGGTGTAGTGGTTCTTGAAGCTCAGTTGTTTATACTTCAGCTATTCTCCGGGGGTGGCGTCCAGATAACTGGGGAGATTTTTTTGTTATTATTGTCATTGCTTCTGATTCACAGTACTTTTTTCCCGATAACCGATGTTAAGGGCAAATCATCATCAACAGAGCGAACAATTTTTCCAGCCACATGACCAAGCTACTGCCAGTGTTATGCCTTCGCAGTAGTGTTCACAGAAGCTTTTGCAAATGATCGGACTGACTTTATATATTTCATGAGAAATAAATAAATGCTTGCTGACATCAGGATTTGAACCATGAACCATTAGCGTGGCAACTGACGATGTTACCACTACACCATTGCCACCCCGAGTTTGTACTCCAGGAACAATGTACGGAAGTTTTACCAAAATGTAAGAAGAACGTGTCAGAGAAGCAATACCCGTACAGAAACCTGTAGAGATGAAAATGAAAACCTCATAGTAGAATCACAGTCGGTGCTGAGAATATGGAAAAACTACTTCTGCCGACTGTATAACGGCCACGAAGACCAACATCCCGCTGTCAGGCAGAATGAACCATTCAACATAGACGATGATAGTCAAAATTTCCGTCCACCTGACCAAAACGAAGTGAGGATAGCAATATCCAAGCTAAAATCCAACAAGGCTGCTGGGCCTGACGGCTTACCGGCCGAACTTTTCAAGGCAGCTGGTGGTGAATTGGTAGAGTGCATACATCAACTCATATCTAAGATTTGGTCAGACGAGTGTATGCCTGATGAATGGAACCTCAGCATCGTTTGCCCGATCCATAAGAAAGGAGACCCGCTCAACTGTGCCAACTACAGAGGCATCAGTCTCCTCAACATCGCATACAAGATCTTTTCTGCGATATTGTGTGAACGCCTGAAACCTTTTATCAACAGCCTGATTGGACCCTATCAGTGCGGTTTCAGGCCAGGAAAGTCCACCATCGATCAAATCTTCACACTTCGGCAGATCCTGGAGAAAATCCAAGAATTCCAAATCGATACTCACCACCTCTTTATCGATTTCAAGGCCGCCTATGACAGCATCTATAGAGAAAAGCTTTATAGAGCCATGTCTAGTTTTGACATCCCTGCCAAACTTGTTCGTCTGTGCAAGCTGACAATGGAGGACGCTCGCTGCTCTATCAAGGTCGGTAATGACCTCACCGAGACCTTTGATGTCAAAAAAGGTTTTAGACAAGGTGACGCGCCGTCATGTGACTTCTTTAATATTGTACTTGAATGGATTGTGCTTGTGAGTTCCACAAGCCAACACCGGAGGCACAATCTATTACAAGTCTGTACAATTGCTTGCATACGCCGACGATATACACATTATCGGAAGAACTCAGCGGCCTATCACCGGTGCGTTTGCAAGCATTGAGGCGGAAGCGGCCAAAATGGGTTTAGCGATAAACGAGGGCAAAACCAAGTATATGCTGTCAACAAAAGGGAAAGCCAACACCGACGAATTGGACAGAACGTCACAGTGAGCAGCTATAGCTTCGAGGTGGTAAGGGACTTTGTCTACCTTGGCTCTGCTATAAATTCTACAAACAAGATCAGCGCAGAAATCAATCGAAGAATAACTCTTGCCAATCGCTGTTTTTTGGGCTTATAAGGCAATTCAACAGTAAAGCCCTATCTCGAACTACTAAGGAGACTCTGTATAAGACCCTGATCATCCCAGTCCTGCTTTACGGCGCTGAAACATGGATTTTATTAAAAGAGGATGAAGATATCCTTGGCCGCTTCGAGAGAAAAATTCTTCGTAAGATCGATCGATTCGGTCCCGTTTGCGTTGACGGGTTTTGGAGGATAAGATTCAATCACGAACTATACGAGCTGTACAGCTACATCGACCTAGTCAAAAAAACTGTGCATTGGACGTCTGAGATGGCTAGGACATGTAGAGCGAATGGACACCAACTCTCCGGCCCGCAGAGTCTTCGAATATAATCCCGAGGGACGTCGCAGTAAAGGACCTCCTCGCCGTAGGTGGCGCGCACAAGTTCAAGGGGACCTCGACCAGCTTGGAATGCGCAACTGGAGGGCAATTAGCTAAAGACCGAGCTAAATGGAGAGGCTTGTTGGTTGTAGCGCCGCCTAAGAGAAGAGAAGAAGAGAGTCAGAACTAGTGGAACACAGTGCATAGGGGAAAATAGACTGTTGGTGGTGTCCTCTCAGGCGCAGCTCAAGGTAAGGTTTGTAATAGTTCTCTTCGACTGGTGGGAACTAAATTTAATGAGTGTAAAAAAAATACTTGTTGTGTCGGGAGGCAGGTACAGAAAGAACTCAAAGAACCAATGTAATTAGCTTACCAATCGACAGTGATGATAGACAATGCGCTTCCACAAATCGGAGCTGTGGAAGCCACACCAACAAGACAATTCAAACTCTGAGAGGAAACTTCATAAGATGAAGCAAAAGTTGAAGATGGGGTGATGGGAAGTCTGGCGAAAGCGCAGTCTATATCGGAGAGCGGAAGCATTGATAGAAAACCTGGAGTGGAATCCTCTAAGGTGATAGTTGATAGTCACACTTTTGACAGTCAAAATTGATGATCACACTTTGTTAGCTCTCCGTAAAACGATGGCAAAGTCACACAAAAACGATCGCAAAAATGTGATGATCACACTGATGATCACCTTAGAGAGAGCAAAAGGGATGATTGTGATCGTCAAAAATCAACTATCACCTTAGAGGATTCCACTCCTGATCAACAGGAGTTTAGTTGGGTACAGCTACGAGCTTTCTCTACCATGAAGCAGTCTGAACAAGGTTAGGGTTAGGCTAGGTTGGAGGGAAGTACACCTAAGTACTTATCACGGAGGCCATTCGGTCCATTGTGTTTGAAGTCTGAACAAAGTAAGGAAAAAAAAATCAAAGTTCGACCTGAGCTATGGAAAGGAAATCAACGAAAACAGCCGCGTAGCGGCATCCGTAATGATGTCTACTACAGAAACCTTGGAGAAGGAGGGTCTTACTCGACTTTGAGCGTTTGTATGTCGGTGACTCTGTCTTCTGTGCCAACATCCGGCATTAGCTGCCAAAAGAGAATATGGATATGTAACTACTGACGACCCAAAAGCTAAGGCACCAGAGAATTTGTTTAAAGTCAAAAGCAGATACAAGGTTGTAACAATGTTTATCACTAATGGCATCGAACTCGATGTATACATAGTGGCGCTTGGAAAATGCCCATGCATTCCCGCCAACTTGTTGGCCCTTAACAATCCCAGTAAGGATGAAATCGTAGCTGCGAAAGCACTTAAACCAAACAAGACGGCCGGACTTGACGGGCTTCCCGCGAAGCTCTATATGGCTTCGGCCGCAGTAACTACGAACTTACTGCTTCCATTAGTGGCAAAGGATTGGAACAGCGTAACTTTCGCTGAAGAATAAAGGAAAGGAATGCTTGTCAAGCTCCCAAAGCCTAACAGAGTGTGAAAATTGGAGAGGCATTTACGTGCTTCCTGCCCTCAAACTCATTAAGGAATATCTAGAAAGTACTCTCGATGGTGAGCATGCGGATTTCCGTCCTGGATCCTCATGTGTTGACCATATTAACACATTACGAATCATCGTCGAACAATGCGTCGAGTATAGATCTCCACTACACCTGCTGTTCATTGACATTGAAAGAGCGTTGGACAGTATAAACAGAGAGTATACTCTGCATGCCTTACGCAGAAGAGGCATGCCAAATAAATTGGTGGCTATTATAAAAGCAAGTTATGAAGGTGCGACGGTAGGGGTAGGTTATCGGAAGAAATTGAGATCTGAGGCGGTGTTCGGCAGGGTTGCATACATAGTGATGTTTCGCGGAGCACTCTGTCGACAAGAAGTGACGGAGAATCCAATGGAACCTTACAACCTATCTTAAACATCTCGACTATGCTGACGATGTTTGCTTACTATCGCACAGAATCATGGACCTGCACCAAATGACCAATGGTTTGGTGGCAGAAGCAAACTTGGTAGGCCTGAGGATTAACTGCGCCAAAACTAAAATCCTAAGTCTTCCTTCGAACGAGTCGACAACTCACATCAGCATAGTAAGCCAACAGGTCGAGAGAGTAGAAAACTTTCGTTACCTTGGAAGTGTAACCTCGATTTTTTTTTTTATAATTTGCGCGCACTCAAAGGGTTATGAATACCTTTAACATGTTTACACGCAGTGAGGGCGTTGGAAAGGATGGCTAGGGAGAGAGAAAGATTGACCGAATGAGATGTTGGTATATCTAAAGCTAGGGCTGCATTCGCTATGTTGTGTAAAATATGGAGAAGCAGTGCAATCAGTTTAAACACAAAGCGGCGATTGTTCCGCTCTAACGTGGAATTAGAAGTGTTATATGGCTGCAGTACCTGCTGCAGCTTTTGTCAATCACTGTCTAAGAAACATATTACGAGTGCTCTTGCCAAATCTTATCTCAAACGAACAATGAGAGATCGGGTCAGCAACGTATAGATGCGATTATATAAAAGTGAAAGTGTCAGTGGATTGGTCACACTCTACGTAGGGACGAAAAACCGAACGTGATTGATGCCCTGAGACCCATAAGGGGACACATGCAAGCAAGCAAGCTTAACAAACTCGGCGTTCCCATGCCGACCTAAACTTAACTAAGAAGTTAAACAAATTACAACTAAAACTCACCTCCACATTCGATGACAATGGTCTGGTTCGACGTCGCCGAACCACCTGATTTGGCCCGATCATTATATCTTTGGGACTCAGTCTTCGTTTAATCGTACGCACTAGCCTCGGCTGGCCAGCAGCTTTGGCAATATCACTATTACTAATGTTCGGGAATATCCCGGAACTCTTTAATGCTGCTATTTTGGAATTTAGATCTAAAGTACTGTTGAATATACTATTGCTGCCGAATGTGACAGTTTTCTTTGTAATACAACTGCTGTTGCCGCTGGTGGCAGCATTTTTATCACTCTTTTTCGGTGTAACTAATCGAAACGGATTGTTATTACCGAGGAAGTCCTTCGGCGGTGGTATAATGAGATCTAGAGTACCACGGCTACTACTCGAGTTCTCATCGGACGATGAATCACAGATGTTGCGAGGTAATTTATTTGATTTATCCGTATCCTTGTAGCCTTTGGACAGGGTGAATGCCTTACGTTTGCGACTGCTTTTCTGTTGAAGTTTTACCGCCGCCGCCGTCGCCGCCGTCGCCGTCGTCGCTACCACCGCCGCCTCCTCTTTTTTATCCTTTTTCTCTTTCTTTTCCTTCTCATCGATTCGATGATCCGTGGGTGGATCACTGAGATCGATCTTCTCCTCTTGTTTGCTTTCTCGTACATCTAATGTAGAGTTTGAGGTTTTCACTTTCTCTATGATTTGCTTGATGGGAATTTCATCGTCGGATGTGAATTTGTCGTCGTCATCCTCATCGTTAATGCTTGAATCAGTGAGTTTTGCTTTAGTTGCGATTGGTGGTGGTGTTGGTGGTAGTGTTGGTGGTAGTGTTGGTGGCTGCTCATCCTTGGGCGAGTCATTTAGTGGTCTAAAAGTAAAGTGTGTCATGAGAGAAATATAAAGAAAATCTACATGATCTCTTACCTTTCATCTTCAACGTCGTCGTCTTCGTCGTCATTCTCATTGTGCTCCTCGTCTTCGCAGTATGGAAGAATATTTATTTTCAATTTATCTCTAATTAGATGGTTGCACAGCACTTCGTCGCGTTTAACATCATAGGTTGGACCTTGCGGAGGTTTATTCGAACGTAAACCCCAAAATGCGTGATCCTTTTTGATTTCTTTGCCACATTGGAATAACTTTGGCCAGGCTTGTAGGGTCTTTAGCAACATTGTCTTGAACTCACTATCTGAGAGGCTGAGCATCTGTATGGAAGCAGGATTTAGAACATTTTCAAAAGATGTAAACGGGGTTTGTTCTTACCGATGTCGGCAGTTGAAAAGATATCCGCTTTTCGAGCGCAAACGGATAGATGTCTTTATGCAGGTGATGGTACTTTTGAAAGTTCTTCATTATAGCCATGTTGTAGAGGACAAGATGAGCCAAATCGACCCATTCCATTTCAATACGTCGAAGAAACTCCTTACCATTGTTGCACACCGAACAACCAAATATAAAGAAGCTGTGGGATAGACAAACAAAATAGTTAAGAAGTGTATAGAATAGAGCTGTAGGATTCTGTTGACACTAATTGATTGTAAGAGCATGGAGAAGCTAGGGATTGAGCACCTAGGAACGCTGGAAACCTTCGCCAAGTTCACCAGATCGAATGATGTCCCCAATTCAATCTCGACAGCAAATATTGCAAGCAAGGCATCGCAATACTGTCAGGTAACCAGCTCGCAATCAAGGCGGCACTGAACTGACTGAGCTAGGGTAATTCGAGTCACTCTCCTGACTCCTGGGAGTCAGGGCACGTAAGAGTAGGAGAGGAAAGAAATGAAGCAGCTGACACACTAGCATGGAATGGCTCATAAACCTCATTCTTTGGACAGGAACCCTTCCGCGGGTTAGGATCGCACAAAGTACGGAAAGAGCTACGAAAAGAAGAGAAAAACAGGCCAAGTTTTCTTATGATGCCCTCCAATTAAGACAGGCCAATGAACTTCTGGCGAACTATAACCAGAAATAAAGTAACACCTGAATAGTTGTAAGCGAAAATCAGGTTTGATTTTGATAGTCATGCTCACGAGTCACTGCAGATTTAAGGAGCGTCTCAGAAAACTGGGTTTAGAAGGGGATGGGCACTGCAGATTCCACAGGGTTATCGAAGAAACACAAGCATACCTTCTTATGCAATGAGAAGCATTATTACACAAAAGAGGAAGACACTTGGAAACCTACCTTTTACCAGACGGATCTACCTTCACTGGATCCACTTCAGATTCGCCGGTTCATCAAAGCTGGAGGGACTGGAAGAAATGCTCTAATTCGAGTACCTCTTCAACAAGTATCTGAGTTTGGGGGCGCAATATTCCTATTTATACCGCAGCGCACTTGCACTTTGCCAATGTACATCTAGATTTCTAGGGAATAAGGGAGGAGCTGTAGAAGTGATTAGTCAATAGATCCAGTTAATCAGTTTTAGTCCAGATATTATATAAACCTGTAGGTATACGTCGGCTTATCAGTTAGAGAAGTAAAAGGAAGCCGATACAATGCTTGAAGAAACATTTGCTGTAAAAGAAGACAAGCTGACGATAATGGCTTCTTTCTTCTTCTTCCTTTTATCAGCGAGGCTATGAACCGAAAACAAGGGATCACAACCCACTTCACCGCATTTCTACTGATCCGCCTGTGGGGTTCGCCTACGATAATGACTTGTGGGCCACATTTTACGCAATAATCTTTCATGGGCTTCAGTATCCGCAATGCAACATCAGAGTCACCTGATCAACCCATCAACCTTCGATCAAATTCTGCAGATCATTACCCAGTGGTTTTTTTTTTTTTTTGGGATAAGAAACGCTCGACTGAAGCACTCAGACGCAACTGGTCCATTTTACTACCAGAGAGCAAACCCTGATTTACCCATTTTATTGGAATTTAATTGTCTTTCTAAGAAAGCCAAGCAAGCACCTCAGTGACGAGGAGCTTACAGTACCAACATTCACCACATCCGCACTGAGGATCTGCCACCTGATACGAGCAAAGGCCGGACACTCACATAGATAATGGTTCGCGGTGTCGTTGCTCTCTCCACAAGCATCGCAGATTGCAGTGTCATTTTAGCACAATACGTTAAGGTGCTTGACAAAAGCAAAGTGGCCTGTCAAGCCGCCAATAAGTTGTCTACAGTCTTTTTTGCTGAGAGACAGTAAGAATGCCGCTGATTTCTTACAGACGTCCGGGAGCATGCGTTTAGTCAACCAGCATCCTGAAGAGTTATGCCACACACAATTGTGCTCGTGAGAGACCCAATCGCCACTGGAAGCCGTAACCGAGGACGCAGGGAGACCCAACGCGGGTTCGGGACCTGAGAAAGCCTCCTCTGAGCCTTGTCTAGCAATCTCATCGGAGATCTCGTTCCCCAAGATCCCAGTGTGACCTGGGACTCAGATAAGAGACAGAGAATTCAAAGAGTTTTTGGTTTTACGAATTGCGAATATCGAATGATGAACGCACAGAAAGTGTCACAATGAGAAAATTTGATGGGGTGAGATCAAGAAATCCCACAACTGAAACTGTTAGACCAGAGCAACAGTGGTGGCAGTACCAAGCAACCGATGTGCTAAGTCTCGCCTTACCATCTGCCAAAACACCTGACTTGCTACCAAATGCTCACAGGCCAGCAGAGAAGAAAACGATGCCTATAGTGTGGCGTAGCAGATGAGAACTTAAGACGGTCAAAGATGAGAGGAGACACGATAAGCACGTAATCGAAAGGAAGGAAAAACAGCGCGAGCATAGAGAGAAAGATTCAAAAAATAAAAGCAATAACGACTTAGTGAGGAAGATATGCATTCAAGTTCCTATGCCATTTAAATGGAATGAATACCAAGCCCACAGGCGGATCAGTAGAAAAGTAGTAAAGTGGGAGGGTTATGATCCATTGTTTTCAGATCATAACCTCGCCGAAAAAGAAAAAAGAAGACGAATATCAGACTCATCTCGAAGGTACTCAGCGGATGAGGAAGGTTTAGGGCATGCCTATGAAGACAGCTGACAAAGGATTGGACTGAATGGAGAGGCTTTGCGGGTGATACCTTGAAACACTGCGTACTGTTGCGCCAGTTTAAGAGAAAAAAAGTAATCTCCTCGCCGACCCTAATGCTGCATTTAATGCCGCTCTACAGTTTCTTTAAGAAGTCCCTACAGTTGCTTGGATACTCAAACCACATCTTAGCATGCCGTCATAGCGGCCTTCACGGTCATTGAAGACCAAACCAAAGTGAAGTGGATGAAGGCAAAGGAATTATATAATTACAACAGAACAGAACAGAACTATAGCTTTGAAGCATTTTAGTAGATCATTGTGGGAACAGCCCAGGAAACCACATACCACTTAGCTCGTTGAACAAAATTTATGCTCTACAGGATTGATTGCTCCTACTAATCGTATTAAGCGTCGACTGCTGGACTATAATTAAGAAAGCAGAGTGGATGGTTAAACTCTTTCGAGAAAAATCCGGTAACAAAGCCCTATCTCGAACTATTAAGGTAACTCTGTATGGCAATAATCATCGCAACCCTGTGTATGGCGCAGATGAATGGACTTTGTCAAAATCGGATGAGGATGCCCTTGGTTACAATGAGAAGAAAGTTCTTCGAGTAATCTTCGTTCCCAACTGCTTGGACGGCGAGTAGAAGAGAAGGTACAATGCCTAACTATACGGTCTATGCAAGGACATCGACGTAGGCAGAAGAGTTTATACACAGTGACTAAGATGGATGTGGGTCACACAGAGCGGATGAAGCCCAACGTTCCAGCCCGCAAAATCTTCAAATCTACACCGAATGGACGGTGCACAGTAGAGGACTACCTCGCGCAAACAAGTGGAGATGAACCTAAACCAACTTGACGTGCGCAACTGGAGGCAGCTGGCTCGTAACCGGGTTGGCTGTAGAGGTTTGTTGGTTGAAGCCCAGGTCTACACCGGACTGTAAAAAGAAAAAAAAAAGAATATATATAAATACTTACACATCTCCTCTAAACAAAGTTCTAACACAATCCACACATTGTGAATGAAACCACTGTTTGCATTTACAGCATTGTATCATATTATTGTCAAACTGTCCACTTTTTCCACAATAGCAGTAGATTTGTTCTAAATTGACGCGATGCTTCTCGTCCCATGTTAATGAATCCAGCTGAAAATAATCAATAAGCCGTCAGTATAATATAGTTTATTGGGAGAAAATATTTGATTAGACTGAAAGTAGTTCCTCCTATGAGATGTACCCAGACCAATATGGATTCAATTTTGTTATGATACCTAGACTAGGTAGGTTGGGTAAGGTTGAAGTGGCTGCCGGCTAAAACCAAGACACCTAGACCTATGATGGAGACGTAAATATGCAAGCGTCTCCTATCAAGGCACTTACAGAGGGTATCCCACTAATTATCACAAGCGGTGCGAGTTATTTGGGTCTTGTGCTCGATAGTAAACTGAATTGGAGACTGAACATTAACGAAAGTAAAAACAAGCCACGATAGCTTTCTACTCGTGTAATAGAATATTCGGAACAACTTGTAGACCGCCTATGGATGTATATGGCTATAGTAAGGCCTATACTAACCTACGGCAGCATTGTATGGTGACAAGCCACCAACCTAATAGCCATCACAAAAGTACAAAGACTATCAAGCAATGACACCACCAGTGCAATGAGAACGACACCTACAACAGGAATCGAGGCCATTCTCAACCTGCTTCCGCTAGACATCTTTATACAAGTATCGGCGGCGGTATGCTTACTCTCTCACAGAATTATGGACGTCCACCAAATGACAGCAGATGCGGAGAGGGAGGCAGGCGTCGTTGGGCTGAAAATCAAACGGCAAGAACTAAAATTATCAGCCTTGAAACAAACTTCTTCTTCTTCCTTTTATCAGCGAGGCCATGATCCGAAAACAAGGAATCATAACCTTCCCACTTCACCGCATTTCTACTGATCCGCCTGTGGGGTTCGCCTAGCCTTGAAACAAACTTATCGCCTCAAATATGCATTGCTGGACAACCGGTATAGAGAGTAGAGGATTTCCAGTATTTCGAGAGTATTGTCTTAGCCGATGGTAGAACCGAACTGGATATAGCCAACAGGATCCCCAAAGCAAAGTCCGCGTTCGGGGTGTTGCCTAAAATATGGCAAAGCAATGCAATCAGTTTGAACACTAAGCCAAGACTGTTCCGCTCCAACGTTGAATCCGTGCTATTATATGGATGCAGCACGTGGAAAGTGACCACTACTATCACCAGAAAGCTGCAAACGTTCGTTAATAGGTGCCTGCCCAATATCTTAAGGATTTTCTGACCCAATCGTATCTCTAACGAACACATTTACGAGAGAACGGGTCAAGAACCAATAGGCACGATCATCCAACGACGGAAGTGGGAGAGGATTGCTCACACGTTCCGAAAGGGTGACAGGTCCATAGCGAACCATGCTATGCAATGGAACCCTTTAACTCAGGATGGCAGAAGACCTGGGAGAACATGAAGCAGAACAGTCGGGAAAGAGGCACGGCAGTTGGGGAAAAGTTTGGAAGAACTAAAACACATTGCCAGAAACCGTATACGATGGCGCGTAGGCGTAGTAGAGGCCCTAGGACCAACAAGGGGATACAGGATATATGGTAAGTAAGTAAAGTAAGCATCGGCGGCTATTAGTTCCGTAAGATTAAGCCAAAGAGATAGCTGGAGAACAAATGCAATGGGTCGTTCTACGATCCTGATATCTAGGCAATGTATCTAGTACAAGCTACACTATGCCATACCTAGACTTCACGAGACCATTTCTAAGCACCTATCCGAGCAGGGAAGAAAGGAGCGCCTAACGAGCGATCCGTAGCTGGATCCAAAATGGAAATAGGTGTAGACGCATGCATGTTCTCTGAACTGCTTGGTATTTCCACGTCAGTTCGGCTTTCGAACTACAGTAGCGTTTTCCAGGCAGAGGTCCTAGCAGTGACAATAGCAGCCCGTGAGACTGCGATAAAGGCAATACCACGGAACGATATCACCTTTTTCATCGACAGCCAGGCAGCGATAAGAGCATAAATAAAATCGAAGCTTAAGTGTTGTAGAGAAGAGCTCAAGGTTCTTGGAACAAGGTAAAGCTCTGCTGGGTCCCTGGACATGAGGGCATACCAGAGAATGAGAAATCCGACGAACTGGCTAGAGGAGGCTCAGCACTAAACTCGGATCAATCCGACCCAAATCAGTGTACATCCCGCCTTGAACACTCAAACTCGAAACAGGAAACAAAGCTCTAATGGAGGCGAACAATAGGTGGACCTGTTTAGATACTTGTATCACCACGAGGAAGCCATGCCCTATATTCGGCAGAACAAGGACCAATAGACTTATGCAGAGGGATTGAAAATCCTTATATACTCTCATAGGAATCACTTCTTCTTCTTCTTCCTTTTACCAGCGAGGTTATGATCCGAAAACAAGGGATCATAACCCTCCCACTTCACCGCATTTCTACTGATCCGCCTGTGGGGTTTGCCTCATAGGAATCACTACGGGGCATAACACTATGCGATACCACAAGAACCAGTTACATGTGACGAACGAAGACTTTTGTAGGGGCTGCGGTGACGAAGAGGTTCAGGAGAACACTACACTCAGATCACCTAGATCGTTGTAGTAGAATGCTCCCAAGTGAAGTTTTCTTTTATGGGAGAGAACTGGGTAGTTACAAAGAAGGTGAAGGCTAGTTTCTTCGTCTTCTTCATCCATACAGCTTCTACAGAAATCAATTGGTGAATTTATCAGCCTTACAGTTCCCTGGAATGTTCCTATGCCCTAGCACCCAACAAAAGTGAATATTCAACTGCTCCGCCATCTGTATGAGAGACGAGAGACGGCAATCTAGAGCTGCTATTGAGTTTAGAGAAGATGATTCCAAACAGCTATGGTTGTCCGAAAAGATTATGGACATCGGATAAGACTTCTTTAGTCTTCTATCAGAGAAGACGTGGCCAAATTCTTCACTCAACCACCTCGAGATTGATTTAAGGCGAACGGCACAGCACTAGCTGCTATTGGCCTGCTAAAGATGTCGAGGGACAGGGTACCTTTTTCTTCCTATTTCGGCGAGGTTATGATCCGCAAACAAGGGATCATAACCCTCCCACTTCACCGCATTTCTACTAATCCGTCTGTGGGGCATTGATTGAGGTAGTAAAAGTGAAGATGCAGTACCCAAGGGTTAGGGGATATAAACAGAGGGAAGTGCATTTTAATCTACAGGATGCAGTGTCAGATGATGACGCTTGTGAGTTTAAAGATATCATATCCACGGTGTCTTTGCGGCACCCTTGAGCTGTTAATAACTAAGGTTGACTAAATGCTAAAATGGTTACGATATGCCCATCAACAGCTTGTTTTTTAGCCAGCACCAGCCTGGTTTTTGAAAGATGGTATTAGATCAGCGACTGATAATAACTGATCGCTTTACTGTGATCCCCATTAAAAATGCATTCAGTTTCGTCTTGCAACTAAATTCAGAATTCATCTTGTCCAACGAGAAGAAAATTTGAAGGAGAAATTCATCGACGTCAGATGCCAGATCTTAGAGGCTACATGGAACGTCTGCACCATGATTAAATAGACCATTACACGAGGGCACTTCCATCACCACTTAGTATGTAGTATAATGACGAGTGGATTCAATAGAAGGTCAAATAATCAAGCTCTGCAGGGCAAAACAATGATAACGATAGATGAGAATCAAGCTAAATGAAGGCCTCTCCACTCAAGAAAGTTGAAGAGTGTCGCAAACGAAACAACATGGGAAAATCTTATAAGGGGCGTATTACTGATTTATCCTCTTGATAGGCATGTTTCATTTGTACAGTCTGTTACCTTTGACCTACGGGTCTAGAGCTCTTTCGAGAGTTTCTAGTAGAAAGGAAGAATCGAAGGAAGGAGAGCGGCCGGCTCTTGAGTGGCTGGTACCGAATGTCCACCACGGAACTGTTCCGGAACGTCAGCTTCCGCGAAAATACAAAAAGGATGATATCCGACCTCCTAAGGAGAGAGGCGCACTATAAGAAGAAGAAGTAGAAAGCAAATCAGGCTTATTGGCCTGACATCGTTGGGAAGTGTAAGGCATTTTCCTGATTTTGGTATGAAACAACTTTTCCCTGAGTTCATGCTTAAGGAATGGTTACTAGCTCAAGGGAACTATAATACCAGAACGGACTTCCAATGGAATAAGACAAGTTTGTCCCATAAGCCACATTCTAATCCAATCTGTGAATGATGTTGAACGAAATTTGAAATGAACTTACCGCATACGGGAATTGTTTGGCGGGCTTCTTGTACTCTCGTTTCTTTTGCCTGAGTTTCGCATCTTGTTCATCCTCAAATGAATACTTCATTGGCTTGTCACATCTGTAAAATACAAAACATATTCACCATCGGAATATTCAAATCTGAATCTAAACTTACCTCTTGCACATCCATTCTCCCGACTTGGGTGTAACCTCATCCGTGCACTGCCGATGATACCCCCTCCCACATCGCTCACATATCTCGACTACATCATCATCATTCTCACGCTTGCAAGACAAACAAGTCGGTTTCTCTTTGCACATAACATCCGTGCTCAGCTTCTTAAGTTCATCCCCGTTCGACCAGTAGTCTGTGTTATCGTCAAACTGCACCAAATACTGCTGCCGATGTACGTCCACAACGGTGCCTAAGTAATAACGACCATCTCTTCGCTGCACCAATGCATCTTCGCCGATTTCAAATTTATGTATCGTAAATATATCAAAAGGTAGGCACTTCCCATCTGCTGAATCATTGTGAGGATCTTCCTCCATCGGTTCACTGAGGCAATGCATCGGTTCACTGAGGCAATGCGTCGGTGTTGTCGAATCAGGCTCTTCGATATGCTTATCTAGGCAACAACTGATGTCCATATTTATCGGTGGCGGCGATGACGGTGACGGTGACGGCGGCGGTGGCGGCGGTGGCGGCGACGGTGGCGGCGGCGGCGTCGGCACATGTGGTGCTATTTTATCGACTATTGTCGTATACTGCTGAGGCTGACTCGTGATCACTGGTGGATTAATTGGACTGGAGATTATTGTTTCACTTTGCGACGATGGTTGTACTGGTTTTGTAGCCGAATCTCCATAATGATTGTTGATGCATATATTTATTCTATCTAACACTACAGTCGAGGTAGTTGTTGGCCCTGGTGCTGACGCTATTAGGGAATTTGAAATAATTTTGACGGGACTCTGCTGCGACGTCGATGGGGTATGTTGAATCACTGTTTGCGGTGGTTGATGGTGCAGATGATGATGGTATTGCTGCTGTTGCTGCTGCTGCTGCTGTGGTTGTGTATCAATGTTCATGGTACTCCCTACTTTGTTGTTATTATTGTTATTGTGATTAGTATTGTTGTTATTGTTATGAGTGACGATCCTTATTGAACTATTGTTGAAATTATTATTAACTCCTGGGATCTGTGACGAGTCATCTGGGCCGCCATAGCTACTAGTAATCAAAATTGTGCCCGGCGCCTCCGGAACCATTTGCGCTGAATAGAATGTTGGCGGCGGATTTGCAGGTGCTGCAGGTGCATAATATGCTGCAGTCGGTTGTTTGTCCAAATTCAATATAAGTCCAGTATCCTGCGTCGCAACACTAGGGTATGTGGCCCGATTTGTTGCAGCATTTTTATTGAGATAGTCAATTGTTGCGGCTGTGAGATTATGTTGTTGTAAACCATTTGGATATGCTGTTGAACTTGTATTTGACATCATCGGAACTGGTATATAAATAATCTGAAATAAGGAAAACAAATATAATCGGTCGTCTTGTACCAGCGTATTCCGCAGGAAGGCAGAAGAGATGAAAAGTTATAACACACAAAAGGGTAAAAGGTAAAGCTCTCAAGACCCGGAGGCTGCAGCGAGTACAACTACAAATCTGGGAAAATGCGAATTATAGCTTAAACCTTGAAAACACCTGGGAAAGAAAAAAACAAAAATAATCCAATATACCAATTACGATTGCGGCTAGAATTTTGGTAGAAGATGAGAGCCCAAGCCAAGAAGAACCTTTACAAGGGAAATGAATGTTGCCTTAAAGTTCTGGTTTCCGGTTAATGAATGAAGATCCAAGCAATCTTAAGGCGGTTCTAGAGTACTCTAACTGTGTCTAAGAATTTAAAAAAAATATATATAAGTACGGTTAAGAATCCTGTAGCATCCTGTAGGATCTTAAGCCACCAACCAGACAGACATGGGTGCGAAATGAAGAAAACATAGGCGCCGTAGCTGCCAGTATCGAAGAAGACCCAGAAATGTCGATTCCGCGCCGATCAGTTGAATTAGGCATCGCCAGAGATTCAACCTGTGGCTAGAGCTCAAGAACATCGATATATCCTAGATGTGGTTCCAACAGAACGGCGCTCCATGCCATACAAGCGACGAAACGCTCAAAGTTGTGAAGGAGAAATTTGGCGACTGGTTCATCTCACGGCGAGCGTTCATTAGTTGGCCGCCGCGATCATGCGACTAGACACCACTTGATTATTTTCTCTTGAGCTACATCAAGTCCTTAGTCTACGCTAACAAGCCAACCACTTTGGACGAACTCGAGGCCACCATTCGACACGCTATTGCCAGAATAACGCCGTACATATTGGACCGAGTCATCAAAAATTGGATCGACCGCTTGAAGCACTGCCAGCGAAGCCGAGGCGACCATTTAAATTTTTCTCTTAGCAAAATCATTTACATTTTACTTCCTGTTCTGACTGTTTTGACGTTGCATGTCCTTCGGAAAGGTCCTGACGGGAGGTGTTCGAATACGCATGGCGTCCTTAGACCTGTTACGGACTACTTTTGAGTGAATTGCACAAGATACGCAATAATGCAACTTCGCATACAATTTGGGCAAGACATACGTCTCCCATATCGATGCCTCGGAAATATCCCTTACTGCAGCTGCTTCCACAATGTTCCTTATGAAGAACTTTTTAATTGCCTTATCCTTAGCAATACATATCGCACAATTAGTGCAACGTACAGGCTTCACATGTCCACGATTGTTTACAGCGACCTCCATTACGACGTTTCTTAGTCATTTCGCACGACTTCTCTAAACCAAAGACAACCGGAAAAAGAACTAGAACGAAATGATGTGCTATTCCACACATAATGTCATGAATGTAGCTTCAAAATAAAGCCAGAATCATTTTTTATATCTCACACCGTTGCTGTTTTATACGGAGGGGCGTTCTTAAGTTCGCGGAATGAGTAGGTAGGACATTAGTGAGGATAGTTTACTGAGACGTGACTCAAAAAATCCCAACCTGCTAATGAAAATTCGCATTTGCAACCTGTTAACAACTTATAAATAAACTGCTAATGCTAATAATAATTTGTCTGGCTTCTATTCACGAGTCACAATTTTATTTTTTTATGCTCTACACACATTTGTAGGTAGGTAGGAATTTAGGAGTTTCAAAATGATTTGACCATAAACTGAAAAGTCGCTTATGGAAGAAAAATTAATTTTGTCTGACTCAGACACACAGGTGTATATGACTCCATTACGAATTCGCATTAGCAGTTTACATTCACAGTGAATAAGAAATCGCATTCACAGTTATAACTGCGAATGCAAATTCAAGACTTAGCCCATCTCTAGTCGTGTACTTGTGACAATTTTTTTCTCAAACACAAAGGCGTTTAGCCGCTCGTCTCGAAGAGGCTGGGACAACACGTGACAGAAGAGGCACCGGAAAGCCTCGTAGTGCTTGTTCCGATGAGAATATCGTCGCTGTGGCTAAAGGCGTCGCGAATGAGCAGTCAACTGTGACTGTTGAGCGATACAGAACCATTATCAACGAGTTTTTATTGCCGCAAATCGATGAATTGGGACTGGAGGATATGTGGTTCCAACAGGATGGTCCCCAACGCGTAACACTGTACTACTCTATTCTGGAAGATCATGCCGATCCGCGGGAATATTGAGTCGGAGTACTGTTAACAACAACAGCACAGAAGGGTCTAATTTCCTGGCAGCCTCATGGTGATAGGATTATGATGGCCAGATTCCGGACTAGAGTACGACGCGTCACCATCATACAGTGTTATGCCACAACGAATGGCTCGTCTGAGGACGAAAAGGAGAGTTTCTACAATCTTTTAAGTGCCGTCTTCAACACAACATCAGATGGAGACATTGTCGTAGTGATGAGGGATTTGAATGCCAAGGTAGACAACGACAACGAAGGCCTCAAACATGTAATCGGGAAGCACGGACTAGGCAACCGCAATGACAACGGCGAAAGGTTTGTGGATTTCTGCAATGCCAACCGCCTTGTGATAGGTGGCACCATGTTTGAGCACAAGACCTGCCACAAGGTCAGCTTGGTTTCAAACGACAGGCAAGCAACCAAAGTGACCATTTTGCCATCAGCCGCGGCTTTAGAAGTAGTCTCCTGGACGTCCGAAACAGTTGTGGGGATAGTACGAGATCACCATCTTATGATAGCTGCTCTCCAACTACGCACTGCTTCATCATGTTACGCACTAACATCAATAGACTTAGTGATCCTTCAGTGCGCCAACAATTAAGGGAACACTTTTCGCAAGGTGTGGAAGCAATCAGCAGCTCAATGCCCATAACCATCCAAGACCATTGGTGTGCTGTGAAAAATGTTTTTACATCTGGTGCTGAAAGAATTGTCGGTCGATCGCAGGGAAGATATAGGGCTGGCTTTCCGAGAATACCTGAAGACGGATTGACAAACGAAAACAGCTGAAAGCTCTCGTTGTAGCTACTCCAGCAGCAGGGAGAAGCGAGCTAGAGTCTCTATATCTAGCTATATCCCTATATTTGATGAAGATGAGAGAAGTTCAGCGTAGCGTGCGACATGACAGGCGTCACTATATCAACGCGTTAGCTACAGAAGCAGAGGAAGCTGCACGGAGGTTCGACAACAGGACCAATCAGGTAAACCTACCACTCGTCATTGAGATACATGGCAGGACGATCCCGACAACAAACCACCCAAAGATTCTGGGAGTCACATTTGACAACCTACTGACTTTCTCTAGTCATTCTAGAAATGTCAGTGAACGAGTCATGTCAAGGAATAAAGTCTTAAAATCTCTGGCCGGTAGCACATGGGGGAAAGACAAAGAAACTCTCCTTACCACATATCAACCAATCGGAAAATCGGTTCTCAACTATGCGGCGCCAATCTGGACCCCACGCCTCAGTGATACTCAATGGCATAGACTCCAAACAAGCTAGAATGCTGCTCTACGCATTATCACAGGCTGTCACCGCATGTTTCATGAAGATCACCTACATCAGGAAACAAAGTTGCTCAAAGTCAAAGAGCATAACGAACTTCTAGCGAAACAATTCTTATTGGCTTGCAATCGTCTCGATCACCCGAACCGAGATATACTCAGCCTCCCTACACCTCCGAGGCATATTCGATCTGACATCCGTTCATACTGTGATGAAGTTAATAGGTTTATAACTCATACACCACTTCTCCCAGCGTTTCACAAACTGGCTTTGAACTCTATCCATCAACACGTTGTCCAAACTGCGCTTGATAACCGCCATACTAACATTGTGCTAGGTGGCCGTCCTCCACCGATACATCATAGTGAAGATCATCTTCCTAGACACACCAGATCCACACTTGCTCAACTGCGATCCGGCTGGAGCTGAACAATTATATGCACCGCTCACGCGACAGTATCACTGATCAATGCCCAGACTGTGGCTCGTCACCACATAACACCGCCCATTTGGTCAGATGTCCTTCGCATCCCACAACACTTACACCAAGATCCTTATGGACTCACCCAGTCGAAGCTCCCGGTTTCTTGGGCCTCGACCTCACTGATGACAACCCACCTACACCACCTTAACGTTTGAACCATACGAATCAACATAGTTGCTACAACAACAACAACAACAGCAGGACCGTCTATAGAATCACCAAAGAGCTGATAGGTGGACGCAGCTCTAGCCAACACCCAGTGAAAAGCCTAGACGGCTCCTTGCTCATTTCGGATGAGCACCAGCTCAAGAGATGGAAAGAGCATTTTGTTATGGTTTTGAATGGCGTATTCGGTAGCCATATGCTCCCAAATCAGACTGAGGTGCCCGAGGTGAGAAATGCCCGAATACACACCACGCCTCCCAGTAATGATGAGATCACTACCGCGATCAGGGCACTCAACACCAACAAGGCGGTAGGACTTGACGGTATTCCAGCAGAGCTCTTACGAGCAGCGCCAACAACATCGGCTGATCTTCTGCTTCCACTTATAGAGAGCTTGGGAGGCTGAAAGCTTTCCTAATAAGTGGAAAAAGGGAATAATCGTCAAGCTTCCTAAGAAAGGAAATTTAGTGGAGTGCGGAAACTGGAGGGGTATATGTGTGCTGCCTGCTGTAGCTAAGATAATAACTCAAATAATCCTGTAGCGAATGAAGCAACATCTCGAAGACACACTCGATGCCGAACAAGCAGGTTTCCGCTCTGGATCCTCCTGTGCCGACCACATCAACACTCTGCGGATTATCATCGAACAGTGCGTTGAATATCGATCGCCACTCCACCTGCTGACCTGAGACTAACCATTACTATCACTAGAAAGCTGCAAACGTTTGTTAAGGATTTTCTGGCCCAACCGTATCTCTAACGAACACCTCTACCAGTTAGGAAGCAATAGGCACAACCATCCAACGACGAAAGTGCCAGTGGATTGGTCACACGTTCCATAGCGAACTTTCTTCCTTTTTATCAGCGAGGTTATGATCCGAAAACAAGGGATCACAACCCTCCCACTTCACCGCATTTCTACTGATCCGCCTGTGGGGTTCCCCTATTTGGCCTCAGAAAATATCGACAGGCCTGCATATCGAACCATGCTATGCAACGGAACCCTTTAACTAAGGATGGCAGAAGACCTGGCGGTCCGAGGAGAACATGGCGCAGAACAGTCGAGAAGAATGCACGGCAGTTGGGGAGAAATTTGGTAGAGCTGAGACACATTGCCAGAAACCGTACACGATGGCGCGTAGGCGTAGTAGAGGCCTTAGGACCCACAAGGGGATATAGGGCATAAGTAAGTAAGTAAGGCAGTTGCCTAAGACCACTATTTTTCTAGATCGCGAAATATTTTTTTTTTTGTTAAAGGGACACACTGATGAAACTGGAACGACTTCTTAAGTTAGACAGCGCTATCGTAAGTAGTGACGTGACAGCCCTTCGGAATACATTGAATAATTGGATTAAGACGTTGAGAAACAGCCCCGCGAAGACAGAACATTCGCATTTTCGTTGTACTGAACCCGTAAACCCTATCCCGGATACTCTGTTAGACGGAGTTACCAGGGAAATTCTTATGACGATAGTGCATATCAAGTGAGTGTGGGATGTGGCGAACCCCACAAGCGGATCAGTAGAAATGCGGTGAAGTGGGAGGGTTGTGATCCCTTATTTTCGGATCATAACCTCGCTGATTAAAGGAAGCGGAAGCAGAAGCAGAAGAAGAAGAAGTGAGTGTGGGATGTTTGAAATGGCTGGGAAACTCCATAGTCGTTTGTGATCGAAAAATTCCCCTTAAACTCAAAGGTTAGGTTTATACGACAATCGTATGTCCGACGCAATGTTGAACGATGTATGAAAAATATTAAGAATCGACGGAGATGAAAATGCTACGGATATCCGCGGGAGTATTAAAACTAGACCTAAGACTACGTGTATTCTCGAAAGCCTCAATGTAAAGAAACCGATTGTGGAAAAAGTTCAGGCTAAGCGCATGAGCTGGTACGGTCATGTACAGAGAAAATCGTCGGGAAATCACGTCCGAAAAGCATCTAGTTTCAGTCGCAGTTCAAATGAGAGGCAGAAGAAGAAGGCAATAATGATGTGATCCAAAACAGAACGGCCTGTAGAATGTCATTGAGGTCCACAAACTTAGCCACAAACTCCTGCAAGTGGCGCAGCAACAAGACAGATACGGATACGTGGGAGAAATTGCTATAAACAATCATAAGCGTAAGTTAATAAACTGAACTAAACTGACCAACCACAATATTGTGTAGCTAAAATACAAGCCAATATGGAGCCAATCTGTACTGCAGCTAAAGCTAAATCTACACCAATACTTTGCCATTGATGTTATATGAATTTTTTATTTTTTTTTTTTTTTTAATTTTGCCAATCATTCTGGTTAGCCAGTTACGTTTTCATTCTGAATATATGTATTTTACCTGCGGCAACTTGTCCTTTACTTCACAACCAAATTGTTGAATTTTAGCTTCGTTTCTGCTGTTCTTCCGCAGCCAAGCGGCACACACTTTAGAACCAACACCCCGAATATTTTGTTGGTTAGCTTCATCATCTACATCATCAATAGCATTGTCTTCGTCTTGGAAATCCTCTTCATCAAAGTGCTTAGCAATATTATGTAGTACAAAACACGCTTTTATAATATCCGAAGCCGTATCGTGTTTCGAACACGATACACATTGTAGAATTGGAAATCGACTTTTCACTTGCGCAAAACATCGGTCAATTATAGATCGTTCCGCTAACAAAAGTTTATTGTATTTGGCTTGCAAATCTTGATCAGGATTACGAAACGGTGTCGTTAACCATGCTTCCGGCTCATATGATTCATCAGCTAATAACACTGCATTTCGCGATCCCTTCAGCATATATTTTAGATTCGAAGCCTTCCAAACATGATTGTCATCAATTGATCCGGGACAGCTGGTGTCAACGCTGGTAAACCATTCCTTAGCATCACATGTAGCCTGAACATTCAAGGAGTACACACCATCTCGGTTTATATATCTTTTTGTATATATATTGGGTTTTTTCAAACGTATATGAATACAGTCAACGGCACCGATGACATCTGGAAATTTATTTACGCTACACCACTCGTCTTTGGCCTTCTTCACAGTCTCTGTGGTATTTGGAAATTTAATCCATTTATTGGCTGAAGCAACTATGTTAGCTATGACGGTTGATATTGCTTTAGATGCTATTGCCTCGACGATAAAAACTTTTTCTTTTATTTCATCGTCACAAGCCGGATTAGCTAGGAATTTCAGACATAATTTCATTTTCTGCACGGACGTATAGTATTCGTTGGTAGAATCCTGACCATCCAGAAACATACTGGCCAAACGTTTGACATTTTCCTTCTTAAAGCGATATAAAGTCCTATAATCGCCATTTTTGAACCGTCTAAGCGTTTCCTTTCGAAGGTATAAGATCTCATCCATGGTTTATCTCTACTATTCTCCACGGGATAGTTTTTTATTTTTTTTTTTTACAGATAACACTAGGTACATATATTCCTGTGGATGCACAAATTCACTTTTCCACTTTGTTACGCGTTGTGTGCAATTTGTGAGAATTTACCACCTTCCTCCCCATCATCATCTGCAACTAGATGAGAAGAAAAAATACACACAAACTCCGTTTAAATAGCTAATAGCTCGCTTGCCACTTTGTATATGCAAACTATCGATACAAACGAAAATAGAAAATATAAATTAATCCATCGCAGCACCTTCCGCCAGTACGACTGATGAAATCAATCAGAAAATGCATCTGAGATGCCGTGTGTTGGTGGCAATAAATCAATGTGTACCTGCACATCACACACATTCGCAAGGAATTGATTGAAAACATCCCTATTTGGAGAGATATCCCTAGTAATGGTTGAGAATGTGTAAAATAAAATGTTTCGCATTGCCCTTGTACTGGTAGACGTTTGCATATGATGAATGGCTGCAAGATGTATACGTGTTCATCATCCACCAGGAGAGAGGTAAATATTCCAATTTCCTCGGTGGATACATTGTATGTAAGTTCGGAAACTTTTTAATTATATTTTAAAGCGGGTGAAGGGGGATCGGTATCGAGAAGGAAGAGCGCTTGTGCTAAAAATTCAAACAAATAGAGGGCAAGCTCGTTTTGGTGGGGGAAGGGGTTGTCGTCATAATTTTATACCTAGTCCGAAGAAGAACTAGAATAGATCCTCGAAGTCTGTGTCATTGCCACCCCAAAGGAAGGCGGCAAGTGCGAATCACATGCACATATCTACGTAGTGCGTTCTATTCCCTCTGCCATCAAAGTAGGATTGAACTACCACCATCAAGGAATACAGAATTGTTGCAGTGAATACAGTGCCTGTAGCGATAGGGCTGTGAAGTAGATTGAGGAGGACAATGTACATAATGTATACACTTTTGTTGTGAAGCTGAGGATTGACAAGTCTGTATTCTGTAAAACGAAACGTACATTAGTAATTGTACTTTCAGTCCAAAGTAAAGTGTACTTTAAATGCTTTAAATTCGAAAGCAAGTATCTAAACGAATTAACGTTTGTATTACAGTTCCGTTCTCTTAAGTGAATTCAACACAATTGAGCGATACTTGTGCATTTAAAGGACTTCAGCAATGGAACTCATAAATCGAATTTTGTCTGAATTTTGAGATGACCAAGCAATGCAGTACAAAGTAATTCAACAATCGTCTTTTGTACGAACTGAATGGAACCTGAAAATCACCACCAAGAACTCAAACGTTAGATGTGTGAGCAGAAGGGGGAACATACCAGGTAAGCAAAGTAATATTACTTCATTTCATTCTTTCATCTCATCTCATTCCGCATAGAATTCATAAGAATTGGGCTAAATTCGTTCATGAGAAGGACGAGAGGAGCTTGAAAGCGATAAGTAAACATCATGAAATAGCGGCTTTCTGGATGATTTGCATACGCAATTGGTCACTAAATGCCTTTGGATGCTAACAGTGAGTATTTTTTAAAATATTCTTTAATTTGTTTGACCACAAGCACATAGATATACATATGTACATACATTACACATAGGTAATGTGCTACGCATGTACGCATAGGTAACCAATGCTAACAGAGAAAGCATTCAGAGTATAACACTTTTGAAACTTTTGACGACAAAAGCTTTATCCACCAAACAACTAAAAGTTTAGGCAAGGCATTTTGCAAACTGCTGTGACAAGGACCAGTTTTCAGCAATTACCTCAGCACTTTAGTACATTCACTAGCAGCATTGCCATCTTCTTCTTCCTTTTATCAGCGAGGCTATGAGCCGAAAACAAGGGATCATAACCTTCCCACTTCACCGCAGCATTGCCATATCAGCAGAATTGTTTGCATTTAGTAGGTTGGCAAGCAAGTTTTATTATTAACTCCGTCGATATTCGCAGAAAATGTCCACTCTTCATTGCCCGCGTCCCTTATTTAAATAATGACCAAGGACACCAGCCGGCTGAGTATCTCGCACCTAGCGGGTTGCCCACAACCCTCAATTGTGGGATCCTCTGTAAGTGCTTACATCTTTACGTCTCCATTTCCAGCATGCTATGCTTTTTGAGTTCCAGCTCGAGCATAGTACATCGCTGGTTCATAGAAAATAAGGTTAGTTTTTGGGCATTAGTACTATGGCGTCCTCTCGCCTCTCTTATGGTCTCTCGTGGTGGATGACTTACTGAATTGAGTTTAGGCTTCAGAACTAAAGGCTATGCAGATGATTTTGTGATCATTATGAAGGGAAAACATGAAGGCAATGTGTGTCAACTCATGTAAGAGGCATTCCTTGTAGTCTCGGACTGGTGTGCTGGGGAAGGCCTATCGCGTAACCCCAGTAAGGCAAGGTAACCAGTTACAGGCAAGAAGTATTGGACATCACCCTTGCCTCCGATAGCATCGTCCACCGCATCAAGAATTGGAAGGTGTCAGGCGAATCATCTTTCTCGGATCACAGGTATCTCCAATTCTCGCTATACATAGATTCTATTAGCCCTCCAGTTTTTAGGAACTACCGCAAAACTGATTGGCTCAAGTACAGGCCAACTTTAAGCAACTTAGTTACCTCAGATCACCTTAATCCCCCCCCCTGCAACCAATTCTTGGAGACTCTTTTGTGGTAAAATAGAAGAAGCCTCTGAGGCATGTAGGCTGAGGAAAATTCTCTCTTCAAATCCAATTACACCCAGTTACCTTAAGATAACCGATGGGTCTTGGACGACTTCAAGCGAAGATTCGCTAAATTTACTGCTTGACACTCATTTTCCAGGCAGTTCCCAAGTTGTTAGCAATATGGTTTTCAGCAAACCATCTGCACAAAAAACAAACTCCTCAAAACTGATTGCACAGAGCAAGCTTCAGTGGGCACTGCACAGCTTCAAACCATATAAATCCGCGGGACCCCAGACGGCATTATACCTGACGAGTTGCAGAAGACAATTTTTGAGAAGTTGTCTAGATCTGGTATATATCCCAAAGATATGGAGAGAAGTCAAAGTTGTCTTCATACCTAAAGCGGCCAAATGCTCTCACATAAATCCAAAAGATTTCAGACCGATAAGTCTATCATCATCCCAAGTGCGAAAAGTTCAAATATCTGGGATCTATGATCAATAGCAAAGCAACTTGTGATGACGACATCAATCATCGTGTAAGCGTAGGGTGGATGAAGTGGCGAGAAAATTCCGCTATCTTCTGTGACAGAAAAATGCCCCCTAAGTTGAAAGGAAGGCTCTACACCGCAGTTGTACGTCCAGCGCTCACATACGGTTCACAATGTTGGACAATGTACAAAAAGTATGAGAGTAAATTAACGGCAGCTGAGATGAAGATGCTTCGCATGACAGCAGGAGTGACCAAGCTTGATCGAATAAGAAGTTCGAAGATCCGTGGAAGCTTTCACATCAAGGAAACCATCGTACAAAAAATAGAGCGCGACCGGCTCAGTTGGTATTGCCACGTTCAAAGAAGAGATCATTTGAACCCTGTAAAAAAGGCAATATCTATGCACGTTCCAAAGACATCGCGATGTAGGAAAGGCAGGCCTATAAACGCCTGGATCAGACAAATGCGACGACATCGGCATTTCATTGGCCTCAGTAACCGAGTGATCCAAAATCGGCAGGCCTGCCGATATTTTCTGAGGTCAAATAGGCGAACCCCACAGGCGGATCAGTAGAAATGCAGTGAAGTGGGAGGGCTGTGATCCCTTGTTTTCGGATCATAGCCTCGCTGATAAAAGGAAGAAGAAGAAGTCTATCATCATTCCTCTTAAAAGCATTAGAACGACTGATTGATATCTATTTACGCAGCAGTATTGACAAGAAACTACTGTCGGCGGCCCAACATGCATATTGCAAAGGCAAATCAGTGGAGACGGCATTACACTCACTGGCGCGTAAAATTGAATATTCCCTGTTTCATAAGGAGTATACAATGGTTGCCTTTCTGGATATGGAAGGCGCTTTCAACAACGTCAATGTATCAGCGATAGCAGATGCACTCTCAGACCTGAAGGTCGACAGCTCACTTTGCGAACTGATTAATCTATTGCTTAATGGTCGCATTATCAACTCAAAGCTGGGTGGGACGTCTACCAGAAGGTCTGTCAGTAGAGGCACTCCTTTGACAATTGCCTTCGGTGGCTTTATTGACTGTTCGCTCAGATCGCCGAGGAGTTGTTCTTCAACTGTCTCTTTTCTGGTTCTATTGTTGCACCAAAGTACATATGAACTTTTGTATCTTTCTCTGCACCAAGGTGGTGTTCTATTCCCCCTTTTGTGGAACTTGGTGATCAATGAACTATTGTTAATCATGGAAGGCGAGGAATACGCGGCGATCGCTTATGCAGATGATGTTGCTTTGGCTGTCTCAGGAAAGCACCTAAATACTCTAAAAGAACTTCTACAAAACGCTTTAAACAAGCTCACTAGATGGGCAGTTCGGTGTGGTTTGGGTGTAAACCCCCACAAAACTGAACTTGTACTCTTCTCCAGGAAATATAAAATTCCGTCAGTCGCCCCTTGGTCTCTAAATGGTATTAGCCTAACTTTCTCTGACACAGCAAAATATTTAGGTCTCATCCTGGATAAGAAATTAAGCTGGAAACCTAATATTCAAGAAAGAATAAAGAAAGCTACAGTAGCGCTTTTCTCTTGCAAAAAAGCTATTGGAAATAGATGGGGTTTACAACCTCCAATCACTCACTGGCTCTATATCTCGGTCATTAGACAGATACTCACATACGGGGTCATTGTCTGGTGGACGGCCTTAGAAAAAGCTATAAATCGCGATTATCTAAGTAAGGTCCAGCACACAGCTTGTCTGTGCATAGGCGGAGCACTACGTACAACCCCCTCTGCGGCACTGGACATTTTGTTTCATCCGATACCCCTCGATATATTTAGCAAGCAAATGGCAGCGAATGCAGCCGTTCGCCTCGAAGCTACCGAACAGTGGTCAAGAAGAGACTTTGGCCACACTTCCATTTTGAATAAACTCAAAATCTCTCCCGAAAACACGGACTACACCATCCCACGTCTAAACTTTGACAAGAACTTCCTTGTCACCATCCCCTCCAGATCACTCTGGAATGGTGATGCATTTTTAGAAGATGGGTCAATCCACTTCTTCACTGACGGCTCAAAATCTAAGGACGGGGTTGGTGGAGGTGTTTTCTCTGGCAGGCTTAATCTTAAGCTCTCCTTCCGTCTTCCAAATCATTGTAGCGTGTTCCAGGCGGAAATTTTGGCGATCAAAGAAGTCTTATCTTGGCTTAAGAAAAACGTGATATCTGCTAAAAACATCCGCATCTTTTCAGACAGCCAAGCAGCAATCAAATCCTTGGAATCGACCTCTATAAATTCCTTAGTAGCTCTAGACTGCCGCTCGTCTCTCGTGGAGATGGCTGAGCAGTTACAATATTCACCTGTGGGTGCCGGGGCATAGGGACATTCCAGGGAATTGTAAGGCCGACGAACTCGCCAGAATAGGAACAACTATATCCACCCTGCCGGACAAAGGCTCCTTAGGTATACCAATCGCTACCTGTAGACTCAAATTTAAGCTGGATGCTATCGAGAGTACGAACCTTAAGTGGACAAGTGGACCCACATGTCTAGCGACAAAACAAATTTGACCGAAGCTGGATCTCTCAACAGATTGCATATCGGCGCTTAAATAGGTGTCATCACTGGACACTGTCTAATAGGCAAGCATGCCACAAGGCTAGGCGTTTTTGCGAACGACTTTTGTAGAAGCTGCATGGATGAGGAAGAGGAAGAAACCATTCCTCACCTACTTTGTCACTGCCCAGCTCTCTTCCATAGAAGGAAGCTTCACCTAGGAGCCCCCTATTACAACGACATAGGCGACCTGAAAAACATTGTTATTAAAAGCCTCCTACGCTTTATAAGAAGCTCAGAATAGTTTAACGAGTAGATAGGAGAAATTTCTCCCATGATCCATGTGGTATCACAATGGACCTATTATTGGTCTAAGTGTGTTGGCGATTCTTAGCTGGCAGCCACTTCAACCTGACCTAACCTAACCTAACCCCAGTAAGGCAGTCGTTGTACGGTTCACAAGAAGAAGAACGCTAAGCTTTGGTTCAGTGACTCTAAATGGTACAACCATTGATTTTTTCGACGAGCTAAAATATCTAGGAATTAACCTAGACAAGTCCTATGCCGCCAGCAGCGAATGCGGAAGACCAGTGGCAGCGTTGCCAACAAGCTATCAGAGATGTCGCCTCTGATGTACTGGGTTTCTCTCGGCCACCACAACGATACCCCTGGTTTGATGAGGAATGCCGGCAAGCACATGCAGCAAAACAAGAGGCGTACAAAGCTGCGCTGCATAGAAGGACTAAAGCTGCTTACGAGCTCTACGTGCGCAGGAGAAAAGAGGAACATCGACTTCTCAAAAAGAAGAAAAACATGCTCCTTTTTCGCTCGATCGAGGAGATTGAGAGACTTTATTGCAGGAATAATGTTCGAAAATGTTACCAAAAGGTAAAAAGAACATGCCAGGGTTTCAAAGCCAGAACAGAACCCTACAGGGACGAAAATGGCAACATAGTAGTAGAATCGCAGTCGGTGCTGAGGATATGGAAGGAACACATCTGCAGACTGTTAAACGGCGATGATGACCAATATTCCGCTGTCAAGCAGAATGAACCATTCAACAGTGACGATGACAGTCAAATCCGATCAGAATGAAGTGAGGATAGCGATATCTAAACTCAAATCCAACGAAGCTGCTGGAGCCGATGGCCTTGCCGCTGAACTTTTCAAGGCAGGAGGAGATGAGCTGATAAGGAGCATGCACCAGCTCATCTGTAAAATCTGGTCGGACGAAAGTATGCCCGATGAATGGAACCTCAGCATCGTTTGCCCGATCCTGAAGAAAGTAGACCCTCTGAACTTCGCCAACTACAGAGGTATAAGTCTCCTAAATATCGCTTATAAGATCCTGTCTGCCGTACTATGTGAACGCCTAAAACCGATCGTCAACAACCTGATAGGTCCGTATCAGTGCGGTTTCAGGCCGGGAAAGTCCACCATTGACCAAATATTCACACTACGGCAGATCTTGGAAAAAACCCATGAATATAAATTCGATACGCACCACCTCTTCATCGATTTCTAAGTTGCCTATGATGGCGTGTATAGAGAAGAGGTATACAGAGCCATGTCTAGTCTTGGCATCCCTGCCAAGCTTGTCCGTTTGTGCAGAATGACGATGGAGAACTCTCGCTGCTCCATCAAAGTCGGTAAGAACATCACCGAACCGTTCGATGTCAGGAAAGGACTTAGACAAGGTGACGCGCTATCATGCGATCTCTTTAACATAGTACTTGAGAGAATTGTACGAAACTCACGAGCCAACACCGGAGGTACAATCTTTTACAAGTCTGTAGAACTACTCACTTATGCCGATGACATTGACATAATCGGAAGAACTCAGCGGCCCGTCAATGGGGCATTTACGAGTATTGAGATCGAGGCAGCAAATATTGGTCTAGCGGTCAATGAAAGCAAAACAAAATATATGCTGTCTGCAAAAAGGACACCCAACATCGGCGTCTTGGACAGAACGCCACAATAGACAGATATTATTTTGAGGTAGTAAAGGACTTTGTCTACCTAGGCCCTATGGTGAACTCCGCAAATGACATCAGTAAAGAGATCACACGAAGAATTGCTTTGACAAAACCGGATGAGGATGCCCTTGGTTATTCTGAGAGAAAAGTTCTTCGAGCGAACTTTGGTCCCGTCTGTATAGACGGTGAGTGGAGGAGAAGGTACAATGCCGAGTTATACGGCCTGTACAAGGACATCGATTTAGCCAGAAGAGTTCACATACAGCGACTAAGATGGCTGGGTCATTTAGAGCGGATGGAGCCCAACGTTCCCGCAAAGAAAGTCTTCGAATCCAACCCGGATGGACGACGCAGTAGAGAACGACCTCGCGGTAGGTGGCGCAAACAAGTGGAGGGGGGCCTCAACCAACTTGGCGTGCGCAACTGGAGGCAGTTGGCTCGTAACCGCGCTGGCTGGAGAGATTTGTTGGTTGAGGCCCAGGTCCACCCGGACTGAAGCGCCATCTAAGTAAGTAAGTAAGTTAGAAAGCAATCAATCATCACTGTCTCAAAATCTATATGTCCCTCCTCCAGGACTCCAAAAGAGTATATTGTCCAAACTTGTAAGAAAAATATATTTTTTTTTTATTTACAGATGACAAAAACTTTCCCAGGAAACTAAGTACAAAGAAGGATATTGGACAAACGAATTCGCAATGTATGCCACCAAGAACGACGCCATAAAATGGTATACGGATGGTTCAAGAACAGCTGCAGCAACTGGGACTGGAGTAATTGGACCGATAAACGAGTTCTCGGAACGAATGGAAAAGTTTTCCGGCAACTTAAGTACTCATGCGAAGAAATCAGGCGTAGCGGAAGTCACGCTACAAGATGTGCCCAATTCAACAGGAACTACCGTAGGCAAGACATCGCAATTATTTCAGAGTTACCCTAATGGGTATCAAACCACTTTGATGTAGATGGTAACGAGGAAGCCGATCGATTGGAAAAAACAGGGGACAACTACCCCACACATGATTCGGGAAACGTTAAAGAAGGAAGAAGAAACGGAAAGTGCCAAACTTTTCAGCGTAATACCAGAACCGCGGCAGGCAAAAGCACTAGGAGCACTTTAACCAACGAAGCCTCAGAGCATGGTTACGTTAGGTTAGGTAGGCTTTTGAGGATATTATAAAAACACTAGGCACCAGAGTGGGCCCATCGCGATCCCTAGGGAACCTTCACGGCAAAAGACCTAAACCAAAACAATTAATCTCCCTGCAGAATTTAAAGAGATCCTTGTTGTGGTTTAAGGACCTCACCTCTTCCAGGTTATCGAAGAAGTACCTCCCAAGGTGCTTTAGCCTTGTCCTGGCAATTCCTTGGCACTCACAGAGTATATGTATGTGTTATGTCCTCTAAGGCATGTAGGTGATTGCAGTACCTACAAACATACGTGTTAGATAATCCTAGTGTCTAGCATGCTTCCTTAAGAGACAGTGGCCAGAGAGTATTCCTATCGCTGTTCATAGTCGTGATCTTTCTAATCTTATGATCTCCCCAGATTTGTTGCGGTCTAATACAGGGCGCCGTGGCATAAGTGGTTAGTGTGTCGGATCACTACGCATGAGGTTCCAAGTTTTTTCACGGTCCCACCTCTCGCGAGCGTCTGACAAACATCCGAGAGTATTGTTGTCACGAAAAAGCTTCTCAAATTGCCGTTCGAAGTCGGCATTAAAACTGTAGGTCCCTTACATTCGTGTGAAAAATATAACGCACACAACATGAGTGGTTGCGAGAAGCTAGGCCCTGGCACTTTAAAGAGCTGTTGCGCTTAATATTTGTATTTTTTTTTAATGCAGGCCACAAGGCCTTAGACACCCTGTGGCCGTGTCGATGATACTATTACGAATGATTCCCTTAGCCACGCACCCTGGTGCTTATGTCACTATGTGGAAGCTCCGCTCCGCTCCCGTTCCTAGGCGAACCCCACATGCGGATCAGTAGAAATGCGGTGAAGTGGGAACCTCGCTGATAAAGGGAAGAAGAAGTGGAAGCCTCGCTCCTCTTTTGGCCAGCGCGTCGGCTTGCTCGTTGCCTTCGATATAGCAGTGTCTAGGTACCCAACATAATCTGACTTGGTTCTGCGTACATAATGTTCTAAGCATTGTGCGGCAATTCCTGATTATCTCAGATTTGGTGACGTAAGACTCTAGCGCCTTTAGCATAGCCTGACTGTCAATGTAGATGGCGATATTCTTGTCGGATATTGATCCTATCTCAAGTAATTCCACATCTTTAGGTACAGCTAGAACCTCTGCTTGGAGCACACTGCATTTGTCCGGAAGTCTCAGGGCCACCTGTAGGTTCGTATCACTCGAGTAAATACCTGACCCCATGCCCTCTCTGGTCTTAGAACCATCTGTGTATATTGCAATCTCGTTATGGACAGAGACTGTCTTCCTTCGCCAGTTCTCTCTAATAGGATACATTACTTCGTATGGTGTGTCAAGTCTAAAGTGCCAAGAATATCGTCTGATTGGTCAGGGATTCCGGGAAATGATTCCTTGAGAATGGAGCTATGTCCTACATTATTAGTCTTGAAGAGACCAACGTTAGTGAGCCGAAGCGCACTGTTGCCCGCTTCAAATTTAATTTGTAGGTCTAGTGGTAAAAGATACAGAAAGATCTCGAGGGCAGCCGTAGGTGTTGTGCGTAGAGCACCTGTGATGGCAATGCAAGCTGTTCTTTGTACCATGGCCAACATATCCCGTGTGTTTTTCGTATTCGTTGCCTTCCACCACACAAGAGCCCCATACGTAAGGATGGGTCTGACTATCATGATGTATAGCCAGTGCATCATTGCGGGCTTCAGGCCCAATTTTTTCCCTGTGGTCCTCTTACAGATGAAGAGAGCATTATAAGCTTTGCGGACTCTTTCCTGTATGTTAAGTTTCCAATTTAGTTTCCTATCCAGCATAATACCAAGATATCTAGCGCGATCCGAGAGGGAAAGCTCCACCCCTGCTAGCTTAGGCAGTTTGAAGGGTGGTATCTTGTATTTTCCGCTAAAGAGTACCAATTCTGTTTTATCCGGGTCAACGTGGAGTCCACACCCTCTAGCCCATTTTTCGAGACTAAGGCTCAGAGCATGCATTAGCATGAAAAGATTCAAGCTGCGCATACCTATGGGCTTTTTAACTGCAAATTCAAAGAATACTCTAGTGAGACGGACTTAGCTGACAACGGGATATGCGACGTCGACCGCCTATTGAGGAACTGCGGGGCAATTACTCGTGACAGTGTAAAATGTCTGGGTTCCTACCAGCTAGAGTAGGAAGACCTTCTATTTCTAAATCCGATAAGTGTTCCTAAAGTTCTTATAAGAACTGTATGAGGTGCTTTAGTTAGATAATAACCTAAACTAGCACCAGTAAGGGACACAATAAACATTTCCGTTCGCAGTGCACAGAGCTCCATCGAACCGAGGCGAACCCCACAGGCGGATCAGTAGAAATGCGGTGAAGTGGGAGGGTTGTGATCCCTTGTTTTCGGATCATAACCTCGCTGATAAAAAAGGAAGAAGAAGAAGAAGTGCACAGAGCTCCATCACTATTGATTTGTACATCTATGGGTGAACATGAGCATGAACAGACATGACCTTATCCTGCAGTCGAAGACAAAGAAAAGCCCGACAAAGTAAATAGGAACAAGAGTTTCCTGATTCGAATGGCAATCGATTAGTTAACAGTAAACGGTCGACAAAATCCATTTCTTAAGACTCCCTGTGTGTACATAACAGAAATCTTTAGTATTTAACATATCCCTGGCATTATTTGTATGATTCCCTCAAGATTATGCTTACAACATCGTAAATCTAAAGGTTGTGTCTACGTACAGGGACCATAAAAGAAGATTTGTCAAACTTCTGAAACACAGAAGAGGAACCCTCTCAAAACTCACAAACATTCTCACCAGACACAGCATTTGCGGCATTCCACGCAATGATTTCTACAGAAGCTGTAGAGATGAAGAAACCATCGGTCGCCTTCTATGCACGTACCCTGCACTCGCTAACCTTAGGGAGGCTACTAATTCATGGATGGCAAACGGATGGATCGAAAACATCTACAGGCACTGCGGCAGAAGTGTACGGGCCCAGGGCCGGATGCGCAGAATCTCGGTATATTCCAGAGGTCCACGCGATTGAAAGATGCGACCGATTCAACCTCGACAGGAATATCGCGGGCAAGACATCAAATAAAAAATAAATAATTGGCGCAACAGCTCTTTAACACTCATGTTGTGTGCGTTATATTTTTCACACGAATGGAAGGGAGACATCGCAATACTGTCAAATAGCCAAGCCGCATTCAAAGCGGTTGAACTTACTAAAATCCAGGCTGGTATGGGAATGCCTTACTAAGGTCAACGGACTGGACCAGGCTAATAGAGTAACTCTCTATTGGGTACCAGGGCATGTAGGAGTGAAGGGAAACGAAGCATCTGATGAACTAGCAAAAAATGGCTCAGACACCCCGTTCCTTGGCCCTGAACCGTTTGCTGTGATAGGACCACTCAAAATGCGGGAAGAACTGAGAAAAGAAGAGAGCAAAGGGATGATATCTCCCGATTGAGACAGGCAAAAGAAATTCTGAGCAATTGGAACCAGAAAAGAGGCAGAACATGCCTAAGACTTAGCAAGAATCGATTTCGTATCTTGACAGGCATGCTTACGGGTGACTGCAGACTCAACGAGCAACTTAGAAACTGGGAATAATGGGGAACGGACACTGGAGATTCTGCAGGGACCTCGCAGAAACACCAACACACCTTCTTATGGAATGCCAAGCACTTATCCATAGAAGAAGACATCCGACGGATCTAGTTTCGTTGGATCCAATTCAGATACTCGGGTTCATCAAAGCAGTTGGACTAGAGGAAGTGCTCTAAATCGAGCAGGCCATCGATTAAAGCCCTAGTTTTGGGGGGCACAATATATCTACCATAGACGCAGTGCACTTGCACCTCACCAATGATCATCATCTACATCATCTACGAAGGCTATATTTGGGGAAATGCCTCTTTAATTATCTCTCCAACGCCTACACAGCTAAAATCAGTAAATTTATCACCAAATGTGGTTCTAGGAGTAGGCAACGTGATGCACCTGTACCTGCCTAATGGCAGCCTCTTCTAGTCTAAGTTTACTTCATCGAGGGTCACTCCAAATCAACCAACCAACCGTGTGGCCGTTTAAGGAGTACAAGGTTTTGAACCGTGTGAGGAAGATGAAGCCAAATGGACCAGTGACTGACCCGTCTTTTGCAGGTCGCAGGGGTAGGATGCTCAGGTGGAATCTCCATCCGTTTTGATCCTCCGCCATTGACTGCAACTCATTAGAAGGAATCCCTAGACGGCTCCGGACTTGATCCAACCATATATTTCTAGGCCTACTGAGGTGTCGCCTAACTGATGGCACTGCAATCATGACACGTCTTGCAAGCCGGTTTGGGGCATACACACTACGTGACCAAACCATCGAAGCATAGATCGTTCCGTTCGGAGAAGTAGCAGCTCAATATTGAGCACTTCGCGTACTCTGGTGTTAAGCGCTCCATCCCTACGAGTTATTCCAGCAACACCACCAAGGAACCTTATTTCAGCAGCTTGTATCCGCGATCTTACTCTTTCGTTCTTTACCCAAATTTCATGATCAGCACCACTTGCCCCCGATCCTGTTGACCATTATAAGCCTGCAACAGATAGCTTACTCCCTAACCCACTTCATCAACGAGATGACATCCACCTGGACATGCCCACCAGCTGGCACAGCCCTTCGTCGACAGGAATACCAAAGAGACAACCATCCAGACACCAATGTATACCACGAGACACGGCAAACCCTTCCCAGTGGCTTCGGTGGCACACTAAAGTCCAACAGCAGCCGTCCCCACCAGCAACCCCTACAGTCGCGGCAAATTCAAATTTTTCTCTTGCACAACAAATGCTTTGCTCCCCAATTCGGGACACTTTTCATTCAAGAATATCGAAATGCCGCTAAAATGGACGTGC
Source organism: Brachypalpus laphriformis (assembly GCA_945910035.1). Taxonomy (NCBI): domain Eukaryota; kingdom Metazoa; phylum Arthropoda; class Insecta; order Diptera; family Syrphidae; genus Brachypalpus; species Brachypalpus laphriformis. The sequence goes on from OX246755.1 coordinate 18,222,498, forward strand.
CATGGTGCACACACAGAAAGTGGCCCAAAAGCCTGGCATACCCCCCCAGCAGAAGACACCTTTCCGCGGCCATTCAGCGTCAAGTTCACTCAAAAATTAGAAGCACCATCCACCGCAGAACCAAGGCAAAGAACAGCGAAAAAGAGGAAAAAAAAACCCAAACCGCGCGTTCTATTTGAAGTTTCTTCGTCGAGAATCGAGATCGAGTGGAGGAGACCGACCCAAAGCGGACGAGGAATAACTTAATTTTTAGTCAATTACAGTGCTACGAGAGGATTAAGACAATTTACCTGCAAAATAAACACCGAATCGCTGAGGAAAACAAAATGATTGAGTAATTATTTTCGAATGAAATAAACGAAAAACAAAAGAAATATTGTTCAAGCCAAAGTCCCGACAGCCATTTTTCCAATTTCCACTGTGTTTCGCCTTTTTCTTCTCTTTTTTGTGGTTGTCGTCGCTTTCCACGATGCAAACGGTTGGTATAATTTCAGCTGTTTTTTTCTTTTTTTTCTTTTCTTCCAATCACTGGAAGTTAGATTTGCTTTTTGAGTGACATTTGATGGCGGTTTGCGGTGATTAGACCAATTGGTGACATTTGAGGTGGTTGATGGTTTGGGGTGTTCGATTGTTGGCGGGACCATACCATGGAACAGTTTCATTATGGAATCGAACTAACTGGAATTATTCAATGGGAATGTTCTATTGGTGTAGGGCAGGATAGTTTTATTTAACCATGAAATTCGCCAGATTTCACGGCGGGTTTGTCGCGATTAAATCAACCACAGGTGCAACCCAAAGTATAAGGATCAGAATGGAAAAACATTGTGATTCCTTGTACAGGTTGACTTTGAAATAGCATTCGACAGACAACGACGAGATCTGATATGGGTAGCACTAGAACATCAAGGAGTTGCGGAAATCTATATGTATCATGGACATGTAAGACTCACGAGTAAGATACCCCATTGGAGTACACGAAGAGTTCCCAATCAAAGTCGGAGTGCACTAGGGAAGCGTCTATGTCCCTTGGTATTGATTGCAATCCCTGACTATCTGCTTAAAGGTTAAGTGGCGGACTCCAAGGTACACCAGTTATTCATTTTTGACGGTGGAGTCATCATAAGTGAGCTTCCTGCATCCTTGCAACGAGCACTTGACGTATGGGTGGACGTTTTTGAGGGAAATGGGTACCGTATTAGTCCAAAAACACCAAGTACTTGTGCTGTTCTTTTTCTGATTTACTCAGGCCTATTCTGGGCATTTATTTGAATGCAACAGTGCTTTCCAAGTTCGAAAAGTTCAAATATCTGGGATCTATGATTAATAGCGAAGCAACCTGTGATGACAACATCAATTATGCCGTAAGTGAGTGTAAATGAAGTGGCGGGAAAACTTCACTATCTTCTGTAACCGAAAAGGCCCTCTAATACCATGTTCCCACCGAACCGACATCCAGAGATTACGATGAACTTTTACCGAAATCTCGAAAGCTGTTCCCACCGAGTTAAAGTGATTTCAAATGCCAATAATTGGCAGACAAATCAATCATCCCATAGAGCGAACAATTTTTCCAGCCATATGACCCAGCTTCTGCCAGTGTCATGCCTTCGCAGTAGTGTTCACACAAGCGTTCACAATTGATCGGACTGACTTTATGTATTTCATGAGAAATAATGCTTGTGGACGTCCGGATTCGTGGGCGCCGTGGTGTAAGGTGTTATTGTGTCGGATCACTGCGCATGAGGTTCCAAGTTCGAATCCCAGAAAACACCAACAACGTTTTTTCACGGTCCCACCTCTCGCGAGCGTCTGACAAACATCCGAGAGTATTGTTATCACGAAAAAGCTTCTCAAATCGCCGTTCGGATTCGGCATTAAACTGAAGGTCCCATCCATTCGTGTGAAAAATATAACGCACACAACATAAGTGGTTGCTAGAAGCTAGGCCCTGGCACTTTAAAGAGCTGTTGCGCCAAATATTTGTATTTTTTGACGTCCGGATTCGAACCATGAACCATTAGAATGGCAATTGATGACGTTACTACTATACCAGTGCCACCCCCAAAGATAGCCGAAATAAGAACTGTCATGAGACGTGTTCCACTGAGGGAAGAAATAGCTTCGTATTGGTGAACTTTATAACAGTTTTTTGTTTTGTTGATGCATTTTTATCACGCAAATAAAGCTTTGTATTTTTTTATTTCTTTGTCTTACAACTCACTCCCGTGTTGATTTTAAGATCAATATCCCCTTCCGAGAATGTTGTTTCACTTAAAAAAAATTAAATTCAACTAAGAAATTGGCGAAATATCCCTTTTTCCTTTGTATGCCAAGCATGCTTATGAACACAAGGGAAAGGAAATGGCAAATGTTTTCAGCTTATGTGAAATTAATAAATTAACTCGATCTAGTCCCAAATCCAAATTAGCATATTTCGCAAATTTCACAAATTGCGTTTGACCTGGAGCGCATTACTAATGTTTTGACATCTATAAATGAACACCAAAATGAACCAAAGTTCACACCGTAGACTTGTTTTGTTTGACAACCTATCATGAACCCAAGGAGATTTCAAGTAGATTTCGCCGAAATGTCCTGATTTCGAAATCTTGAAAATGTATGGCGAACAATTTTAGATTTGGAGACATTTGGCGAAATCTTGGGATTTCGTTTGGTGGGAACATGGTAAGTTAAAAGGAAGCGCTCACATACGTTTCACAATAATGGACAATGTACAAAACGTATGAGAGTAAATTAATGGCAGTTGAGATGAAAATGCTTTGCATGACAGCAGGAGTGACAAGGCTTGTTCGAAGATCTGTGGAAGCCTTCACGTCAAAGAAACCATCTCAACAAAAATATAGCGCGACCGATTCAGCTGGTATTGCCATGTTCAAAGAAGAGATCACTTCAACCTTGTTTCAAAAGGCAATATCAATAAACTGCAGGCCTATAAATTCCCGGATCACACAAATGCAACGACACCAGCATTTGATTTGCCTCAGCAAGGAAGTAATCCCGAATTAGGAGGCCTGTCGATATTTTTTGAGATCAAATAGATGAGCTCAACGGGCGGATCAGTAAAAATAGATCGCTGTTTTCAAATCATAACCTCGCAGAAATTGGAAAAAGAGGATTGACCAGATGTTGTAAGTGGGTTCGGGGTAAGCCAAAGGCACACCTAACTAATTAATTCTATTGTATAGCGAATAGTGTTACCCCTTACACACAGTAATGCCATAGTATACATTGCAATTTGCTGACAATATGCAATAATGTCAAATATCAGCGGCACGCAATGGACAATGACGACAGTTGCTTAGGTTAGGTTGACTGTCTGCACGAAATTACAAGCACACTTAGGCCAGTAGATGTCCATTATGATGCCATGGATCTTTCTATTTGGCTACCTACGAACAAAAATCAACCGGAGGTTTCAATAAAGCGAAGAATGCTCATGACGTCTGAGAACGCCAGTTCGACTTGGTAATCGAAGACACGAGCCCATAGACGAAGCAGTTTTTTTTTTGGGGCAGGAACAGACGTGTGCATAGGAAGTGAAGGATGATTTCCGACTCTTCTGGTCCACAGTCTGGCAGCTGAGGCAAACAAAGTGGGGCTGAAGTTGAATACAGCCAAAATAAAACCTCTTAACCTTCCAGATACCACAGTTCAATTAAACGTTGCTGAACAGCCGGTCAGAGAATTGATAACTTTCTTTACCTAGGAAGTATTGTCTCGGTTAAAGGTGGCACCGCACTTGATGTGAAGAGCAGAATCAGCAAAGCGAAGGCTGCGTTCGGAATGCTATTTAAGATCTGGAGAAGCAAAGTTTACAGCAACAAAATCAACCCACGACTGTTTCGCTCAAATGTCGACTCTGTGTTACTGTAAGCGAGTAGTACGGGGAATATTTTTTTTTTTTTTTTGCCGAGAGCAGGTGAAAAATCTTCCAAAGACACCATAAGGCCCGACCGCGCGTGCTTATGGTAGTGTGAGATTTTTACTCACTAAAAAAACACCTCTCTTCAAAATTAATACTACAACTAAGCCAGTGCTTATCCAGCAGTTTTCTTTTCGCTTACGAGAATCGTGATTATAGAAAAAGATGATCGTATGTGATTAAAAATAAATGTAGCACTTTAGACAGGTTAAATTCCAATGAAAGTTCCTGCCTTTTTCACAACCTTCATATGCTATGACGCGAGGTCAAAAGGTTTTGTCCTTTGAAGACGACGAATTGTATTGTTCGCGTCAAGTAGTTGAGTGATAGTACGGTTACAATGGCCGTGAACATGATCTTTGTGTTTACGCGCAAATTTTGTTATCTCTTCGACGACGCTGGGAATTTCCAGATCCCGATGAATATCTTCGTTACGTACATACCACGGTGCGTTAACGATCGTTCTAAGAACTTTATTTTCAAAAGTTTGTATGGTGTTTCTATTGCTTTTCTTTGTACAACCCCATAGTTGTATACCATACGTCCACACTGGCTTTAGCACTTGCTTATAGATAAGCAGTTTGTTATGTAGGCTCAACTTCGAATGTTTTCCGAGTAGCCAGTACATTTGTCGGTATTTGTTTTCGAGCTCGTCGCGTTTCTTTTTCACGTGCGATTTCCATTTGAGCTTGACATCTAGAGTCATTCCTAGATATTTTGCTTCGTTTGCGTACGATATTTGAGCCGAGTTTAGATATACAGACAATCTACAATATCCATCTATCTTTTTTGTACGTAAAGTTGACGTGAGTAGATTTGCTTTCGTTCAGCATAATACGCCAAGAATTCGTCCAAGCGTGGACTTTATTAATAGCATGTTGAAGCTTTCCGGTTGCTGCTTCAATGGCATCGCCCGTTGTCAATATCACCGTATCGTCCGCAAACGTGGCGACGACACAGTTTCTTTCTTGCGGGATGTCACGCGTGTAGAGTACATATAGAAGCGGGCCAAGGACACTTCCTTTTGAGACTTCGGCTGCAATCTCCTTGAAGTCAGAGTAATCGTTTCCGTGCTTAACACGAAAGAGTCTCTCGGTGAGGTACGATCGTAAGATTAAAAAGAGTTGCCGTGGCAGTAGTCGTTGCAATTTATATTCCAAGCCTTCGTGCCAAACCATATCGAAAGCTTGTGAGACGTCAAGAAATACACCACAACAAATCTTTATTTCTTCTAGTACGTGGAATATGTGCTGCACTGTCCATTGAATCTGCAGTCGTTCGTCAATAGATGTCTACGTAACATCCTCGGGATATTCTGGCCTAACCGCATATCAAACCAACAACTTTATATGAGAACCGGTCAGGAACATCACCATGGGGCGAAGAAAATCGCAGTGGGTTGGTTACACATTTCGGCACGAAGTAAGTTCCATTGCCAAATATGCTATGCAGCGGAATCCGCTCACCCGATTAGGCAGAATAGGGAGGCAGCCAAGAAACAAGTGGCAAAGAACAGTTGAGATGGAATCTCACTGTATAACATTATAATAATTTTAGAAGCTGAAATTGTTGCCTAAGGTATTTCCACACACCGAGTTGAGAGGTAGAGTAATTGAAATATGGTGAAAGTGACAGAAGAACATTACTCGACAATGATCACAACAGTGAAAAACGAAGACAACATTTTTCAACACACTCTGAAGTAGATAAACGAAGCTCGTTTTATAATGAAAAACCGAACAATGGGATGCTGATTGATTGGGAATCACCCTAAAGAGGAAAATAAAAAAATCTGTCAGGTCGACTACTCAACCCAGGTATACAAGCATTTTTTCAACTCCGCATGGCACCCAAAGTGAGGTCGATGCAAGCTGAAATCGTGTTGAAGCAGAAGCCAGCTTGAACCCTATATACCTACTTGGTAAATGTACAAATTTGTAATATTTCTCTGCAAGCTATCGATAACAGAGGGAAAAAATTCATATAGCTGCATAGTTTTCTATCATCGTTAGCCTGAATCCGTGGTAATTATCTTCGATATCGTAAGTTGACATGAGTCAAAATTATACAACTCTCACTTTTTTTTCTAAACTTATATAAAATAAAATTAGAAATACGAAAATCCGCACCAAAAAATCGTTCACACTATGTATCGACTTTTGAAAAATAGATAAATTGTTATCGTTAATCGATGTGTATTTCCCATCTCTACTGTCTTTACGTCAATCGCCAGCGGCATTGCTAGTTTGTTGTTTTCTTCAATTTTTGTCGAGAAAAATACAATTTTTTCCTCCAAATACACGTAAACCCGAACCTCAGACGATAAACATTTGAATGTTCTCTCTAGCGAGACTAACCCACCCCCCAACTGGGGTGGAATTCGCCATAAATTGTCGCTTTTTCAACAGCACCGACGAGAACCTGGTGACCGCCGGTACGAATGTTCTCAAGGTGTACCGCATCTTTCCGGACGTGGACCCGGCCATTCGCGCCAAGAACATCGAGATCCACAATCCAAAGATGAAGCTGGAGTGTCTGGCTTCGTATACCCTCAACGGTAATGTGATGTCGTTGGAGCGAGTGTCGCTGTCTGGATCTCTGCGGGACGCTCTGTTGATCAGCTTCAAGGAGGCCAAGTTGTCTGTGGTGCAGTATGACCCAGACACCTTCGCGCTGAAGACCCTCTCGCTGCACTACTTCGAGGAGGACGACATCAAGGGCGGCTGGACGGGGCGCCACTTCACGCCGACAATCCGCGTCGATCCGGACAACCGATGTGCGGTGATGCTGGCCTACAGCAAGAAGCTGATTGTTCTGCCATTTAGGAAGGACAACAGCCTGGACGAGATCGAGCTGCCGGACGTGAAGCCGATTAAGAAGACTCCGACGCAGTTAATCTCGCGGACGCCCATCCTGGCTTCGTACATCATTGCGCTGAAGGATCTGGACGAGAAGATTGACAACGTGGTAGACATACAGTTCTTGTATGGGTACTACGAGCCAACGCTCCTGATTCTCTACGAACCGGTGAGGACGTTCCCGGGTCGAATTGCCGTTCGATCAGACACCTGCGTCATGGTGGCCATCTCGCTGAACATCCAGCAGAGGGTACACCCAGTCATATGGACGGTAACAGGTCTGCCCTTCGATTGTTTTCGAGTGCTGGCAATACAGAAGCCCATTGGCGGGTGCCTCGTGGCATCGGCCAACGCCCTGATGTACCTCAACCAGAGCGTGCCGCCGTATGGTGTCAGCTTGAACAGCATTGCTGACCATAGCACTGTTTTTCCACTCAAACCACAGGATGGAGTGAAAATCAGCCTCGACACAGCAAAGTTCGTGTTCATAGACTCGGATAAGATTGTCATCTCACTGAAGGGAGGCGAGCTGTACGTCCTCACGCTGTGTGTGGACTCGATGCGCAGTGTGAGGAACTTTCACTTCAACAAAGCGGCCGCTAGTGTCCTCACTAGTTGTGTTTGCGTGTGCCAGGAGGAGTATCTATTTTTGGGATCACGACTGGGCAACTCGCTGCTTCTACACTTCACCGAGGAGGACCAGAGCACGGTGATTACAATCGACGACACCGACGTGGAGAAGGACAAGGAGTCGCCTAAGAAGCGGTCCGAGGACGAGGAACTGGAGGTAGTTATATATTTATTGAAACCTTAGTGTTTACCATATTTGCATGTTTTTGGAACGACACACGTGTCCGTTGTTGTAGCAGCTACTGTTCTGATGGGGACAGGTAAGTTTCTAGGCCGAGGAATCGAGGCGCGTCGATAGGTCGATCTCAAATTGCTGCGCAGTTAAACATATGTTTGGTTATGTGGGCGCCGTGGCGTAAGTGGTTAGTGGGTCGGATCACTACGCATGAGGTTCCAAGTTCGAATCCCAGAAAATACCAAACGTTTTTTCACGGTCCCACCTCTCGCGAGCTTCTGACAAACATTCGAGAGTATTGTTGTCACGAAAAAGCTTCTCAAATCACCCTTCGGATTCGGCATTAAACTGTGGGTCCCTTCCATTCGTGTGAAAAATATAACGCACACAACATGAGTGGTTGCGAGAAGCTAGGCCCTGCCACTTTAAAGAGCGGTTGCGCCAAATATTTGTATTTTGTCGTGTAGACCATTTCCGCTCGAGGGATTTGTCTTCGTGGGAGGTCGAGCGACATCATCGTGAACGCAGTTGAGCTAGGGTTCTCCTTGTTTTGCGAAAGGAGACTAAATTTACCTCAGCCATGGATGCCGGGCGACCGCCGTGGACTGTTGGGATGAAGATACTTCTTGTGTGGGACACCGTCAGGCTCTTCGTACAAAATTACTTTCCAAACCTTGGCCTCTTACAAAGCTTGTAACGCTTGTCCAGGGATTGCCTGTTGATTATGCTAGGTCTGTGGAATTGTAAGTGTCTGTGTGAAGTTCTACCAATTCTGATTATGGTGCCGCTATTCTTCACTAACTTAGATGACCCTACAGTCCGTGGTGGACCTGGGCCTCAACCAACACGGCGTTCCAGTTGGGTCGGTCGTTAGCCAGCTGCTTTCAGTTTCCCACACCATCCATCTCAGTCCCTGTACATGCCATAGAATTCCTCTCTTCAACTCTCGGCGCTAGGTAAACTTTATGGCGCTAGGTAAACAAAGGCACTTCAAAGTTGTAACTGCCTATCTTGACATTCTGTCGATGATAATTGTCCTTTTTTGCTGCCGCCAGTATGTGCTTTGTTTTGCCCTCGTTCACCTTTCCACCTATTTGTGCCACTTCAGAACGCACAGTCTTATACTGGCTTACGAGTTGCGCACAATATTTTCAAGTACGATGTTGAAAAGTCACATAACTCTTTTCACCTCCAAGATCCTTCTTGTATTTTCGCAGAACGTGCTTGAGCTTAAGTCCTGTCTCCCCGTATGGGTCTTAGGACATCTACCATACATACAGGCTATCGTGTTTGATTGCTGACGGTGTATCTCAATACTCTGCTACTTGACCAATGGCCGTACCTCTTCTTCGATCATTCTTTTCCACATTTTTCTAGGTCTCCTGTCTCGCGTTAGCGGGCTTTATTACTGGCTGGTCGTCGACGAAGTGACTAATCACCAATTTTCCCAAAATGGATCTCCTGCGTAAGGCATGCGATATTTGCTCGCCAGTCACACTATCGAAAGCAGCAGAAAATCAATGAAAAGCAGTTGTAGGTAGGTAGGTAGGTAGGTAGGAGTGGTTGTGTCAGCAAACCATGCCGCCACTTAATTGGCGCAGAAGCGCCGTTTTATTACCACAACTCAAGTGACCTAGGCGAACCCCACAGGCGGATCAGTAGAAATGCGGTGAAGTGGGAGGGTTGTGATCCCTTATTTTCGGATCACAGCCTCGTTGAAAAAGAAAGAAGAAGAAGAACTCAAGTGACCTAACGGATGTTAACTACTAGGGGAAAAAAGAAGAAAAAGGGGGTAAGGATTATTCAAATCCACCCCGTTGCATTGAGGAAGCTGATAATATCCCCAATGCTAATCTCCTCTAGCTCTATAAAGTTGTCGAAAAAGAGTTTACCTAAGGTGCGCTGTCTGGCCTTGCCTAAAGCCAGACACTTGCAGAGGAAGTGTACGATTGTTTCTATTTCATCAGCAGTATTGCAGCTGCGACAGTGTGCATTAAATGAAATGCCTATTCTGGCCGCATGAACCCCGATGGGCCAGTGGCCAGTACTAATTGCCAGAGTTCTTGCGATATCTGTACGGTTTCTGTTTAGTAGATCTTGCGTTCTTTTCAGGGAGTATTTGGGCCACATCTGCATGGAGATGACACAGTTCCGCACTCCCTGCCATCTGCTATCCGCCTTTAGCAGATAGTGCGCCTCCCTTAAGGACCCCCAACGGGACGTTCACCTTCTTTGCTAGGGAAGCATCAAGGGCAGATCCATGCCGCGAGAGTTCATCAGCCCGCTCATTCCCCTTAATGTTGCTGTGACCCGGAACCCAAAGGAGACAGATCCTTACCCGGTGACCAAGCGAGGCGAGTTCTTTTTTTTGCACTGTTCTACTAGCCTTGAGGATGTAGTGGCAGATACTATAGCCTCGATAGCCACCTGGCTGTCAATGAGGATGGCAATGGTATTTTGGGGTGTAGAGGTTTGCTTAAGTATGCGGCAGGCCTCACGTACAGCAAAAACTTCCCCCTGGAAGACACTGCACGAATCAGGAAGCCGGTACGACCTGGAAATATTGAGGGAATCAGAGAATATCCCCGCCCCTACCCCGCAGTCCATTTTTGAACCGTCGGTGAAAATTGTTGATTCGAACTCATTTATCAGTACGCCAGTTTCCCATTCCGCTCTGGTTGGGAATCTGGCAGTGACGTCATTTCTAAAGTTCACTGTGGGAGTTATATAGTCGATCAGATTAGCTACCAGATCCTGCGGTAGCAAATTCAGGATAATGCTGTAACCATAAGGATTGGTGCACCAGCATCCTGTTTCCCTTAGGCTGACCGCACTACAGGATGATAGCTGCATAATGTGAAGATCGAGTGGTAAAAGGTGCAGGATAACGTTCAAGGCATCGGTTGGACATGTCCTCATGGCACCCGTTGCGCCTATAGCCGCAGTTCTTTGTACCCTGTTGATAAGTTTGATGTTATAAGCTTTCCTTAGCGCAGGCCACCAGACTAGCGATCCATAGGAAAGAATGGGACGCACCACGGCAGTGTACATCCATAAGACCATCTTCAGGCGAAGTCCCCACTTCTTGCCAAAGGTCTTGCTGCAGGCATAGAAAGCCGCACAGGTCTTCTTTACCCGTTACTCAATATTAAGTTTCCAGCTTAGTTTTGGATCAAGTACCACACCTAGGTACTTGGCACTGGAGGATAGGGAGAGTAGATGATTATTTAGCTGTGGAAGCGTAAACGTTGGTATTTTGGTTTTAGTGGTAAAGAGCATCAGTTCAGTGTTGCTTGAGTTGACGCTGAGTCCACATTCAGTGGCCCATGAGCTAATCTTGCCCAAGGCACCTTCAATAATCTCACTGATTACGGATGGAAACATCCCCGATACCAGTATTACCACGTCATCCGCATACGCGACAACCTTTATTCCACCCCTATCAAGTCTACACAAAATTTATTGATGACCATAAGCCATAGAAGAGGAGATAGGACCCCACCTTGAGGAGTTCCTCTAACAACAGATATGGAGGAGCTGCTGTTGCCGAGATTCGATTGAATGACTCTGGTTTTTAGCATTGTCAATATCCATTTGCTAACAAACTCTTCCACACCCAGTTGGATCAGAGCTTCCTGAATCGATTCCGTACTGACGTTATTGAGGCACCTTCAATGTCTAAGAAGGTAGCAAGGGTATATTGTTTGAAATGGATTGTCTTTTCTATCGTTCGCACAACTTCGTCTCTGTCGATCGCCCTTTAGTGTACGCATGTTGAGATTTGGATAGAAGGGATTTATCTTGGGTATTTCGGATATGTATATTAAAGATGCGTTCCAACGTCTTTAAAAGAAAAGAGGATAAGCTAATGGGTCTGAAATCCTTTGCGGATCCATGACCCCGCTTCCCAGCTTTCGGGATAAACACAACACAAGCACGCCTCCAGCTCAGGGGAACGTGGTTTAGGAGAATATAGCTTCTGTAGATCGGAACTAGCCACGGGACCACCTGGTCCAGTGTTTTTTGCAGCAAAATAGGGAGAATGCCGTCAAGGCCGGCCGATTTATAGGGAGAGAAGCTGTTAATAGCCCAGGAGGTGTTAACTGCTGTAATTGTTGTCTCTATGTCATTCCAGGAAGAAGATTGCGCGACCTGAGCTACTGGTGGGAGGGCAATCTCATTACTACATCCTGGAAAGTGTGTTTGCATTAAAAGTTTCAGTGACTCGCTAGAGGAGTCCGTCCAAGTCCCACCCGGCCGTTTAATAAGGGACGGGCTAGAATGTTCCTTGGACAGAATTTTACTCAGCCAAGTTGTAGGTGTAGTTAACCTATAATTGGATGCGGAATGTCTGCCGAAATAGTCGGCAAAGCTTGTGGAATTTGAGAGAAATGTCGTCAAGTTCTACTATTTTATTTCATTTGAGCAATCTCATTGCGGCCATTGTTTCAGTTTTACTGGGGGAAGCCATGTGAATCCAGGAATTTCGAACATAAGTTAAGATTCAGAGTTTGGGGCATTTTTTCCTCCATTTCTCCCTTCAGGACAGTGGCAACATGCTTTCTTCATATTCTTAGCTGATCTTCATGCGGAAACCATTTAAACTCTTCGCCGGGTGTTGACGCAAGCCATGGCTACCTATACACTCTTTGGTGATACCATTGTCAGTTTTACAGTCACATCTGCTCACTTCTTCTTCAGCCTGTTCTGCAAGAGCGTTTGCTTTTAGCTGTTTTCACTCTTCGATGCGACTTCAGGTATCTGTCGACAGCCCCGTGCTCTGACTTTCTATGTGCCATGAGAACATTCCAATGTTCTTCATGGCATCATTGTTTCTGTCCCCAGAGCAAGATGGTCCATTAATTACTGTTGCACTGTAGAATCCTTTAGTCCATCTGTGTTGTTCCAGGCTACACGAAGAATTTTATTAACACGGGCGGCTACAGTTCTAAGGCGGATAGCTGCCATTGATCGTGCTCTATTCCGATGTCCCATGCTTCTTCTCTTTCTTTTTAGGAAGCTGATGCTCCTCCTTTCGCCTCATAGAGCTCGCGAGCAGTCATTCTGCATCATATGCTTTTGCATGAGTTTGGCATTCTTCATGAAGCCAATCGTTTCCTTGTGGTGATCGATAAGAATCCAGTCCACTGGAAGCGGCATTCCTGATGCATTGTTGACAATATTGCCAACAATTTTCTTTCCTCGATGCTGGCGTCATAAGACTTCATCAGAGATTACGAAGTCCTCAATCGGCAAATGTTCTGGCAGTCTTGCGGTTTCAATCGTTCGACGTCAAACTGCTTGTAGTTTCGCTATTCGTTGCCCCCACTCTGTTCAGGGTTTCATATACCTTAGCAGCAACTAGCTATTCGAGTTTGTCTTGACTTAGAGAAGTGGTTGGATATTTTTTGATCCGAAGAGCGCTAGATGGCCTTGAAAATGTCAAGAAGTGGGAACCGCATGCTAGTTACGACAACGTTTCGAGCTGCGGTAAAGTGGAATAGTTTGAATCTGTTATCGGATGTTGTGCTCGCAAACTTAAAACTTTTTCTTTTCTAGGTATACGGCTCGGGAACCAAGACATCCGTTCAGCTGAGGAAATTCATCTTCGAGGTCTGCGACAGTGTGCTGAATGCCGGTCCCATCGGCTTTATGTGCGTTGGCGAGCGAGTTGAAGTCGAAGAGGAGACCCCCAATCGAGCAGTGGAGTCCGTTGCCGATGTGAAGATGGAAATTGTCTGCTCCAGTGGCTATGGCAAGAATGGAGCCCTCTGTGTGCTGGTCAACTCCATTTATCCGCAGATCATTACGAGCTTTGAACTCCCCGGCTGCTTCGAAGTGTGGACGGTGTTTGATGATCCAAACAAGAAGGCACAGAGTCTGGCGGATCATCATGATTATATGATCCTCAGCCAACGGACTAGCACGCTAGTTCTCGAGACTGGCGATGAAATCAACGAGATTGAGAACTCAGGATTCAGTGTCAACCAACCGACGATTTTTGTGGGCAACCTAGGCAACAATCGCTTCATCATTCAAGTCACCACGCGCAACGTGCGACTGCTACAAGGGACACGACTCATTCAAAACGTTCCAATTGATGTGGGATCTCCAATGGTAGAGGTATCCTTAGCGGACCCATATGTTTGCATTCGAGTGCTGAGCGGACAAGTCATCACACTGGCACTGCGAGAGACAAAGGGCACACCACGCCTGGCGATCAACAAGAACACCATAAGCACAACACCAGCTGTTATGTCCATCTCAGCATTCAAGGATGTCTCCGGTTTGTTCACTTCCAAATGCGAAGATGTCATGAACCTCACCGGATCGGGCACGTCATTCTACGGCGGCGGATTTGGATACATGAAGGCCGAACCGAACATGAAAACCGAAGATGAAGAGGAAATGCTATACGGCGAGTCGGGCAACGCGCTGAAAATGAAAAACTTGGCTGACTTGGCCAAGAAGTCACGAAGTAAGAACAGCGATTGGTGGAGAAGACTGCTAGCTCAAACTAAACCAACCTACTGGCTGTTGGTCTCCCGAGATAATGGTAATTTGGAGATCTACTCAATGCCAGACCTCAAGCTGATGTATCTCATCACAAACGTGGGCAATGGAGCGGATGTGCTCACCGATTCCATGGAATTCGTGCCGATACCGTTGAATCAACAGGAGAACAGCAAGGCGGGCATTCTACTTAACTGCATGCCGCAGAACTTAAACGTTCCGGTGCCAGTGGAGATCACTGTAGTCCCGCTGGGCAATCAAGGCAATCGTCCGCTGCTTTTAATCCGCACCAGACTGGAGGTGATGGTGTATCAGGTGTTCCGCTACATGAAGGGCCATCTGAAGATTCGCTTCAAGAAGATTCAAAGCATCAATCAGATTGACACCACGGAAAAGATGGTCGAGGATGTGGACGAACACGATCCGTTTCACTTGCATGATGAGTACGTGAATCGAATGCATTACTTTGCGAACGTTGGGGGGCTCAATGGAGTCGTCATATCAGGACTGAATCCATGTTTCCTCTTCCTAACAGGGAAGGGAGAGCTACGAGTACACAAGTTCTATGGGAACGCAACGATTAAGAGCTTTGCTCCATTCAACAACATTAACTGTCCCAGTGGCTTCCTCTTCTTTGACAATTCCTTCAACTTGAAGATCGCTGTCCTGCCAAACTACCTGACTTTCGACGCGCCTTGGCCGATTCGAAAGGTTCCAATTCGCTGCACCCCACGGCAGATAGTGTACCATCGGGAGAACCGTGTGTATTGCGTTGTAACTCAAACAGAGGAGATGACCACCAAGTACTTCCGATTCAACGGCGAAGACAAGGAGTTGACTGAGGAGTCCAAAGGAGAGAGATTCATATACCCGACCAGATCTAAGTTTAGCGTTGTTCTCATATCGCCCAACACCTGGGAAACGGTACCAGATGCATCGATTGACTTTGACGAGTGGGAGCATGTGACGGCGTTCAAGATCGTTTCCCTGGCTTATGAGGGCACGCGATCTGGTCTCAAGGAATACCTGTCGATCGGAACAAACTTCAACTACAGTGAGGACATCACATCGCGGGGAAACATCTACATCTACGACATTATCGAAGTCGTTCCAGAGCCGGGAAAACCCCTAACCAAGTTCAAGTTGAAAGAAGTCTTTAAGAAGGAACAGAAGGGACCCGTCTCAGCTATCGCTGATGTTCTTGGTTTCCTCATTACAGCCCTCGGACAGAAGATCTACTTGTGGCAGTTGAAGGATGACGACCTGATTGGTGTGGCCTTCATCGACACACACATCTATGTCCATCGAATCATCTGCGTCAAGTCCCTGATCCTGATAGCAGACGTCTACAAATCCATCAGCATTCTGCGATTCCAAGATGAATATCGAACCCTCTCACTCGTCTCTAGAGATCTCCAGCCCCTCGAAGTTTTCGACATCGAATTCGTGGTCGACAGCACCAACCTGGGATTCTTTGTAACGGACGCCGATGAGAACTTCATCGTCTACATGTACCAACCCGAGTCACGTGAGTCAATTGGTGGCCAGAAACTCATTCGCAAGGCAGACTACCACCTGGGCCAACGAGTGAACACTATGTTCCGAGTGCAGTGCCATCAGAAAGGACCTCATCAGCGACATCCGTTCTTGTTTGAGAACAAGCATATGATTATCTTTGGAACGCTGGACGGTGGTATTGGTTACTGCTTACCTCTGCCAGAGAAGACTTACAGGCGGCTGTTGATGTTACAAAATGTTCTGCTCACGCATAAGGAGCATTTGTGTGGACTGAATCCGAAGGAGTTTAGGACGCTCAAGAGTTCCCGAAAATTGACAACGAATCCATGTCGATGTATAGTTGATGGAGAGCTGATTTGGTCGTACTTTTCACTGCCACACACAGAGAAGCAGGAGGTAGCAAAGAAAATCGGTACAAAGATTGAGGACTTGTATACGGAACTGATTGATATCGATCGGGTGGCGAATATCTTTTAGGAATGAACTGGATGAGAGTGCTGATTGTTATTGTATTTCGTGGGGACTATTGTAAGAGATGTGATAAAATAAAGAAATGTTTTATCAGAAGGTTGGCTGTTGTCGATATTCTTCCAGTAATTGCTGGATTCTCTTGCTTGCTTTGGTTTTATTATTTCTTTCAAGGTTTGCTTCCCGTGTTCTATATGGATGTACTAAGTTGAAAGTAAATATTCAACCATACGCCTCTCAATAGGTAATTTCTTCATCAGATCGTGATGTCAATAGGTTCATCACTGGTTCCCGTATGTAGCTGTCCGTTTGAGATTCAATTTAGACTGCAGCTTGCGAATGATTGGTCACACCTTTGGCTGTAAGCTTACCAAATCCAGCGGAGTGAATCGGTCTACGCAAACGTGGCGCAGAATGGTTGAGGAGGAATCCAGAGCGTTGGTAATACTGCAATAGCTACTCGAAGAGTGACAACTTAAGTAAAGTTCAGAAGACATTATCAACATTATCTCCTTGTTGTGTCCCTGTGTAGCTATTGAGCACGATAGCCATACGCTAATTCTGACGATACATGTCTACTTGAACATTTGAACCCGCGCAAGCACAGGAGGAAACATACAGAAAAGTTACAATCCATTTGGAACGAATTGTATGATCGTCTATTCCTTATATCTAGACAGGTCAGGGGTCGAATCTCGTCCACCGTCAACGGATGACTGGTAACGTAATTTATATTGAGTAGTTGGTAGATCTAGCAACAAGATACATACAAATTACGTGACGAGTTATCCATTCACAGAGGACGCGATTCGACTCCAGGTTTCAGATTAATTGCCTATGCTGATGACATTCCTATTGCTGCCTCAGGCAGAACACCCAGACACTCGCAGGGAAATGCTCCAATATGCTCTCCTCCGGCTCACCAGATGGGCCTCCAAATGTAGACTGGGGGTTAATCCTCATAAAACAGAACTCGTTCTCTTCACTAGGAAATATAAAGTTCCCTGCATAGACCCGCCTACGATAAATAGCACCAGTCTCACTTACTTTGGTCCTATTTTGGTCAGAAAACTAAATTGGAAAGCAATCTACTAGAACGCATTAGGAAAGCTTATGTAGGTCTCTATTCCTGTAAAAAGGATATAAGCAGGAGCTGGGATATAAAACCTCAAATCACTCGCTGTTTGTACGTGTCCGTTATTAGGTCTATACTACACTAAGGTGTGGTCGTATGGTGGCCTGTTGTTGTTGTAGCAGCTACGGTTCCGCTGGGAACAAATCAGTTTCTAGGCTCAGGAATCGAGCCACGTCTATGGGTCGTTCCCAAAGTGCTTCGGGGCGCAAGTCGTTCGGCATTGCTGGACAGTTGAAAAGATGTTTGGTGTTGTGCAGGCCATTTCCGCAGTCAGGGCATTTGTCTTCTATGGAGGCGTCGAGACGGTTCTTGTAGATGTTATGTAAGCGACACCAGCCTGAGCGTAGCTGAGCTAGGGTACGTTCTTCGTCTGCTATGGGTGGTGGGCGGCCTCCGAGGACCACGTTGGGGCAGAGATTCTCCATAGAGTGGGACACAGTCATGCGATGAATGCTTTTCAATCCATCTTTGTAGGTCTGTCTGTCGATCCTGGTGCCCTCCGTGTAGGCATCGAGGTCGTATTTGTAGATTTGGAGCACTGCGAATGGAACGAGGTGTTTGTGGTACCATTGGTAGCGGATGATTAGAGTGGTCTTGGAGGTGACAAGCTAGAAGGAACTGCTTGAAGAGCATGGTGTTATGGCCCCTTACTGGATCAACTTCGTCTCAGCATGGAGGTCTCAGATGGTCCTCATGGCCGCGTTTTGACAGGCTTGAAGATGCTGCCAGTTAGGGTCATTCAGCTGCGGTGTCCAGATGGGGGAAGCATAGCTCAGCTCTTGATAGGGCTGCCCACCTCACTCAACTAGCTAAGGTGCAAAGATTTGTGTGCATGCGTATCAGTGGTGGACTGCGACTCCTGTGGCACTGGACATTTTGTTTTATTTGCTGTCCTTAGATATTTTCGGCAAACAGATTGCTGCCAGTACGGCCATCCTACTAAAAGCCTTCTCGCAGTGGTCCAGATATCACTCCTCGATCCTTTTCAACTTCACCCATGAAAGTACAGACCCCGTCGAAACTGAGATTTGCCGAAACTTCCGTACGAGTATCCCTGAACGAGGTGAATGGGACAACTCTTCCCCTGTAGATGACAGTTCAGTTCACTTCTTTACAGATGGCTCTAAGACCGAAGTTGGGGTGGGTTGTGGTATTTTCTCCGAACAGCTCAACCAGAGCATTTCTTTCCGCCTCTCAGGTCACTGTAGCGTTTTTCTGGCGGAATTCATGGCGATTAAGGAAGCAATGTCCTGACTAAAATGTAATGTATAATCTGTCAGTCAAGCGGCAATCAAGTCCCTGGAATCGTGCTCCTTTACTTCAAAGGACGCCTTAAATTGCCGTTTGCCTATAACGGATATGACAGAGCAGTTCAACAGCCACCTATGCTGGGTGCCAGGCTACAGGGACATTCCAGGAAACTGCAGGCGGACGAGCTCGCCATCCGTGCCATCCGTGCCATCCGTGCAGTTTTGCTTAAGTTATTGTGAACGAAAGGGACATTTCTGGAACACACGCAGACGGTCAGACAGTTCTTATGTCCTGTATCCCCTACGCGCCATCGTGTATGGTTTCTGGAAATGTCTGAGTTCTACCCAACTGCCGTGCCTCCTTCTCGACTGTTCTGCGCCATGTTTTCCTCGGACCGCTAGGTTTTCTGCCATCCTGAGTTAAGGGGTTCCATTGGATTGCGGTGAAGTGGGTGGGTTATGATCCCTTGTTTTCGGATCATAACCTCACCGAAATAGGAAGAAGAAGAAGATGGTACCTGAGTGGGCAATGATCAGTCAAGTAGCCTATTAAGGTCCTTATGTCTGCTTTGCTGAGCTCAAGTAGCTTCTTAGCCTTACAACTATTTGCTTCTTTTATTCCCTTGAATTTGGGCCAGTACTCTGCATGACTATCAGCTTCCCATTGTTTTATTCTGAGGCTACTCCGTGTAACTCCAAAATAGGGTTAAGGCTGCACGTTGGAACCTTGGTCCATAAACCCCTATGCCAGTGCTACCATTTTCCAATTTGGAATCATCTGTGTACCAAGTTTGAAAGTTTGGTAAGACTACAAGCCTTTCATTCCTCCACGTATAGCGGTCACCTAGGACCACCTTGAGAGATACGCACAAGATTTTGTAACACACAACTACCCACGCTACCAATAAACGACCAAAAACAAGGCTAGGCATACTCAAAATCCGGCTCATCACTTCATATAAGGTAAAAAGCGTCACCCTAGATCTGCCTTACAGTCCAGCGAATTAGGTCTCTAACTAGAGGGAATGCGGATATACCATACTTTCGAAAGATATCGAAACAGACTCATTAGGGTAATTTTTTGTTACTCTCGCACAGCGGTCCTAACCAGAGATACTCTTTGTATTTCTCCAGAGTTCCTCTTTGGTGGCGATTTCTTGAAGGTTATCTGAATAACCCCCTTATTTTCTAGCCATTGATAGCCCAATATTTCTCTTTTTCTTCTAGCTGGTGCCGGACATTGAACAAAAGTCGCTATCTCCACATCTTTCCCACATAGTCTGCAAGTATTGTCTTCAAATGAAACAGTGCCATTCTGCCTTGTCTACATTCGTCGAAATTTCTTAATCAAGCCGCTTACCATTCCTCTAGTCAAGGAAAACGGGTTTTGTGTTCAAGACTAGACCTCAAACTCAGTGGACCCCTAAGTGGTTAAGTGCTGATTTGACGCTACAATCTCTTGCTAGGTACAATAGACTTGGTCGGATGCTTGTTTACTAAGGAATTGAAGGTCATAAGACTACGGCTGGATCAGCCATAAGGAAAATAATGGGCTTTTCCACAGGTCGTTGTTGTCTTAAATACAATCTTCAACTGGTTATGTGATATGAAGAAAATCCAAGCGGAATTCTTTGTGATTGTCCGACATTGTGCTGGCTAAGACGGAGTATATTCCTTCCAGTCGTGGAGCTTGTTAGGTTAGGTTGGGTGTCCAACAAGCGCGTGGTTTTTGGTATACTCCACAATGGAGTTTTGATGAACTTGCGCAACACTTATCATACGATTCCGGACCCGTGGATATGCCGTCTGATGCAATGACACCAGAACTTCAGCTGATATGCAAATTCAGAGTCGACTTCCCTTGTGTCAAGCGTCTGGTGCTGGTGTCTTCGTGGAAGATGACAACATAAGGAAAATATGCTTCTGTTTTCCAAGCGGAAACTTATGCAATCCTAATGGCCATGAACTTTGTTGTGAAGAACAGGTGGAAGGGACGTAGTATTTGTGTCTGTAGTGACAGGCAGGCTGCGCTTAAGTCCTTGCTTAACCCCTTAACTACTTCCAAAATAGTTCGTGAAACAAAAAAAACTCTTTAAACTCGGTCGGAAGGCTGAATTCTGTGTGTCTTATCTGGGTCCCAAGTCACACTGGGATCCTGGAGAACGAGATATCCGATGAGTTTGTTAGACAAGGCTCAGAGGAGACTTTCTCAGGTCCCGAGCCCGCGTTGGATCTTCCCTCGGTTATGGCTTCCATTGACGATTGGGTCTCACACGAACACAATTGTATGTGGCATTACCCTCCAAGGTGTACGTATAGATTGACTAAACGAATGCTCCCGGACGTCAGTAAGAAATCAGCGGCATTCTTGCTGTCTCTCAGCAGAAAAGACTGAAGACCACTTATTGGCGTCTTGACAGGCCACTTCGCTTTCGCCAAGCACCTTAACGTGCTCGTTAAGCGACACTACAATATGTGATGCTTATGGAGAAAGCGACGACACCGCGGAACATTATCTTTGTGAGTGTCCGGCATTTGCTCGTATCAGGTGGCAGATCCTCGGTGCTGATGTGCTGAGTGCTGGTACTGTAAGCTCCTCATCACTAAAGTGTTTGCTTGGCTTTCTTAGAAAGACAAGGAAATTCCAATAAAATGGGTAAACCAGGGTTTGCTATCTGATAGTATAATGGACCAGTTGCATCTGAGTGTTCCAGTCTAGCGTTTCCTATCCCGACAAAAAAAGGATAAACGGGTGGCGATGGTGTAGTGGTAACACCATCGATTGCCACGCTAATGATTCACGGCTCAAATCCTGATATCAGCAAATATTTACTTACTTAGGTGGCGCTACAGTCCGGGGTGGACCTGCACCTCAACCAACAAAGCCAGCTGCCTCTAGTTGCGCACGCCAAATTTATTGAGGCCTCCCTCTACTTCTTTGCGCCACCTACGAGGTCGTCTTCTACTGCGCCGTCCATCGGGGTGGATTCGAAGACTTTCCGGGCTGGAACTTTGGGCTTTATGATCCACACACCTAAGTCATTGTATGTGTGGCTAAGTCGATGTCCTTTTATGCTGTGTAGTTCGGCATTATACCTTCTTCTCACTAGGCTTCTATGCAGACGGGACCAAAGATCACTCGAAGAACTTTTCTCTCAAAGTTACCAAGGGTATCCTGATCCGATTTCGACAAAGTCCATGCCCCTGCGCCGTTCAGCAAAACTGGAATGATTAGTGTCTTATACAGAGTTACTTTATTAGTTCGAGATAGGAGTGAGATAGGAGTGAACAAGAGTGGAACGGAGCTCACCATAGAGATCGGGCAAACAATGCTAAGGTTCCGTTCACCGGTCATACTCTTTCGTCCGACCAGATTTTATAGACGAGTTGGTGCATCCTCCTTAACAACTTATCTCCTCCTTGATTGAAAATTTTGGGGGCAATAGCTTTGTTGGATTTAAGTTAAGATATCGCTATCCTCACTTCATTCTGATCGGGTTGACGGGAGTCTTGACTATCATCTGTGACTGTTGAATGGTTTATTCTGTCTGAGTATGGAATATTGGTCATCGTCGCCGTTTAGCATTCTGCAAAAGTGTCCCTTCCATATCCTCAGCGCCGACTGCGATTCTACTGCTCTATTACCATTTTCGTCCCTCTAGGGTTCTGTTATGGCTTTGAAGCCTTGGCATGTCCTTTTTACCTTGGTAACATTTTCGAACATCATTCCTGCAATAAAATGTCCCTTCATCTCTTCGATCGAGTGCTTCTCATGCTCGTTTTTCTTTTCTCTGAGAATTTGATGTTCCTCTTTTCTCGCAGAGCCGCTCTAGTCCTTCTATGCAGCTTCGCTTTGTACGCCTCTTGCTGCATGTGCTTGCCGGCACTCCTCATCAAACCAGGGATTGCATTGTGGTGGCTAAGAGAAACCCAGTACATCAGAGGCGGCATCTTTTAAGGCTTGTTGGTAACGCTGCCACTGGTCTTCCGCCTTTGCTGCTGGCGGCATAGGACTAAGATTGAGACTAAAAGTGATTCGATCGGCAAAGGCTCTGGCGGTCTCTTGCGATTGTAGTCGTCCGACGTAAAACTTCTTCACAGTATTTGGTTGATTTCGCTCCGTTCTGAATATCCGCATCCGTACCTTAGCAAGCATTTAAGTATATTTATTTATTTATTTCTCATGAAAAATATAAAAAAGGAGTCAGTCCAATAAATTGCGAAACCTTGTGTCAATACTATCGCGAAAGCATAAAACTGGCATTATGTTGATCATGTGGCTGGAAAAATTGTTTGCTCTGTTGGATGATTGATATGTCTATGACGTCATGTAATCGGGAAAAAATACTGTGAATTAGAATCAAACACAAAATAAAACAAATCTCCCCAGTTATCTGGACACCACCCCCGGAGTTTTTCTGAAACATAATATCTGAGTTCCAAACCATTAAACTAATCTGTCTCTCAATCTATCAGCCCTAACATGGTCGCAATAATATTTGATAATGTAAGGGCCGAGTGTGACTGCAAATCGGAGAAGAGTACCATACCAACCCTCCAAACAACTCCCACAGGAAGCTAGTAACTCCGTTACTATGGCATCATACAACGGTGTTTACTTTTCGTCATCGCCATTCCGATTTTTATTTGTCATCAATTTTTAAGTTTCCCGTTTAAGAAGAAAAAAAAAGGATAAAATGGAAAATCCGTTACCAGCAAACTCCAGTGCACTAGATATAGCTGATAATTGCCTATTAGACTGTAAGCCAATACAAAAGTAAACAGAGTTACCCACGAACTTTACTGTTTCTAGGTGATATTTCTGCAGAAAACCTTGCCGTAGCCGAATGTGCTCTAAGGATTCTCGACGATGGTATCGAGAAACTTCAAATTGCTGTGTTAATTCCAGCCTTCCTGGATGACCAAGAGCTTCTGAAGAAGTGTCTGACCAAATCTCAATATCAGAAGTGCATCCGCTACTACAACGAATACATGCAACATGCTGAGTTGGTAAGTCAAAGAAAGGATGGCGATGGAGAGGTTTCGAAGTTCTTTTAGGCTAATATAGAACTCCTCGTTTTTTAGATGCAAGAAACTGACCAAAACCAATTGCACATCGCACTCATTGAATTGATTGATTTGTTCTGCGAAAATCGTAACATAAGAGAGAATCTATCGCAACATCTTAAGAAGATTGCTCCCGAGCATGAGGAGCTGATTAATTCGCTGATTGAACTGAGGAAAATTGCTCAGAATCGACTGACGACAACCGCCATTCTTGAAATGCGAAGGGAGAAGGCGATTCATCGAATATATCAGGATAATGAGAATGCTATTAAGACTCTAGCAAGTAAGTGGTTTGGTTAAGTATATTAAGGTCTGGTCTGTAGAGTTTAACTAGTTGTTGCAGGATTCCATGAGTCACCACGTTATTGCAGTCGGAAGGTAACTAACTTAAGTCTGTTCTGCCTAAGATCAGTTGTCCAATGCCTTAGTTCGGTAGCTAGGCACCAATAAGTTACTCAATGCGTTGTCTCACTGCCTCCTAGCGGCGGCTATATAGGATCAATTTGGTCTACGAAAAACAGGCTGTATGCTCTGTGGCTAGGTTTGTTGGGCTATGCACTAGGGTCGCAACAACAAGGCGAACCCCACAGGCGGATCAGTAGAAATGCAGTGAAGTGGGAGGGCTATGATCCCTTATTTTCGGATCATAACCTCGCTGATAAAAGGAAGAAGAAGAAGAAGTACTAGGGTCGCAACTAAAGTTGTATAAATCGGCTAAAGTAAGCAACGAGAGTAGTAAACTTCATTATTCAAATCCTAATCCAATATGGAACAGCATACGTAGAGGGTGTTTGGTCACGAATATCTTAACTTCGTATACCTAGAGACCTTCGGCTATAGCTTAGCCTTCTGATAGCACCCCGCGCTCTGTAACGGTTGATACTCTTTCCCGAAAGACCCGTGGATCTAACATTTCTTGAAGTAATATGAACAATTTAGAAACACATGACAGTATCACCTTCTGGTGCTGCTTCTCTTACTAAGAAACCCATTCTACTTGACCAGAAGAGAAGTAAGACGAGAGTAAGGAGGATTGGCAAGAACATGAACACACCTAATATTCTCAGATTCAGTAGGTGACTAGAGATGTCTGGTTAGGAGAAGTTTCGACAGATTGGACTATCTAGCTCATCACCAGAGCGTGTCCTATATTTGCCCGATACTCCGGCAGTAGAAGTTGTCATTGGGTTCTCACCCTACTTACTTACTTACTTAGGTGGCGCTACAGTTCGTGGTGAACCTGGGCCTCAACCAACAAGCCTCTCCATTTAGCTCGGTCTTTAGCTAATTGCCTCCAGTTGCGCACTCCAAGTTGGTCGAGGTCCCCTTGAACTTGTGCGCGCCACCTACGGCGATAATTCCCTCTACTGCGTCGTCCCTCGGGGTTAGATTCGAAGACTCTGTGGGCCGGAGCGTTGGTGTCCATTCGCTCTACATGTCCTAGCCATCTCAGACGTCCAATACGCAGTTTTTTGACTAGGTCGATGTCGCTGTACAGCTCGTATAGTTCGTGATTGAATCTTCTCCTCCAAAACCCGTCAACGCAAACGGGACCGAAAATCTTACGAAGAATTTTTCTCTCGAAGCGACCAAGGATATCTTCATCCTCTTTTAATAAAGTCCATGTTTCAGCGCCGTAAAGCAGGACTGGGATGATCAAGGTCTTATATAGAGTTTTCAAAAGAAAGACGGCTGCTGTAGCAGCCATCAAACTATAGCTAGAACCTTAATATAAGGCAAGCTACCTTGTCTGACACCTAGAAATACGTACTTACTTAAGATGGCGCTTCAGTCTAGGGTGGACCTCAACCAACAAGTCTTTCCAGCCAGCTCGATCGTTAGCTCCGCACGTCTCCAATTTCCACGCTAAGTTGGTTAAGGTCCCTTTCCACTTGCATCCGCCATCCAAGCCGAGGTCTTTCTCTACTGCGCCATGCCTCCAAAGTGGATTTGAATATTTTTCCAGCCATCTTAGTCGTAGTAACTATATGAACTTATGTTTCTGAACAGTCCATACAGTATGTTCTCCTCCACTCATCGTCTGCATAGATAGGATCGAAGATCACCCTAAGGATTTTTTTCTTAAAAGAATTGAGTGCAACCTCATCCACTTTTGAGAAGGTGCATGCCTCTTACCATAGAGTAGGACAGGGGATGAATAGAGTTTTGTATAGGTCACTGTAGTTGTTCCAGAGAGGGCTTTGCTCCTCAATAGTCTTCTTAGTCCAAAGAAACAGCTATTTGGCCAATGGTTATCCTTCATTTGATCTCAGCGCTAGTGTTATTGACCAATCAGGTTGTTGACGAAGGGCTTTAGGTGTTTATACAATATGGCAGACAAGATCTTGTATGGGATGTTGATGAGATTTATACGTCTGTAGTTGGCGCACTTTTGAGGGTTTCATTTCTCGAGAATCGGACAAACAATACTTACTTACTTAGGTGGCGCTACAGTTCGGGGTAAACCTGGGACTCAACCAACAACCTTCTCCGTTTAGCTCGGTGTTTAGCTTGAGCAGCAGACTTCTCTTTAATATTGCTAAAAGCTTTCGGGATACGGCCGATTGCGACACCTACAAACTGTCTCTCAGGAAATATAAATTCTCACTGAGGAAAGAGCAACGTCGCTCCTGGAGACTTTTCTGTGTCAGTATTGAAGAATCCTCGGAAGCCTCTAGGTTGCGGAAAATCCTTTCAACACCTAGCTACCTCTTACATCCAGATGGTCACTGGACCACCTCTGCTAAGGAATCCATTGACATCCTGCTGGATACTTACTTCCCTGGTAGCTCCCCTGTTGCTGTTTCATTATCGGGTATTGCCCATACTTGCTCTCTACTGTGCAGCAACTCTCTGGTTATAGTAACTACAGAAAAGATCCGCTGGGCCATGCGCAGCTTCAAGCCCTTCAAGTCCCCAGGACCTGACGGCATTATTCCTGCTGAATTTCAAAAATGTGAGGACATTGTGCTTCCATGGCTCAAGGTCATGATATCGAGTTGTCTTAATCTGGTCTACATCCCCAAGACGTGGACCGAGGTTGAAGTTGTCTTCATTCCTAAGGCAGGTAAGAGCTCGCATGTGGAACCAAAGGATCTCCGACCTATCAGTCTATCGTCCTTTCTACTGAAAACGCTGGAAAGGCTGATTGATATTCACCTCCGTCAGAGCATTAGCCCGTCTTTGCTCTCGCCTTCCCAACATGCATACTGCAAAGGCAAATCCATTGAAACAGCCTTACACTCGCTTGTGCGCATCATTGAAAAATCTCTGAGCTTTAAAGAATATACCATGGTGGCTTTCCTTGACATTGAGGGAGCTTTTAACAATGTCAAACCAAAGGCAATCACAGACGCACTTGCAAATCTGAAAGTGGATACTTCGCTCGGAGTGTTGATCAATCAATTGCTAACACGCAGGATTATCAACGCACAGCTGGGTAGAGCACCGGCCAGTTGCGGAACAGGGTGGAGTTTCGTCCCCGCTCCTGTGGAATCTTGTAGTGAATGAGCTACTAGTGGACCTGGACAGGTCAGGCTGTAGAGTGATTGCCTATGCTGATGACATTGCGATTGCTGCGACTAGCAAGCACCCAGACACTCTCAAGGAAATCCTCCAATATGCTCTCTCTCGGCTCACTAGGTGGGCCTCCAATTGTGGATTGGGGGTTAACCCTCATAAAACAGAACTTGTTCTCTTCACAAGGAAATATAAAGTTCCCCACGTAGACCCTCCTATGATTAATGGCAACAGTCTCACCTTCACTGTTAATGCAAAATACCTGGGTCTTATTCTGGACAGAAAACTGAACAGGAAAGCCAATCTACTAGAACGCGTAAGGAAAGCCAATGTAGATCTCTATTCCTGTAAAAAGGCTATAGGTAGGAGCTGGGGTATGAAACCTGAAATCACTCGCTGGCTTTACGTGTCTGTTGTCAGGCCCATACTACTCTATGGCGTGGTCGTTTGGTGGCCTGCCCTTGACAGGGCTGTTCACCTCTCTCAGGTAGCTAAAGTGCAACGATCCGCTTGCATGTGCATCAGCGGTGCACTAAGAACTAGCCGCTCTGCGCCACTGAACATTATGTTCAACCTGTTACCCCTGGATATCCTCGGCAGACAGACTGCTGCCAGTGCGGCTATTCGTCTTAAAGCTTCCTCTCAGTGGTCTAGTTATCACATTGGCCACTTCTCGATCCTTGATCTTCTCAACTTCACACATGAAAACACGGACTACACCCCACCGAAACTAAGATTTAACCGACACTTCCGTACGAGTATCCCTGAACGGGATGCGTGGGATGGCTCTCCCCCTGATGATGGAAATTCGGTGCACTTCTCCGCAGATGGCTCTAAGACCGAAGGTGGGGTGGGTGTGGGGTTTCTCCGATAAGCTCAACCTGAGCATCTCG
Source organism: Brachypalpus laphriformis (assembly GCA_945910035.1). Lineage (NCBI taxonomy): Eukaryota > Metazoa > Arthropoda > Insecta > Diptera > Syrphidae > Brachypalpus > Brachypalpus laphriformis. The sequence continues at coordinate 18,250,470 of OX246755.1, forward strand.
TTCCGCCTCCCTGATCATTGTAGCGTTTTTTAAGCGGAAATCATGGCGATTAAGGAAGCCCTGTCTTGGCTGAAATGTAATGTATTATCTGTCAGCGATATTAGGATTTTCACTGACATTTAGCGGCTATCAAGTCCCTGGAATCGTGCTCCCTTACTTCAAAGACCATCTTAGACTCCCGATTGTCTCTTACAGAGATGACAGAGCAGTTCAACATTCACCTATGCTGGTTGCCAGGTCACCGAGACATTCCAGGAAACTGTAGGGTGGATGAACTCGCTAGACAGGGTACTACTCTAAGGATTCTGCCAGATAGGCAAGTCCTTGGTATGCCCCTCGCTACATGTAAGCATCTACTGAAGCTGAACGCTATTAGCAAGACAAACAATAGGTGGGATAATGGCTCTACGTGTCACATTTCGAGGCAGATCTTGCCTAAGCTGGACCAGAAACGTAGTGCCGAGTTGGTTAAACTAAAGCGATTACAGATCAGCTGCGTTATCGGTGTCATCACCGGACACTGTCTAATCGGCCAACATGCCAAAAGACTTGGCCTCTTTTCCAATGACTTCTGCAGGAGCTGTAGGAACGAGGAGGAGGAGGAAACCATTCTTCACTTCCTATGCACATGTCCTGCTCTATCACGCAAAAGAATGCTCCATCTAGGAGCTCCCTTCCTTGACGACCTCAGCGATTTGGCGTCCTTAGACGTCATGAACATCCATCGCTTCATCAAAAGGTTTGTTTTATTAGTCCCTGAGTGGTCTAATGGTAGATCCTTGGCATCAAAATGGACCTTTACTGGTCTAAGTGTGTTTGCATCGTGGCGCAGACAGCCAATCTAACCTAACCTAACCTTAGCTTGGGCTTGTGCGCACCACCTACGTACGGCAAGGAGACCCTCCGGGTTAGATTCGAGGACTCTAGGCAGGAGCGTTGGTGTCCATCCGTTCTAAATGTCCTAACCATCTCAAACGTCCAATACGCAGTTTTTTTTGACTAGGTCGATGTCGCTGTATAGCTCGTATAGCTTGTCGTTGAACCTTCTCCTCCAAAACCCGTTAATGCAAACGGTACCGAATATCTTGCAATGCGGGGTTTCCATTCATTGGACTTACTTTCTCCCGACCATATTTTCAGATGAGTTGGTGTATGCTTCATACTTCCCGCTGCTTTAAATAATCCGGCAGCTAGACCGTCAGCTCCAGCAGCCTTTGACTAAGTCGGGTGAATGAAATTTATTGTTGGTTGCCATCGTCCAGATTGAATGGTTCATTCTTCCTGACAGCGTGAGATCGTCTCACGGTGTACCATCACTAAACCCCGGTAGTATTTACTGACAGGCCAGAAATAGGCTATGCAGTTGAAGCCTGTGTTCTTAGACCCAACACTAAAGTTCTGATATCACTAAGAATGTATCCCAGTGTTTCCAAGCTGAAATCTAGGAGCATATGATGTAGTAGTCTTCTCGTTGAAATTTGCCTGGGTACCATATACTTCAGTAAAAGGTTAAGGAAGGCGCATGGCAACGTGTCGGCCTATCGAATTCCAGTGCAGCTTTGCATTTCTCTGAGTATCTGTGTCCAAACATCACTAAACGACCTTTACTTCCAAGTCATAGGTTCATGTCTTAGTCAAGTTAGGCGGCAGTCAAGTCTCTGGAATCGTGCTCCTTCACGCCAAAGGCCGCCTTAAATTGCCATTTGTCTCTTACGGAGATGACTGGGCAGTTCAACATTCACCTATGCTGGGTGCCAGGCCATAGGGACATTCCAGGAAACTGCAGGGTAGACGAGCTCGCCAAACAGGGTACAACTCTAAGTTCTGCCTGACAGGCAAGTCTTAGGTATGCCCTACATGTATCGTAAGCATCTACTAAAGGTGAACGCTACCAGCAAGATCAACTACAGATGGAAGAACGGCTGAACGTGTCACATTTTGAAACAGATCTCACCTAAGCTAAACCAGAAACGTAGCGCCGAGTTGGTTAAGCTAAAACGATCACAGATCGGCTGCGTGGGCGCCGTGGCGTAAGTGGTTAGTGTGTCGGATCACTACGCATGAGGTTCCAAGTTCGAATAAAACACCAAAAAGTTTTTTCACAGTCCCACCTCTCGCGAGCGTCTGACAAACAACCGAGAGTATTGTTGTCACGAAAAAGCTTCTCAAATCGCCGTTCGGATTCTGCACTAAACTGTAGGTCCCTTCCATTCGTGTGAAAAATATAACGCACACAACATGAGTGGTTGCGAGAAGCTAGGCCCTGGCACTTTAAAGAGCTGTTGCGCCAAATATTTGTTTGTTTGTTATCGGCTGCGTTATCGGCGTTCTCACTGGACACTGTTTTATAGACCAACAAGCCAAAAGACTTCGCGTCTTCTCCAAATACTTCTGCAGGAGTTGCAGGGACAAGGAGGAGGAGAAGACCATCCTTCACCTCCTATGCACATGTTCAGCTCTATCGTGCCCCTCTTCTTTGACGACTTTGGCGATTTGGCGTCCCTAGGCGTCTTGAGCATCCATCGCTTTATCAAAAGCACCGATTGGATTGATTAGTCCCTGAGTGGTGGTAGATCCATGGCATCACAAAGGACCTTTACTGGTCCAAGTGTGTTTCGTGCAGACAGTCAACCAAACCTAACCTAGCAAGTAAATGCCTGAGCTGAATGGTTTCTTGCAAACTCTGTCTTACAGACTCTTCGGCCTCCTTGAGCTATAGACTTGTATCACCCTTTTCTACCTCAATACACCCAGATCTCCTATTCTTTTCGATAACTTCTTCATCGCTTTGATAAAGGAATTGCTTCAAGTAGGCTATCCAATGGGAGACCAAGCTTCCTTAAACTGATCACAAGGCCTAGCCTTAGTTCTACAACACCCTCTGCCATGCCTAATTTTAACTTAATTTCGATTTCTATTCCTTACCCTAGAGCAAAGAAAGGCACTTCATGATCATGAGGTGAGTTTACGCTGGAAAATGGCTGCAAAACAGGCACTCATCAAGAAATACGAAGAAGATTTGGCCACAAGGAAATGGGAAAACAACCTCAAAATCAAACAGGAAATGTACGTTATAACAGTTGGAGTTTTGAAATTTGAATTGAATTTCCTAAATTTACTTACAGTCTCAAATCTAGCCACAGGATTAAAGAGTTTCATGCAAAAAGTCTGATTAAGCAGGAACAGCTAGCGGATGAGTTGGAAAAGGCTCAAAGTTCATATGAGAGAGCGTTAAGATCCGATTTGAAAGCTGAAAAGGAAGTCAGGGATGAAAAGTAAGTTTATTATACATATTTCGGAACTGAGTTAGATTTGAATATCAGTAAGACTATATGTGTCACAATTATTGTACTTTACATGCCGCTACAAGCCGTAGTGGTCCCAAGCTTCAATAGGTCTCTTCAGAGAGCGGGATTCTTCTTCAGCTGTTTTCATTATAGGCAAGTTTCTTAGTACAACACTTGTCCTTGCCATAGACGACAAGATCTACGTTTTGCAACTCTTAAGCCTGAGATAGACTTGAAGACCTGCCCAAACAAAAAATTGCTGAAATCACACAAGAAATCTACGTCTCAATTGACTGTTGTTGCTAGCGGTAATTGCGTCCGAAAAGTAACCAATGTAGACAATCAACCAGACAATCTGTCGCTGAACATTTTTTTCTATTTTTTTTTTGGAAAGCAAACCCAAATCCCAGAGCACTCAGACTTCTCTAGTCCATTGTACTATCAAGCAGGAACCTTTCTTTGGTGCAGTGGTTGGAAAAACTTCGATGTAGTTCGTTTTTCCTTTATATTCGGGTGGCTGATGATTGCTGTTCCCCGCTGGGGCTTGAACCTACACACATCGGTTAACATAGTCTGAGCAAAGGCGTGGAGTGATGACACTAGGCTATAAATTGGTTAAAAGGGAACACAGCCTTAGGGCACCTACCACGCCTACGCGTTATCGTAGTTAATTCTCTCAATCTTTTCCCCAACTGTCGTACCTTCTCTTTAACCGTTCTCTGCCACATTTTTCTAAAGCGACTCGCTCGTCTTCCTTTTTGGATCAGTTGACTGCATTGCACAGCTTAATCTGCTAGGCAGGTGTCCTCGCTCGTTTGGAAGTGTCACCAATTCACTTCGGCTTCTATATAATCATTGGACTTGAATGAGTTCTGCCGTAAAGGCTTTGTCACATGAATATTGCTTTTGTCACCTCATTGGTAACTTTATTCAAATGTGAGTTCCAGATAAGGGTTTTGTAGATGATTACTTTAAGATAACTTTGATTCCCTGGATAAGTCAATGTGGGTGTTTTCCAAAACGATTTGCTTGGGATCATGTTTCCTCAAAGCGTTGCTTCTGCAGCAATTGGAAGTTACATAGCTTAACGGCGACTTGTGTGGGCGCCGTGGCGTAAGTGGTTAGTGTGTCGGATCACTACGCGTGAGGTTCCAAGTTCGAATCCTACAAAACACCAAAAAGTTTTTTCACGGTCCCACCTCTCGCGAGCGTCTGACAAACATCCGAGAGTATTGTTGTCTCGAAAAAGCTTCTCAAATCGCCGTTCGGATACGGCAATAAACGGTAGGTCCCTTCCATTCGTACGAAAAATATAACGCACACAACATGAGTGGTTGCGAGAAGCTAGGCCCTGGCACTTAATGAGCTGTTACGCCAAATATTTATTTTTTTATAACGGCGACTTGTACCATTTCAGAGATGATGTCCTCGACTATGCTTGTACTCTGTAATCAGATTTGGTCAGTAACTAGTTCTAGTTCAGCGCGTGAAGTCACCCACATGAAGGCCATATCTCAGTAGTTCAGTCTAGGTACAGGACACTCCTCTATTCTCAGTAATCTTGAATTCCTTCCACAAGACACCGACTTTGTACTTTCACAATTTCTGTTCGATAAAAACGTTGAAATCCGCTTCATCTCCAGACTTGAATGGGAAGGGGAGGTAGGGATATAAGAGGGATCCATTTGCTTCTACACAGATGGATCTAAAACAGAGTCGGGAGTGGTGGGAGGTGTTTTCTCCCAAGAATTAAACATTAATATCTCTTTTCACCTCCCTTATCACTGCAGGGTCTTCCAAGCGGAAATGATGGCAATTAAAGAAGCCTTGTGGTAGCTGAAGTACAATGTGATAACCAGGCGGGATATTACTATCTCAAGTCCCTGGAATCTGTTACCTTCAACTCAAAAACAGCCCTTAATTGTTGGTTGTCTCTTAACGAGATGGCCAAACAGTTCAACATTCACCTAATTTGGGTGCCTGGGGACCTAGGGAACTGCTCGGCCGATGAACTCGCCAAGAAGGGTACTTGTCTATGGATTTTGTCGAACAAGACGAATCTCGGCATGCCTCTCGCCACAGTGAAACTACAATAAGCTCAACACCACTAGCGCGACAAATCACAGGTGGGCTCGTGTCTCATTACTAAATTGATTTGGCCTATGCTGGATCAGAAATGCTCCAACTGCCTTATCGTGCTAACACGGTCACTTATCGCAACTATAGTAGGTGTCATTATGGGGCACTGCATTCTTCTTCTTCCTTTTATGAGCGAAGCTATGATCCGAAAACAAGGGATCACAACCCTTCCACTTCAAGGCATTTCTACTGATCCGCGTGTGGGGTTCGCCTATTATGGGGCACTGCATTATCGGTAGGAATGCCATCAGGCTTGGCATCTTAGCAAATAATTTCTGCAGAAGTTGCATAGACGAGGAGGAAGAGGAAACCATACTACATCTTCTTTGTATGTACCAGACCCTCTCCGCTTGCAGAAGACTAAACTTAGGAGCCAACCTTTTAGACAATTTATGCGAGATAGCTAACGTAAACGGTGGGCAAAATCGCATCATCACCTCCACGCGGTGCCCGCTGGATAGCTATCTGATAGTGAACTAACGATGAGCGTATGCTGAGTCTGACGATATATGTGCAGCTGAACACTCATACCTGCGTAAGCACATCTGGGTGAACTTCAGCGCGCATATGTCTAACCGGACGAGGCATCTCTTGTTGACCTGATCGGCTGAAATATGCGTCTCAGAAGTCTAGCAAGAGGTCCTCAGAAGGAGGACGTGCGGCGATGAATTCTCTCGATGGAATCAACGGTGACGTCTACAGACCAGCGGATACCTTACCGGAGCTACTTCAATATATTTGAAGCTGAGGTCTGTAAGGATTTTCAATACTACATCAGGGTACTGAAAAAGAGATGGTGGGGGATGAATCCTTAATGGGCCAACGGCAGCGCTCATATCCCCGAAGTGGGTTACTGACATCGGTGTATCCGGCCTCTTGTCCTAGGGGTACAAAAAAAGGATCTGCCCCTCCAGGTTGGGGGTTGTGCCGTCGGGTTAACTTCCCTACCACGTAAAAAACCTTTGGTTACGAAGCAACCAACAGCCTCGGATACGGATGATCTTACTGTTGACGACCCATGCAAACGTAAAAAGGACAACGATCTTCGTGTCTGCACATGGAATGTTAGGTCCCTCTACAAACCACATGCAGCCGAACAACTTGCGGAGGCCCTAGAATGTCTCAAAGCAGACATTACCGCCATCCAAGAAGTGCGATGGGATGGGCCGGGCAAAAGGAGTATGAAAAACTGCGACATCAACTACGGCGATTGCTACTGACAGAAAGGACAGCGTCTATTCGGGTGCGGATTTGTCATTGGAGGCAGACTTAGGCAAGAAGCCTTCAGTTTCCGGCATGTGCACGCCCGCCTCATGACTATCCGTATCAAGGCTTAATTTGCCAACATTAGCCTAATATGCGTTCACACCCCTCACGAGGAGAAGGACGACGCGACAAAGGATGACTTCTACCAGCTCTTGGACAAGACGTATGAGCAATGCCCTAGCCACGACGTTAAAATTATCCTAGGTGATTTTAACGCAAAGCTAGGAAGAGAGGAAGTCTTTAGTAGCGTGGTCGGAAAGCACAGCCTGCACGACAACACATCCGGCAACGGACTCAGGCTAATCGACTTTGCAGCGGGGCGAAACTTTGTTGTAGCTAGTACGCGGTTCCCACGTCTCGATATTCACAAAGGAACATGGCTCTCCTTTGATCGAAAAACTGTCAACCAAATCGATGCAGCAAAACAAGAGGCGTACAAAGCGGCGCAGCATAGAAGGACTAGAGCTGCTTACGAGCTCTACGTGCGCAGGAGAAAAGAGGAACATCGACTTCTCAGAAAGAAGAAAAAAGAGCATGAGAAGCGCTCGATCGAGGAGATTGAGAGACTTTATTGCAGGAATAATGTTCGAAAATTTTACCAAAGGATAAAAAGAACATGCCAGGGTTTCAAAGCCAGAACAGAAGCCTGCAGGGACGAAAATGGCAACATAGTAGTAGAATCGCAGTCGGTGCTGAGGATATGGAAGGAACACATCTGCAGACTGCTAAACGGCGATGATGATCAATATTCCGCTGTCAGGCAGAATGAGCCATTCAACAGTGACGATGGCAGTCAAAATTCCCGTCAACCCGATCAGAATGAAGTGAGGATAGCGATATCTAAACTCAAATCCAACAAAGCTGCTGGAGCCGACGGCCTAGCCGCTGAACTTTTCAAGGCAGGAGGAGATGAGTTGGTAAGGAGCATGCACCAGCTCATCTGTAAAATCTGGTCGGACGAAAGTATGCCCGATGAATGGAACCTCAGCATCGTTTGCCCGATCCTGAAGAAAGGAGACCCTCTGAACTTCGCCAACTACAGAGGTATAAGTCTCCTAAATATCGCTTATAAGATCCTGTCTGCCGTACTATGTGAACGCCTAAAACCGATCGTCAACAACCTGATAGGTCCGTATCAGTGCGGTTTCAGGCCTGGAAAGTCCACCATTGACCAAATATTCACACTACGGCAGATCTGGGAAAAAACCCATGAATACAAAATCGATACGCACCACCTCTTTATCGATTTCAAAGTTGCATATGATAGCGTGTATAGAGACGAGTTATACAGAGCCATGTCTAGTCTTGGCATCCCTGCCAAGCTCGTCCGTTTGTGCAGAATGACGATGGAGAACTCTCGCTGCTCCATCAAAGTCGGTAAGAACATCACCGAACCGTTCGATGTCAGGAAAGGTCTTAGACAAGGTGACGCGCTATCATGCGATCTCTTTAATATAGTACTTGAGAGAATTGTATGAAACTCACAAGCCAACCCCGGAGGTACAATCTTCTTCAAGTCTGTACAACTACTCGCTTATGCCGATGACATTGACATAATCGGAAGAACTCAGCGGGCCGTCAATGGGGCATTTACGAGTATTGAGATCGAGGCAGCAAAGATGGGTCTAGCGGTCAATGAAAGCAAAACAAAATATATGCTGTCTACAAAAAAGGACACCCAACATCGGCGTCTTGGACAGAACGCCACAATAGACAGATACAATTTTGAGGTAGTAAAGGATTTTGTGTACTCCCCGTGCAGGGACGGGTTAAGAATATCACTGCAGCGCCCCCCCCAACAACCAGCGCTTGTCGTAAAAGGCGACTAAGGGGACAAATCAGATCTAGGCAATATAACACCCAAGTGAGCCTAGCGACACATTTACTACCTTAAAAACCCTCCCACAAGTGTGCATGCGAGTCCGTGGGTTGACACGACTGGAGATCACCGGTGTCATAAAAGAAAGATCAAACAATACTAAAACAGGAGCATGAACGTGTCAAACAACAAACACCATCGCAATATGGTGCAAAAAATTGTATTGCAAAACTGTATCATTATGGTAATACTTGCAAAAAGGAAAGGCACTACCCCGCCAGGCACTACCACTGCTGTGCATGGTACTGATCCTGGACCGAGCAGAAATGTTCGGGTCAGAGCTATACGGATTCCGGGGGCTAGCAAAATAATGAAACAGTTTGGACGCAATTTGAGGGTCGCGAGTTGGAAAGTTGGAAGCATGACCGGTCGAAGTTACGAGCTGGAAGAGATGATGAATAGAAGGCGGGTGGACATCTTGTGTGTCCAAGAGACGAGATAAAAAAACACCGGGAATCGGGCGCGTTTCTTGGACGTTAGGACAAAAGATTACAAGATGTTCTACTACGGAACGGAAAAGGCTAGGAACGGAATCGGTATCATCCTTGCGGCAGAGCTACTTGGAAACGTCTTGAGCATTTCGAAGTCCAGCGACCGTTTGATGTCTCTCAAACTAGTAATACAAGGAGAGGTGTGGAATATTGTCAGTGCATATGCTCCCCACAATGGGTGCAATCAGATAGATAAGGATGCATTTTGGCTAGATTTCCACAATCTCCTTAAGAACATCCCAAAGGAAGAATTTCTGTTTGTGGGAGGAGATTTGAATGGACATGTCGGGAAATCAAACGAAGACTATGAAGACTGCCATGGAGGACTAGGATATGGCACCAGGAACCTTCCTGGTGAAGACATCCTAAGCATGTGCAAATCACACGGTCTTATCGTGTTAAATACCATGTTCATCAAACAAAGCCGACACCTGATCACTTACAGCAGTGGTGGAGATGAAACTCAGATTGACTACCATTTGGTAGCCAGTTTCATGAAGCCTCGGGTAAAAGATTGCAAAGTGATCCTGGGAGAGGCAATCGCTCGTCAACATCGTCTCCTGCTAACAGAAATTTTTATGAAAACACCAAAGAAAAGCAAACAAACAGGGGTCTCTGAGAAAATCAAATGGTACAATCTGGACAAAGAAAAAGGCGATGCTTTTGTTTTCGTAATGAAAAATTACCTCTCTCACACCATCAATGGAGCTGAGGATGAAGAGTGCAGAGCACAAAATATGTGGGATTCCCTACAGCGAACTTGCTTAAAGAAGGCCAAATCACTGCTAGGAGCTTCAAAAGGCCACCATCAACACGCCAAAGAAACATGGTGGTGGAGTGATGAAGCTAAGAAAGTGATAAATGAGAAGAAAGCGGCTTTCAAAGCTTGGTCAAAGTGCCCCTCTAATAATAGTGACGAAAAAGTTCGCCTCGAAATGGAATACAGATGCTGCAAGAAAAAAGCGAAGAAGAAGTGCGCTCAGCTTCAAGCAGAGAGTACGGAGGGCCTGTATCGGGAGCTGGATAAAATATTTTCCCCGGTTGCTGATGCAAACCAGGCTATCCAGGAGCTGCGAAGACACAATATGAACAAGAGCGCCACTATCTTCAAAATAGCCGCCCAAAGAAGGAACAATGCTCAGGAGATTCGTTCGCCAAAGTTCATTAGCAATGCTCATGGCCAGCTTCTTGTGGATGACGACAAAATTCTGCAGAGGTGGCGGCAGTATTGTGAAGAGCTTTTAAACGAACAGTTTCCCCGGCTATACTTTCCAAGAGCCACACCTAACTGTGAAGAAAAACCCGACATTACAGTCGAAGAAGTTAGTCAGGCGGTCAAATACGCCAAAAAACGAAAAGCGGTTGGGCCAGACGAGATACCCTCTGAGTTCTGGAAAAAGATGGGAGACATCGGGTTCAGATCGCTCAGAATTCTTATCTCCAAATTCGTGAGAGGTGATCCAATGCCGAATCAATGGAGGGAAAGTTACCTCCTCCCTGTATACAAAGGGAAGGGTGATACGCGAAACTGTGATAACTACCGTTCGATCAAGCTGATGTCACACACCATGAAGATCGTTGAGCGGGTATTAGGTGGCCGACTGCGAAAAATAATACGGCTATCTGATGATCAGTGCGGGTTTGTCTCGGGTAAATCAACCACAGATGCAATCCAAAGTATAAGGATCATAATGGAAAAACATCGTGATTCCTTAAGGGATTTGCATATGGTATTGGTTGACTTTGAAAAGGCATTCGACAGACAACCACGAGATCTGATATGGGTGGCGCTAAGACATCGAGGGGTTCCAGAAACCTATGTACAGATGATTATGGACATGTACGAAGGAGCAAAGACAAAAGTAAGATGCCCCGCTGGAGTAACCGAAGAGTTCCCAATCAAAGTCGGGGTACACCAGGGAAGCGTTTTAAGTCCTTTGCTCTTTATTACAGTCCTTGATTATCTGCTTGAAGGTAAAGTGATGGACCCCAAGGTACATCAGTTATTCTTTGCTGACGATGGAGCCATCATAAGTGAGGATCCTACATCCCTGCAACGAGCACTTGATGTGTGGGTGGACGTTTTGGAGGGAAATGGGTATCGCATTAGTTCAAAAAAGACAGAGTACTTGTGCTGCCCGTTCTCTGATCCACTCAGGCCTATTCCAGACATTTATTTGAATGGAACAGTGCTTGCCAAGTGCGAAAAGTTCAAATATCTGGGATCTATGATCAATAGCAAAGCAACTTGTGATGACGACATCAATCATCGTGTAAGCGTAGGGTGGATGAAGTGGCGAGAAAATTCCGCTATCTTCTGTGACAGAAAAATGCCCCCTAAGTTGAAAGGAAGGCTCTACACCGCAGTTGTACGTCCAGCGCTCACATACGGTTCACAATGTTGGACGATGTACAAAAAGTATGAGAGTAAATTAACGGCAGCTGAGATGAAGATGCTTCGCATGACAGCAGGAGTGACAAAGCTTGATCGAATAAGAAGTTCGAAGATCCGTGGAAGCTTTCACATCAAGGAAACCATCGTACACAAATTAGAGCGCGACCGGCTCAGCTGGTATTGCCACGTTCAAAGAAGAGATCATTTGAACCCTGTTAAAAAGGAAATATCTATGCACGTTCCAAAGACATCGCGATGTAGGAAAGGCAGGCCTATAAACGCCTGGATCAGACAAATGCGACGACATCGGCATTTCATTGGCCTCAGTAACCGAGTGATCCAAAATCGGCAGGCCTGCCGATATTTTCTGAGGTCAAATAGGCGAACCCCACAGGCGGATCAGTAGAAATGCAGTGAAGTGGGAGGGCTGTGATCCCTTGTTTTCGGATCATAGCCTCGCTGATAAAAGGAAGAAGAAGAAGAAGGATTTTGTGTACCTAGGCTCTATGGTCAGCTCCGCAAATGACATGAGTGGAGAGATCACACGGAGAATTACTCTTGCCAATCGTTGTTTCTGTGGGCTAAAACGGCAATTGAGTAGCAAAGCCCTATCTCGAACTACTAAGGTAACTCTTTATAAGACATTAATCATCCCAGTCCTGCTGTATGGCGCAGAGGCATGGGCTTAGACTAAACCGGATGAGGACGCCCTTGGTTATTCCGAGAGAAAAGTTCTTCGAGCGATCTTTGGTCCCGTCTGCATAGACGGTGAGTGGAGGAAAAGGTACAATGCCGAACTATACGGCCTGTACAAGGACATCGACTTAGCCAGAAGAGTTCACATACAGCGACTAAGATGGCTGGGTCATTTAGAGCGGATGGAGCCCAACCTTCCCGCTAAGAAAGTCTTCGAATCCACCCTGGATGGACGGCGCAGTAGAGGACGACATCGCGGTAGGTGGCGCAAACAAATGGAGAGGGACCTCAACCAACTTGTCGTGCGCACATGGAGGCAGCTGTCTCGTAACCGTGCTGGCTGGAGAGGTTTGTTGGTTGAGGCCCAGGTCCACCCCGGACTGTAGCGCCATCCAAGTAAGTAAGTAAGCTAACGTAAACATCGGCAGCCTCCAGCGCTTCATAGCAAGCTCCAACTGACTCCAAGGGTATTTCTCCCTATGGATGATAGATCAATATGTTACCGCAATGAGCCTAGTCTGACATTCTGCAGCCTGTCACTCTAACCTAACCTAATCTAGTTCTAGGACCTCGTCTACAGCCAAAGTCCAGAGCAGGAATCATTAAAACCACGTGACAGGATAGAATTCTTCGTTACCACAAGCATATTGGGAGAGAATGAAAACCTTTCCGCTATGATAAGTTCGTCTGATGGGCCCTCTTCCCTTGTTTTGAAGTCTCCTAGTATCTAGACTAGCTAAGGTGCAAAGATCTGCATGCATTTGTATCAGTGGTGCACTGAGAACTATTCCCTCCGCGGCACTGGACATTTTGTTCAACCTGCTACACTTAGATATTTTCAGCAAACAGATGGCTGCCTGTGCGGCCATCTGTCTAAAAGCCTCCTCGCAGTGGTCTAGCTATCGCTTTGGCCACTCCTTGATCCTTGATCTTCTTAACTTCAAGCATGAAAACACGAACTACACCCCGCCGAAACTGAGATTTGACTGAAACTTCCATACGAGCATCCCTGATCGGGATGAATGGGACACCTCTCCCCCTGTCGATGGTAGTTCGGTTCACTTCTTTACAGATGGCTCTAAGACCGAGGGTGGGGTGGGTTGTGGTGTTTTCTCCGAAAATTTCAATCTGAGCACCTCGTTCAGCCTCCATGATCATTGTAGCGTTTTCCAGGCGGAAATCATGGCGATTAAGGAAGCCCTGTCCTGGCTGAAGTGTAATGTACTATCTGTCAGGGATATTAGCATTTTCACTGACAGCCAAGCAGCAACTAAGACCCTGGAAGCGTGCTCCTTCACTTCAAAGGCCACCTTAGACTGTCGTTTATCTCTTATGGAGATAACAGAGCAGTTCAGCATTCACCTATGCTGGGTGCCGGGCCACATGGACATTCAGCTGCGTGTCGGTGTTTTCACTGGACACTGTCTTATAGGTAGCGCCGTGGCGTAAGTGGTTAGTGTGTCGGATCACTATGCATGAGGTTCCCAGTTCGAATCCCAGAAAGCGCCAACAACGTTTTTTCACGGTCCCACCTCTTGCGAACGTCTGACAAACATCCGAGAGTATTGTTGTCACGAAAAAGCGTCTCAAAACAAATTGCCCTTCGGATACGGCACTAAACTGTAGGTCCCTTCCATTCGTGTAAAAAAAAATATAATGCACACAACATGAGTGGTTGCGAGAAGCTAGTCCCTGGCACTTGAAGAGCTGTTGCGCCAAATATTTATTTATTTTTATTTACTGTCTTATAGGTCAACACGTCAAAAGACTTGGCTTCTTCTCCAACGACTTCTGCAGAAGCTGTAGGGACGAGGAGGAGGAGGAAACCATCCTTCACCTCCTATGCACTTGTCCAGCCCTGTCGCATAAAAGAATGCTCCATCTAGGGTCCCCCTTCCTTGACGACCTCAGCGATCTGGCGTCCTTAGACGTCATGTGCATCTATCGCTTTGTCAAAAGCTGCGGTTGGTTTTATTAGTCCCTGAGTAGACTAATCGTTGATCCATGCTATCACAAAGGACCTTCACTGGTCTAGTGTGTCTGTACTCTCGTGCGGACAGCCAACCTAACCTAACCTATCCTAGTATCCATCTGGATATACGCTAATTAAGATACTTGAGTAGTAAAAGCTAGATGTGTTGCTGTGGGAAGACAGGAAGGGATAGCCTCTGTCTTTGTGTTGCTCAAGACCTTCTCTCTATCTACAAAAGAGCTTCAGTCGCGCTTTTACCATTTTCCTTCTCTTTTCAGAAACAAGCTTCTCCTTCAACTGCTGGGTCTCATTAAGAAATATGACCAAAATATCGGAGATAAAATTCAAGAGAACTACGAACTCCAGAAAGCCTTCGACGAACAGAAACGTGTACTAGATGAATTCCTCATCAACATCTACAATCCGAGGGAAGCTGAGTACAATGAGCTCGCCCAAAAGAAGCTAGACGAAGAAACGGCTGCATTTGAACGCAAACTATGGTTCTTCATGGCAACCCGTGCGGTAAAGATCATCCAACGCGCTTGGCGCCGTTACCTAAAGCTTGCGAAAAAGGCAATGAAACCACCCAAGCCCGAAAAGGGTAAGGGTAAAAAGAAAAAGAAGTAAAATTAGTACTTTGCCGCAAAGAAAACTCCCCAACCTCCCCAACAGCCTTTGGATTTTTTTTTCAAAAAATATAAATTCCGAAAAATTTTCTCACAATTTTTTTATTCGTCGTTCTGTTTGTTTGTGTGGTGGACCAAAAAACTTCAATTTCATTTTTGTTTCGCGGAAAAAACGGGAAAAAAATGTTCTGAATCCAAAAAATAAATAAAATACGCATCTTTGTTTTGTGTCAATGATTAATTTGTAGAAAAGCCCACCATCATTTATCAAGATTATTTGTGCATTTTAATTGTTTTTTTATTTTAAATTTGAAAATATACACCAAACGGGTAAGTTGATGATGAATTTTTCTTTTATTTTATTTCGTTTTGCTATAGTGTCGGCGTTATGGCTCAAAACTGCAGGGTTTGCTCCTTCATTGTATTGCGCTAGCCACTGTTTTTATTAGTAACGGTTTTGAAATCATATTTCAAGTAAAGATGGCCGCTGTGAAACGGAGTGCGATAGTGATCGACTAGAAGAGTAGGAGGTTCATACCCCGTTTATATGTGGGGTTCAGCCTGACTTGCAACTTGAGTTGAACTCGATAATAACGCGAGTCGAGTCCAAACTAGGTTAGGTTGGGTTGGAGGAGTTAGCTGCAACAAATGGGTCCAGTCTGCGCTCGGATCTGAAATGGATCCATTATGCTCCCCTGACATGGAATTTCCTAGCTGGAACACAAAAAAAAACAGAAAAAGAAACAAAGTGATTAGAGTTCTGTGGTGCAGGAGTGGCCTCCTCGAAACCATCCTGAAGAAGATATGAATTTCAGAATGGCGGTTGGTCGCCCAGATACTTACTTTACTTAGGTGGCGCTACAGTTCGGGGTGAACCTGGGCCTCAACCAACAAGCATCTCCATTTAGCTCGGTCTTTAACTAAATGCCTCCAGTTGCGCACTCCAAGTTAGTCGAGGTCCCCTTGAATTTGTGCGCGCCACCTACGGCGATGATTCCCTCTACTGCGTCGTCCCTCGGGGTTAAATTCGAAGACTGCGGGCCGGAGCGTTGGTGTCCATTCGCTCTACATGTCCTAGCCATCTCAGACGTCCAATACGCAGTTTTTTGACTAGGTTGATGTCGCTGTACAGCTCGTATAGTTCGTGATTGAATCTTCTCCTCCAAAACCCGTCAACGCAAACGGGACCGAAAATCTTACGAAGAATTTTTCCCTCGAAGCGAGCAAGGATATCTTCATACTCTTTTAATAAAGTCCATGTTTCAGCGCCGTAAAGCAGGACTGGGATGATCAAGGTCTTATGTAAAGTCTCCTTAGTTGTTCGAGATAGGGCTTTACTGTTGAATTGCCTTATAAGCCCAAAAAAAAAACAGCGATTGGCAAGAGTTATTCTTCGCTTGATTTCTGCGCTGATCTTGTTTGTAGAGTTTATAGCAGAGCCAAAGTAGATATAGTCAAAAATACAAATATAAATATTTGGGGCAACAGCTCTTTAAAGTGCCAGAGCCTAGCTTCTCGCAACCACTCATGTTGTGTGCGTTAAATTTTTCACACGAATGGAAGGGACCTACAGTTTAATGCCGAATCCGAACGGCGGTAGACAAAGTCCCTTACTATCTCAAAGTTATAGCTGTCCACTGTGACGTTTTGTCCAATTCGTCGATGTTGGCTTTCCCTTCTTGTTGACAGCATATACTTGGTTTTGCCCTCGTTTATCGCCAAACCCATTTTGGCCGCTTCCGCCTCAATGCTTGCAAAAGCACCGGTGACAGCCCACTGAGATCTTCCGATAATGTCTATATCGTCGGCGTATGCAAGCAGTTGTACAGACTTGTAATAGATTGTGCCTCCGGTGTTGGCTTGTGAGTTCCGCACAATCCGTTCAAGTACAATATTGAAGAAGTCACATGACAGCGCGTCACCTTGTCTAAAGCCTTTTTTGACATCAAATGTCTCGGTGAGGTCATTACCGACCTTGATAGAGCAGCGAGCGTCCTCCATCGTCATCCTGCACAGACGGACAAGTTTGGCAGGGATGTCAAAACTAGACATGGCTCTATAAAGCTTTTCTCCATAGATATTGTCATAGGCGGCCTTGAAATCGATAAAGAGGTGATGAGTATCGATTTGGAATTCTTGGGTTTTCTGCAGGATCTGCCGAAGTGTGAAGATTTGATCGATGGTGGACTTTCCTGGCCTGAAACCGCACTGATAGGGTCCAATCAGGCTGTTGATGACCGGTTTCAGGCGTTCACACAATATCGCAGAAAAGATGATGAGAGACTGAGATGTTGAGGAGACTGATGCCTCTATAATTGGCGCAGTTGAGGGGTTCTCCTTTCTTGTGGATCGGGCAAACAATGCTGAGATTCCATTCATCAGGCATACACTCGTCTGACCAAATCTTAGAGATGAGTTGGTGTATGCAGTCTTCCAATTCATCACCAGCTGTCTTGAAAAGTTCGGTCGGTAAGCCATAGGTCAGGTCCAGCAGCATTGTTGGATTTTAGCTTGGATATTGCTATCCTCACTTCGTTTTGGTCAGGTGGACGGAAATTTTGACTATCATCGTCTATGTTGAATGGTTCATTCTGCCTGACAGCGGGATGTTGGTCTTCGTCAGCGTTATACAGTCTGCAGAAGTAGTTTTTCCATATTGTCAGCACCGACTGTGATTCTACAACAAGGTTTCCATTTTCACCTCTACAGGTTTCAGTACGGGTATTGCTTCTCTGGCACGTTCTTTTTACCTTTTGGTAAAACTTCCATACATTGTTCCTGGAGTATGAGCACTCGATATTCTCAAATGCGCGCTTCTCATGCTCTTTCTTCTTCTTTTGGAGAAGCCGATGTTCTTCCCGTCTCTTTTTCTCGTAGAGCTCACGAGCAGCTCTCGTCTTCCTTTACAGCGCCGCTTTGCATGCACTCGCCGGCATTCTTCGTCAAACCAGGGGTTTCGCGGTGGTGGACGAGTGAGACCCAGCACATCAGACGCGGCGTTTCTGATGGCATGTTGGCAGCGTTGCCACTGGTCTTCGGTAGTTGATGCTGGCGGCAAAGGTGTGATTGAGAGATTTCGGGATACGCGTTCAGCGAAGAGTCTGGCGGTCTCTTGCGATTGTAGCTTTTCGACGTTAAATTTTCTCACAGTAATTCTTCTTTGTTGCTCAGATTGGGATATCCGCATTCGTACCTTGGCTACAACAAGGTAATGATCCGAGTCTATGTTGGCCGCTCGGAAGGTCCGGACATCCAGAATACTGGAGGCATGCCTTGCGTCGATCGCAATATGATCAATTTGGTTGATCGTGACATGATCATTGGACCGCCATGTTTGCTTATGAATATCGAGATGAGGAAACCATGTGCTTGCTATGGTGACATTTCGCTCCACAGCGAAATCAATTAGCCTTAGTCCGTTATCAGACGTGGTGTCGTGTAGGCTATGCTTACCGACTGCCCTACCAAAGACGTCCTCCTTTCCTATTTTGGCGTTAGAATCGCCCAATACGATTTTAACGACGTATTTAGGACATTGCTCGTATGTTTTGTCGAGGAACTCGTAGAAGCAGTTTGGTGGCAGTGTTCTTTTCTTCCGTGGGGGCATGAACACATATTAGGCTTATGTTAGCGAATTTAGCCTTGATCCGGATAGTCATAATACGCTCGCTTACGGAAGCTTAAGACTACTTGCCTAAGTCTGCCGCATATGACAAATCCGCATTCGAATAAGCGTTGCCTGTTGCCTCTGTAGCAATCACCGTAGTAGATGTCACAGTTTTTCATCCTCGTTTTGCCCGGCCCATCCCATCGCACCCACCCCGAACAAAAAAAAAAAAAAAAAAGCAAGAAAGAGATCTCACACACACAGAGGCAACATGTCAGTTCAACCTCTCGACCCAGGTATAGATGCATTTTTTGGACTCGACCCAACTCTGTTAGCTGAGTCGAGTCCAGTCGAACCCATTTGGACTCGAAAGGCGTTTATATGCATTTGGAACCAGTTTGGAACCAGTTCCGACTCTGCATATAAACGGGGTATGTAAATGAATTTCACTTTTATCAACCTACGGTAGACGACAAAGCCATTGCTTATTCTGTACTGTATTTTATAGAAGCTTGTAAAATGTTTGTTTTTCAAAATAAAGTACATTTATCTATCTATCTACTTACCTACCTATACCTACAATGAAGAGGAGAGGTGACAAAACTCACGCTTGGCGGAGTCCAACGCCCAAAGTGAAAGGCATTGATTTAACGCAGTTTATCCACACACAGCGTTTAACACAGCTTCTACAGTTTGTAAAATAAAGGCGAAATCGACCTTAACAGAGAACCATCAATCCCATTCTCCTGCAGAACACTCCGGAGTTTTCCTCGAGGAACCCTACCATGTAGACAGGCTTAGCATACCGATAGCTTAGCTTTAACACTAATTTCGGCATTTCTTCTTCTTCTTATGGTGTCTCTCCTCTTAGGAGGTTGTTTATCATCCTTCTGATCTCTTCGCGTGAGCTAGCTTTCCTGATTATTTGGGTTGATGAAAGTCCGAACCAGTCTTGTAAGTTCTTCATCCATGATATCCTTTGTCCGCCCACTGTTCTTCTACCTTTGACTTTTCCTTGGAGAATTACCTGCAGCAGTTGATACTTCTCGTTTCTAGTCACATGTCCCAGATATTCCAACTTTCGTCTTTTTATAGTGTTCAGGAGTTCCCTTCTCGCATTCATCCTTCTTAGAACTTTTGTATTGGAGATTCTTTAGGTCCATGATATCTTGAGAACACTCCGGAACAGGCCACATCTCAAATGCTTCCAGTTTTTTTTTTATTGCCTTGCTTAAAGTCCAAGTCTCTGCTCCATACAAAAGCGTAGACCAAACGTAGCACTTGATTAGCCTTTTTTTTCAAAGACAACTGAAGGTCGCTGCCACATAGTACCTTTTTCATTTGGGAGAACGCTGCTCGCCCTTGCTCCATTCTGCATTTTATCTCCTCGGTTGATGTTGCTTTACAGTTGAATTGTGTTCCCAAATATTTAATACTGTTTACACGATTTACTATAGTTTTTTTTTTTTTTTTTTTTTTTTTCCGAGGGTAGGTGAAAATCTTCAACAAGACACTATGAGGATCGACAGCGCGTGCTCATAGTAGTGTGGGATTCTTACCCACTAAAAAACCTCCCTTCAAAACAGACTTGTTTTTATTTTTACTACAACTAAGTATTCGACTTATCAAGTAGTTTTCGTTTCGCGAAATAATGACGTTTTGCAGGTACCTTCCCATTGGAAGTTCCTGCCAGCTCCGCAGTTTAGACGCGGTTACTTATCGCGCTAGGTCTAAAGGTTTGGTCCTTTGTAGACGGCGCAGTAAATTTCTTTCTTCCAAAAGTTGGAGGACTGTAATATTTACGTGACTTTCTAGTCGACTTCTATGCTTTCTCGCGTAGGTTTGAATTTCGTCTTCGATTGTTTTAATGCCAAGGTCTCTGTGGATATCGCTATTTCTGATATACCATGGCGCATTTACAATACCTCTTAGCACTTTGTTTTCAAAAGTTTGTAAAATTTTAATATTACTTATTTTGGTACAACCCCAGAGTTGTATACCATATGTTCATACAGGCTTTAGCACTTGATTATATAAAAGCAGTTTGTTCTCTATATTAAGCTTGGAATATTTTCCAAGTAACCAATACATTTCCCTATATTTATTATCTAGTTCTTTGCGTTTTTTCTTAACGTGCGTTTTCCATTTCAGCTTTGCATCAAGTGTCATTCCAAGATACTTAGCCTCGTTTGCAAACGGGATTTGAACCGAGTTTGAAAAGATCGGCAAATTATTTATTTTTTTATAAGTAAAATTTACATGAACAGATTTGGTTTCGTTGAGTGCGATTCGCCAAATCTTTGTCCATTCATTTACTCTATTCAAAGCTTCTTGCAGTTTTTCTGTAGTATCTTCGACCGTTTTACCTACTGTCAAGATAGCAGTGTCGTCGGCAAATGTAGCTAGCTCAGTGCCTTCTACTTGCGGTATATCACGAGTGTATAATAGATATAAGACTGGACCAAGAACGCTTCCTTGCGGCACCCCAGCCATTATTTCCTTAAAATCTGAATATTCGTTTCCACATTTGACGCGGAATAGCCTATTCGTAAGGTAGTTCTTCAAAATATTATATAGGTGCTCTGGCAGAACTTGTCGTAATTTAAACTTTAAGCCTTCGTGCCAGACCTTGTCAAAGGCTTGAGAAACGTCAAGGAATACGCTTGAACAAATCTTTTTTTCTTCAAGTGATTTTTCGATTACATGTGTTATTCGATGTACTTGTTCAACTGTAGAATGCTTACTTCTAAATCCGAATTGATGATCAGGGATGAGATGCCCTTCTTCTATAACCGGCTGTATTCGCCTAACCAATATTCTCTCGAACACTTTGGATATAATTGGAAGAAGCGAAATCGGTCTATAAGAGGTTTTTTTCATTCAGCGGTTTTCCAGGCTTAAGGACCATTATAACTTCGGCGACTTTCCATTGACTGGGAACATATTCTAGTCTAATCGCGGCGTTTATAATGAACAGAAGCTTAATTAGAGCTTTTCTTTGTAGTGCTTTAAGAACCTCTCCCGTAATTAGGTCGTATCCAGGAGCTTTCTTAGGTTTAAGTTTCTTTATTTCTTCCTTAAGTTCGGTAAGCGTTGCATTTCTTATTACACTATTGTCTATATACGACGTATTTATATTTTCAATAAGAGCTTGTCCATCAAACGGTTTGAAAGTTTCTTCCAGGTGGGCGGCAAAAACTTGCGCTTTCTCTTTATCATGCCTGGCCCATTCGTCTTGATTTATCCTAATTGGCGCGGCTTGAATTTGAGGTTTTTTAATACCTTTTATAGCCTTCCAAAGCGAATAGTTAGAATCTTTTTCTGCCGTTAAGCTTTCTAGGTAAGTTTGTATTTCATTATTCTTAAGGTCTTTAATAGATCGTTTTAGTGAGTTGCACAAACGGTTAAGATATGCTTTATGTTGCGGAGCCCGAGTTTGTTGCCATCTTTTACGCGCTTTTCTCTTCTCCTTAATCATCTCTTTTATTTCCTGCGGATAAATTTTAATGTAACTGGCCGGGGTTCTCTTTAGGTTGGGAGTATTCTTCCACGCGGCATCCTGTAAGATTTCGACGAAGCGATCTACTTCAACTTCAAGTTCATAGGGCGTTTTAAGTGATACGCTCAGCTCAATATTTGCTTCAATATCTTTTTTAAAGCCGTCCCAATTAGTTTTCGCGCCAGTTAATCTGGCCAGTCCTACTTTTTTAATCAAAGCTTCGCTTATCGTCATAATGATTGGAGAATGATCAGAGGAGAGATCAAAGCTTTCTTCAACTTTTATACAGTTGCTAGATATTCCTTTAACAACAAAGAAATCAATCAGATCTGGTATCTTATTTCTATCAGTTGGCCAATATGTTGGTTTACCCGTCGAGTAAAAATCACAACTGAATTGCATACCCGCATTATAAAGCTTTCTACCTTTCTGAGAGGCGTACCTTGAGCCCCAGAAGGGGTGTTTCGCGTTGAAGTCACCACCAATAATAAAATTTGGTTTAAGGAAGTTGAAGATGTTTGTGAAATCACTTTCTTCAAGTTTACATCGCAGTGGACAATATATAGACGAAATGTTGAAAGCAAAATGTCTATTTCTAACGCGTACCGTGCTTACTTGCATTGCTTCTAATTCAATTTTTATTTCCGCTGAGTGTTCGATATTTTCTTTTATAAACAAAGATGATCCGCCTCTGGCTCTTTCCGATGGGTGAAAGGCGTGATATCCGCTATATCCCCTTATCTTAATATTCGATTGCTTTTTCAGATGAGTTTCACAGACCAAGCATATATCAATATCTTTCTCTCGCATAAATATTTCTAACTCGTCGAGTCTTTGTATGAGCCCGTTAGCGTTCCAAGTAAGAATTTTAAGCGTTTCTTTCATATTCTGGTTGAAGTGCGCGTGTTATGAATGTTGTTTTCTAGTGCAACTAGTCTCTCGAAAATTAGTTTATTTGTTTTGCATTGCTCTTCAAGTTTCGCAAGAATTAGGGAAAAAACATTGGATACATGATCTTCAGAACTACCTCTATCACTATTTTTCAATGTCGCAACTTGAGAAGGAGTTTTTACATTAAAGTTTGGACGGTTTCTTGCTTTGATCTCCCGTGAGTTGTCGGTCGTGTACGTACCCTTAACTGTCTTCGCCGCTTGAGCATAAGACTGCACGCCAATATTCGGAGATTTTGCTTCTGTTACCTTATCTCTATTACTTTCGGATTTTTTATCATTAACCGATCTTAAGTTAATATTGACGGACTTTCTATCTTTCGCTGCTTTTTTCGTAGCTATTTTGGGTCTGTTCTTGATTGGTTTCATATTCGGACGCGTCGAATTTTTTAGCGTATCGCGGCGTTTTTGAAGCTCTTTCGCCACTTCGCAACATCGATAGTTTGCAGGATGTTTTCCCTTGCAATTTATACAAGTGGCTGGGGTTTGCTTGTTTAGGTGACACTCTTCCGAGAGATGTTTACCTGCGCATTTGACGCATCGCGGCTCTTTCTGGCAGTAAGTCTGCGTGTGATTGAAGCCTTGACAGCGCTTACACTGCGGGATCGATCTGGAGGTCTTACGCATGGGTTCGATTTTGACCACGATGTTTAGAATAGTCTTGATACCATATATAATGTCTTTATTTTCGTCTTTATCAAAACTAAGCATGAATAGTGGAAGACCGCGCTTTACCAATTTTTCATGATCTCCCTCCGACTGTTGCTTCTCCTTCTTGATAATATTGACGGCATCAAGAATTTTAAAGCCTTTGTCTTGAAGGTCGTGCATTACATCTTCTTTAGTGCACGAGGGGTGGAGTCCCCTATACTATACTATAGTGTCTCCGATTTTTAGCTCTGCATTGTTCTCATTTCTCTTCGATACCACCATGAACTTTGTTTTTGCAATATTTATTCGGAGTCCATATTCATTGCTCACTCTATTTAATTTGTTAACCATGAAATTGAGTCGTCAGCATGTCTTATGTTGTGTATTCTCACCCCGTTAAATGCAACTCCTCCTCCTTTATCCTCAAAAGCTTCTTTAAAAATTTGCTCGGAGTATATATTAAATAAGGGGGGCGATAAAATACACCCTTGCCTAACACCCTTGTCAGCACCGGCCTCTGCAACTGGATTGCGCAGATGCTTCAATCAAGGATAATATCTTCAACGCAAGGAGATGTAACCATCCGGAGAAGGGTCTGCAGAGGAACACCCCAAGGTGGAGTCTTGTCCCCGCTAATATGGCTCCTTGTGGTGGATGAGATCTTGGTAACACTGAAGGAAAACGGCTTCAACGTGACGGCCTATGCGGACGATGTCGTTATCCTGGTTTCGGGAAAATTTCCTCCAGTCCTAAGTGAAAGGCTCAATTTCGCGCTGCAACTAGTGGACAACTGGGTCAACAGCAAAGGGCTGGGAGTGAATCCTTCAAAGACGGAGGCAGTTCTCTTCACTAAGAGGAGATCAATCCCTACCTTCAGACCCCCAAATATTAGTGGCATTGAACTAAGTATCTCAAGTTCAGCTCGGTACCTGGGCGTAGTTTTAGATTCCAAACTTAACTGGAAGGAAAATATTGCCGAACGCGTTAAAAAAGCAAGCGTAGCTTTCTACTCCTGCGGCTTTCAGCAATACGTGGGGCTTCAAACCGGCTGTGGTGTACTGGATATACACGGCGGTTGTAAGACTCATTCTCACATATGGCTCACTAGTATGGTGGACGGCACTTGAGAGGCAATACCTGCTTTCAAACCTTACCAAAATCCAGAGGGCGGCGTGCATCGGTGTCATGGGATCAATAAGAACAACACCAACGGCGGCAATGGAAACCATGCTTAGTTTCATTCCGCTTGACATATACTGCAGCAGTTTGGCGGCTAAAACCGCTGTAAGACTGAGAGAAGGCCGGTTGTGGTCATCAAGCCTTTACGGCCATGCCTCCATTCTGTCCCGATTGGGGATAACCAGCAGATTGACGGGAACTGATCACATGAATCCGACGTTAGCATTCGAAAGGAGATTCGCTACAAGAATTCCCGATAGAATATACTGGAAGAATCGTAGAACCATGAAGAAAAAGGAGTTGGCTCTCTATACCGACGGTTCTAAGATGGACGTTGGCACGGGAGCCGGAGTTTATTGTGAGGCCCTAGGAATAAACCCCTCCTTTAGAATAAACGACGACTGCAGCGTCTTCCAGGCCGAGGTCGCAGCCATTATACAGGCTGCGGAAATTATACGCGAGAGTAATATCGTTGGCAAAACGATCACTGTCTATATAAACAGCCAGGCAGCCGTTAAGGCTCTGGACTCTGCCGTAGTTAGGTCGAGGCTCGTGAGAAGCTACAAATCACTCTTAAACGAGATATCTAGAGCCAATGCGGTGACCCTCTGCTGGGTACCAGGGCATATGGATATCGAAGGTAACGAAAGGGCTGACGAGCTTGCTAGAAAGGGTCGGCGCTGCACTTATCGCGGGCCCTCCCCTCTGTAGCAATCCCGATCAGCTCCTTGCGGAAAAAAATAGAGGATGAAGCCACCGGTCGAGCAAACAAACGCTGGGTTCATCTGGAAACATGCGCTACGGCCAGGGCGCTATGGCCGGCCTACAGCAAGAAGAGATCAACCTCTCTGGTAAAACTTAGTCGTTATAACGCACGGGTCATTTCTGGCATAATTACCGGACATTGTGCCATTGGCGTACACGTGGAACGACTCGGTGTGCTGCATAATGACTATTGCAGAAGCTGCAGGGACGAAGAAGAAATTGAATCTGTTCGTCACCTGTTGTGTGACTGTCCTGCAATATCCGTCAGAAAAATGAGGTCTCTTGGTAGTTACTTCTTCTCGGAGCTGGAGGACTTGGGTAGTGTTGAGCTAGCGGACCTCCTGAGATTCATATCACTTTCTGGGTGGTTCTAACGGCGGTTTTTCTTTACAGCGTTTCCAGGGTTAAATGATTGGGCACAATGGACCCGTACTGTTGGTCTGAGTGAGCAGTGACTCTTTGTCACAAGGCACCCATCTACCTAACCTAACCTAACCTACACCTCTAAGAATTTCAATTTCTTGTGATTCTACTCCATCCACTTTAATATATGCTTTCTGATTATAGTAAAGAGATTCAATGATGTTCAAGTCTCTGCCGTCGATTCCCTTGTTTCTTAGCATTTCTAGTAACTTTCCGTGCCGGACTTTATCGAAGGCTTTTTCATAATCTATGAAACAAATATATAGATCTTGGTTTACCTCGATGCTTCTTTGCGCTAAAATATTTAAAGCGAAGAGAGCCTCGCGCGTTCCGAGTCCTTCTCTAAAGCCAAATTGGGTATTGCTAATATCTTCTTCTAGTTTTCTATAGATTCTGTTGTGTATTATTTTTAAAAATAGCTTTAGCATATGACTCATTAAACTGATTGTCCTGTGATCTTCGCATTTGGTGGCATTGCTCCTTTTAGGGAGTGTTATGAAGGAGGATTTCAACCAATCTTTTGGAATTTCCCCACTTTGGTAAACTTTATTGAACAGATCTGCCAGTACTGTTATATTCTCCTCATCTATCAGCTTTATTAGTTCGTTTGGCAGTTCATCGGGGCCAGTTGCTTTTCTGTCCTTTGCATTCTTGATGGCTTTGCTAATTTCCTCCGCTATTATTTCAGGGCCGGAGACTTCGGTTGACTGTTGGCGTTCATTCCGTTGATCCTCAAAGAGTTCTCTTATGTAAATTTCCCATCTTCAGAGCTTTTTATTTGTTTCTATTAGGAAGTTGCCATTTTCACCTTTTATATTACTATGTTGCCTTTTGCGACTTTTGCCTGTTGTTTCTTTGAGCTTTTTATGCAAATTGAAACTGTCATAGCTTTGATCATACGTCTCTATTTCTCTGCACTGTTCCCTCCAATATCTGTTCTTAGCTTCTCTTATTTTTCGCTTAATCATAGTGTTTATCGTTTTGTATCTATTATGATTCTGCTTGGCTCTTCTTCTTTCTTCCATCATGTTTAATATCTCATTTGTCATCCAGCTTCTTTTTGGACGCCGGGCTCTGGGTTTTAGAAGTCGTTTTCCTGTTACTACATATTAATGCTTCTTTTATTTTTGCCCATTTACTTTCTACCTCTAAACCATTGCTCATATTTGTTCTAATTTGTTCCAATTTACCGTTAATATCTATCGTGACTCTGTTTTTGGTTTCATATTCTTTCAGGAGATCTATATCCGTCTTATTATCTTTGTTCCTTCTCCTTAGTCTCTTGAGCCTTATTTTGAGGATCGCTATTACAGGGTTGTGATCCGAGTTTTTTTTTTTTTTTTTTGTCGGGATAGGAAACACTCGACTGGAGCACTCAGACACAACTGGTCCATTGTACTGCCAGAGAGCAAACCCTGATTTACCCATTTTACTGGAATTTCCTTGACTTTCGAAGAAAGCCAAGCAAGCACTTCAGTGATGAGGAGCTTACAGTACCAGCACTCACCACATCCGCACCGAAGATCTGCCACCTGATACGAGCAAAGGCCGGACACTCACAGAGATAATGTTCCGCGGTGTCGTCGCTCTCTCCACAAGCGTCGCAGATTGTAGTGTCACTTAAGCCTAACACGTTAAGGTGCTTGGCAAAAGCGAAGTGGCCTGTCAAGACGCCGATAAGTTGTCTACAGTCTTTTCTGCTGAGAGACAGCAAGAATGCCGCTGATTTCTTACAGACGTCCGGGAGCATGCGTTTAGTCAACCTGCAACCTGGAGAGTCATGCCACACACAATTGTGCTCGTGAGAGACCCAATCGTCAATGGAAGCCCTAACCGAAGACGCTGGAAGACCCAAACGCGGGTTCGGGACCTGAGAAAGCCTCCTCTGAGCCTTGTCTAGCAATCTCATCGGAGATCTCGTTCCCCAAGATCCCAGTGTGACCTGGGACCCAGATAAGAGACAGAGAATTCAGCCTTGCGACCGAGTTCAAAGAGTTTTTGGTTTCACGAACTATTTTGGAAGTGGTTAAAGGGTTAAGCAAGGCCTTAAGCGCAGCCTGACTGTAACTACAGACACAAATGCTACGTCCCTTCCACCTGTTCTTCACAACATAGTTCATGGCCATTAGGATTGCATAAGTTTCCGCTTGGAAAACAGACGCATATTTGCCTAACGAGAAGTGAAGTCTAATGTTGTCGACTTCCACGAAGACACCAGCGCCAGACCCTTGACTGGTTTTGGAACCGTCCGTGAAAGTACGACTACATTCCATTCCCGGCTTAGACTCTGACCGAAGCCAGTCCTGGACACAAGGAAAGTCGACTCTGAATTTGCGCATCAGCTGGAGTTCTGGTGTCATTGCATCAGACGGCATATCCATAAGACAGGAGTCGTAAGATAAGTGTCGCGCAAGTTCATCAAAGTTCCAGTGTGGAGTATACCAAAAACCGCCTCGCCTAAGATGATGGATGGCTTTGATAGTGCAACCCATGATATAAGTATCAAGGGGAGGTAAGTTCAGCAAAGCGTCTAGAGCAGAGCCAGGCGTACTCGGGAAAGCTCCCGAGCAGCCGAGACAAGCCGTTCTTTGGAGTTTCGCACAAAAGGCAACCACACATTTACGCGAGAGCCCCTTCCACCAAACAACCGACGCATATGCGAGGAATGGTCTTATCATAGCCGTGTAGATCCAGAGAACCTTATTCGGTGATAAGCCCCAAGTCTAGCCAAAAGCACCCTTACACTGCCAGAAGACTGAGAGCGCCTTGGATGTTTTCGACTCGACGTGTTTGGACCAATGAAGTTTCTTATCTAAAATCACTCCCAGATATTTGGCTTCATTGGAAATGCGAATGGTGACGCCTTTTAGTACTGGCTGAGTCAGACCGGTCAAAATCCTCCTTCTCGTAAAAAGAACAACCTCAGTTTTAAGAGGATTCACCGAAAGCCCACTCCTAGTACACCATTCATCGACCATGTCCAGAGCCGCCTGCGCGTTAGCACAGACCGTCGCCAGGCATGGCCCGACAGAAAGTACGGCGACATCATCCGCATATGCCTGAGCGTAGACGTTAGAACTATTTAGAGTGTTCAACAGAGAGTCGACCACCATGCACCATAACAATGGAGACAGAACGCCACCTTGCGGACAGCCCCTGTTTGCCCCTGTCATAACATTTTGGCCACAATCCACATCCACTACCAAAGTCCTATTCATTAGCATTGCTTTAATCCACAACAATCATGCGTCATCTACCACGTGTTGTCTGGCCGAGTCGCACATGCAGTCAAAAGTCGCATTGTCAAAAGCACCCTCAATGTCGATGAAGATACCAATCGCGTATTCTCTCCTATCAAGCGCGCATTCAATTCTGGCCACTAGATTATGAAGTGCGGTCTCACAGGATTTCCCACGGTGATAGGCATGCTGCATCTCCGATAGTGGATGCAGTTTCAAAGCAACTTTGCGCACGTGAAATTCTACCAGTCTCTCCATACTTTTCAGTAAGAAGGATATCAAACTTATAGGTCTGAAACTCTTGGGGAGCGAATAGTCTTCCTTACCAATTTTCGGTATGAAAGCTACTCTGACTGTCCGCCAAGGTGTAGGAATATAAGCCAGCGCCAAGCCAGCGGTGAAAATTCTTTTCAGAGTTGGCAATAGCTGATCTATACCCTGTTGCAGCATAGCTGGATATATTCCATCGGTGCCAGGCGATTTGAAACCATCAAAAGATGCCACAGCATATTTGATGGCCTCATCTGTTACCACGGCTGATGCAATATACCAACTGCGCCGAGTTTTCTGACTTAGATCAAGCTCAGCCTGGGTAAGCGGGCCAAGCTGCGACCTAGTGATTATCCTATTGCCAGGAAAGTGAGTCTCCAGCAGAAGACTAAAAGTTTCCGCTTTCGTCTCAATAAACTTGCCATCAGATTTTCTCAGTGACTCCAATTTGGTCGGCTTGCCCCTTTTGAGAACATTAACCAACCTGCTGGTTTCACCGAGTGTCCCGATCTTTTCACAAAAATCTCTATAAGAAGCACTTTTCGACAACCGAATTAACTTCTTGTAGTCTTTTTGCTTCGATCTAAAAAGATTCCAGTCACCTTCTAAATTTGTCTTGAGTGACCTATTTAGAAGTTTTCTGGATTCTTTCCTAAGTCGCTGCAGTTCCGGGCACCACCAGGGAACCGGAGTTCTGCAGGGGGTTTTTGTCAATGGGCACGTCAGTTCAAAACAGCTGGTAAGGACACTAGTCAGGTTTCGAACAGCATCCTCAACCTTTCGTTTCGTTCTGAGTTTGGTTGGAGTTTTGACAGATCTGTCTAGCTCTTCCCTAAACCGCACCCAGTTGGTTCCTCGGATTCCTCCTCTCCTGCAAAGTTATGGCCTCGCATTCGATTTGGAAAACGATGTATCTATGGTCTGACAAGGACACCTCCGGCAGTACCCTCCAGTTAGTAATTGACTTGAAATACCTATTAGATAAAGTCAAATCAATTACCTCCTGCCTCCTTGCCGTAACAAAAGTTGGCTGGGAGCCAATATTGTTAATTACCATGCCAGGCGATAGTATAAAGTCTAGGAGATGGTTTCCTCGTGTGTTACATTTGCTGCTGCCCCAGACTGTATTCTGAGCATTCGCGTCGCAACACATGACTAGTCCCATCTCCCGAGTGTCACAGTACTTTATGAGTTCGGCAACCGCCTTCGGTGGTGGATGCATTACCGAATCATAAGGGAAGTAAGCCGACGCAACGACGAAGGTTTTCCAACTTCCGGTCGTTTCGTAGCTTACAGCTGCAGCAACCAGGTCCTGTCCACAAAATTGTCCAAGCTTGGTTACTGAGAGGAAATTCGGCACAATTAGACAAGCTCTCGGTCTTTCAGATCGCTCGTCACATAGCACCGTTACTCCACGAACACCCCCAAAACCACATATGCGCTTGTTCCGCACGTATGGCTCCTGGATAGATGTTATGTGGGGTTTTGTACGCACCACGGAAAGTCTGCTACTTAAGAGAGCGGTAGCAGCCTTTGAGTGGTGGAGGTTTATCTGCGAAAATATCAAAGATATAGTCGCAGTTTTATTAGCAGAACGGTGCGCACATGCTTCCGGCGAGGCGAGCGCCCCTACCCGTGGCATTGCTTGCGTCAGCCATTTTCTGTCCACTAGTGCTGGGACCTTTAGGGGTAACAGCACCAGTATCCACCAGATTTTGTGCGCAGATAACGCCACCGGTAAGAGTGTGCCCGGCAGAAGAGCGCGCATCAGATGCGCACACGGTTCCACTAAGAAGAGCAGGTGAAACTTGCTCCATCAGATTGGACCTGTTCGAGCCGACCGAAAAGGAGCCAGCGTTAGGTCTGAGGGATTGATCGGCTCCAGTTGGAATACTTTCTGCCGACTTATGCTTCTTTCCTGTCGCTACTGAAGGATGACTGCTTTTGGCGCTTGCGCCTTCAGCTGACTCTGCAGCCTCTTTGCACCGCGCCATTGCCGCCTTCCTTCTTCTCGTTTTCAGTTGACTCTTAGTCAGGAGCCCATCGGAGTGCGCCGCTTCGGGAGCTCGTTCAGCCTTATTGGTTTCCCGAGTCGAACCGTCATCGACACAACTTCGACCAGCTACCCTTCTATTGAGACAGAGATTAGACGTTCCAGCCGAAGCCTTTCCGCCACTTTCTTTGCCATTCCAGCCCAGTCTACCAATCGAGTCAGAGACAGAGCTGCAGGAGTCTTCTGGAACAAGCGTCGCTACTACTTCTGATTCAACGCCAGAGGCGGGGGGTAAAAGTATGGTGGTTGGGACCTCCAGAATCCTCGTCCCGGCCGTAGTCAAAAAGACCACGGGTGGATTATCGTTTTCACGAGTACCACCTGGAGTAGATACCGTACAAGTTTCTTCCATCATACCTTCAACAGGTTTTGCGTCACAGTCAAGACGTCCTCAGCCTTTAGTTCGATGTCTCACCTGGGGTCCTTTCGGACCCTTAGGGTCATTGACTCTTAAGCCGTTCCGCCACGTCAAGGCAGCTGAAGAATGGGAACGGATCCGAGTTAATGTCAGCACCTGGGTACGTTTTTACTGAAGTCACTCCGTTCCTAAACCTTTTGTTGATTATGATGTAATCAATTTGATTTCTTATGATCCTTCCGTTTGTATTGTGACTTGGTGCGGTCCATGTATACAGTCTTCTCTTTGGTAGTTTGAACCAAGTGTTCATCACCGCTAACTCCTTCAGCTGGCAGTACTCTAATAATTTCTGATCCCTTTCGTTTCTTGCCCCTAGTCCGAATTCGCCAACCGTATCACCGACTCTTCCTTTGCCAATTTTAGCATTAAAGTCTCCCAATAGAATACTGATTTCTTCCCTTTTTGTTAATGATAGAGCTTGATCGATTTCCCTATAGAATTCATCTACTACCTCTTCATCATGACCGGTTGTCGGGGCATATGCTTGTATAAGATTAATTGTTGACTTTTCGTTTTTCATTTTCATTAAGATTACTCGATTGGATAATCTGACTACCCCTGTTACTAATTTCTTTAGTTCAGATTTAATTATTATTCCTACACCATATCTGTGCCGGCCTTCTTCCGAGCACGCATAATATAATGTAACGTTATCTTTAGTTACTTCTCCGTTCCCTTTCCACTGAACATCACTCACGCCTAGAATATTTATATTTAGTCTGTTCATTTCTTTTATGATGTTTTCCAGTTTGCCTGCACTATACATACTTCTGACGTTCCATGTCGCGATTTTTATGCAGACCATACACCATTCAATTCAATCATCAACTCAGTCAAATCACAGTGAAATCAACCCGTGTGTGGCCTTGTCAATTGATCAGTTTGATGGGTGACGAGATAGTTGAAGAAAAATCAAAAGATTTTGATTTTTGGAAATTGACTGGCAAGTCTTTCAACGCAATTGAACTGTGTGTGGGCAAGTCATTTGACTAGCTGTCAAATTTGAGAATTTGCAGTAGATATTCATTGTCAAATCGTCTGCACATACGCTTGTAGTGTTTTTTTCTTTTTACGTCGCGTCGTACCACTTCCAAAAAAATAATAATATTTTGACAGTTGAAGCAAAGTCTTTCAATTCAATTGGTGTAGTGTGTGGCCAAGTATCAATTCGGTTGACAACTCAGTTTACAATCGAATTGAATTGTGTATGGGCTGCTTTAGATACCCACCGGGGATTCTTCGCACCCTCTGACCATTTAAGGTCTGCCGGGGACTGAGGGCCATTTGATTTGTTTGTCTATTCATTCGGATGATTTTAAACTAGGGAAAAATTTACTGTCAGGTGGTTTCCCGTTGCCTTCCCCACACTTTTATTTTGTTTACTGTAACTATTTACTGGACCTGTTATATTTTAATTCACTCAATCCTGTTATCTACTACTCCTATACATGATTTATCTCCATTTATATATACTTCATATCCTGCATTTTATATTATCTAAATCTTAACTCCTAAACTTTTAAAACTCCTAAACTTTTAAATTCTTAAACTTGTTTTTTTTTTTTTTTTAATTTCTTATAACATATTAATTAATTCTACAAGATAACTCGGCATCACTCTTCCCATCATTCATGAATATGACCCCGCGTATAAACGCAGTGTGTGTTGAAAATCGCCACCAATACCAATTCACATCCATCCACCGAACGCACCTCGCTCGCGCTGTTGTAACTTTCCAGTTTCTCCCGCTCGAAACTCGAAAACACAACGAAGAAATTCCCCCAATCGTTCGGTCATTTCCAATCTACCCTCAAACGAGTCGAGTAGGGTCCGTTTTGGTGGGCGGTCGTGCTTAAGCTTTTGTCAGCACACGACTTCACAATCTTTTTTGTGACAAAAAAAACTTAAAAAAAAAAAAATTTAAAAAAATAAAAATATAAAAAAAATTTAAAAATACCACAAAAAACCCAAAACAAAAAAATTGTAAAAGTAGCAAAAATCTCGAGCCCAAGTGTTGAAAACGTGAGTGTAGACTTCTTTCAGAAGCACGTCGTCGACGTTTTTTTCTTTTTTTTTTCCTCGATTTGTTCTAGAATTGCAACTAAATTTTGTTTCATTTTTTTTTTTTCTCGTTACAGTTTCTTTTAAGTTTTTCTTTTCGTGTAGATTGAGAGAGCAAATTCGAGTACGAAAAAAAAAACAAAGATCAGAAAAAAATCATAAAAAATAATGAATTCAACAGGACCCAATTATCAGATGGCATCCCTTTATGTTGGCGACTTGCACCAGGATGTCAATGAGGCTGGGCTCTTTGAGAAGTTCTCGTCGGCTGGTCCTGTGCTATCGATCCGTGTGTGTCGCGATGTAATTACTCGACGTTCTTTGGGCTACGCATATGTGAATTTCGCCCAACCCGCAGATGGTGAGTACTCGTTTTTTCCTTTTGCATTTTTTATAAAAATTTTGGTGAAAATTTCGGTAACACGTGGTCATTTTCTTTCGTCTGGGAAGAATATTCCATCGTTTCCATTGTGACTCAAGTTGAGGCGTCCATTTTGTTTGTGTTTCGTTTAGTTTTTTTCATTTTTTTTTTTGTGTTAATACATGGCGGCCATGTTTGTTTCCGATAAAAGGCAACGACGGCGACAACGACTAGAAACTCGATGACGGAAGAATTTGTGAACTTTCCAGTTTTTGGAAAGTTGCTAACGGATAAAAATCTGTTTGTCCTTGTTGTATGCATACAGCGGCTATATCTGTTCTTGTCTATTGAGTGATAGGAAATCGGTAAACATGTGTGTTTTGTTTTGATGTTAACGGGGCGAAATTATGGGGTAGGGTTGCCACGTCAACGTGGCGTTTTTAATCGACAGTGGGTTATTGAAAATGCTTTTTTTATTTTCCTTGTTTTTGCTTCAATTAGCTAATTGCTAAATTAAGATAGGAATTGCGTTTTGCGAAAAGCAGAATGTTTATTGAGTACTCGCCGACGATGAGTCGTAAAAACATCGTTAGTAACTGATACGTGATGGCATTCTCTGCTGGAACAATCGAGAAGTAATGCTACTGATAACGGTTTGTACAACATTCCCACTTAAGGGGAGTATTGTAACAAAACGGTGTAATGTGGCATTCACATGAAAATACTTGTCTTGTTTTTATCAGATTTCTATACATCGAGTCGTTGCATATTTTGGCATCCCCACCGGTGGCAGAACTACGCTTCCGTGGCACCACTTACTGACGATATTCTCTGATAGATTTCGACGTCCTTAACAAAAAAAATAAATAAAATTCTTCGAATCTCGCTTAGTTTTCAAGATATCGAATTTAGAAAGTCTTGTGAATCTTAAGGTCCATTCACAGCTCAGCGATCTGCAAACAAACCGATTTTAGCCCATTATAACCACGAAGTTGGCAATTTTACTATTCCAAAGGAACGGAATATCGATTAATTTAAAAAAAAAAAAGAATCGTAATTAGTTTCTGCGAAGAAATTAACAATTCGCCGATTTTTCCGTGTCCATTCACAGCTCAGCGACCTGCGAACAGACCAAAAGAACGGGGCTTAATTTATCTATCGATTAATATAAGAAAAGTTAAATCGTAATTAGTTTCTGCGAAGAAATTAACAATTCACCGATTTTTCCGCGAATAAAGGTCCATTCACAGCTCAGCGACCTGCGAATGCCCGAACTGCGAACAGACCGTTTTTAGCACATTTATAAGCACGCCACTGCCAATTCTACTATTCCAAAAGAACGGGGCTTAATTTATCTATCGATTAATATAAACAAAAATTGAATTGTAATTAGTTTCTGCGAAGAAATGAACAATTCCCCGATATTTCCGCGAATAAGCGAATGCTTTTTGCGACTGTCAGCTTTTATTCACATTCCACACATGTAGAGGAACGCAATCTACATTCACGCGACCAAAACATTCGCCAGAGTTTGACCGCACAATCAGGGTTATCGTGAATTATTTTTTCCCTCGGAATTTTTCCCCCCGAACAAAAATTAGGTCCCATGAAAATAGGGGAACAAATTCATTGAGTAAAAATTAAATACCGTGTTTGCGTTGAAAATTCTCCTGAATTGTAATTCATGATACATACCATATTTCTTTTCCCACGCATTATTTCCTCTTTTTTGAAGACCATCTAATTTTTGTTCGGGGGAAATATTCCCAGAGAAAATTTATTCACGATAACCCTGATTACTTTTGTTTTGTTCTTGGCGGGTAAGATCGTGGTTAAATTTATCGAAAGAAGGTAAGAGAACCTTCTGAATGAAAGCTACGCTATTTATTTATGCATGTTTCACGTTTAGGGTTGTGATCCCTTGTTTTCGGATCATAGCCTCGCTGATAAAAGGAAGAAGAAGAAGAAGTTTCACGTTTAGGCAATTAGTTACAAAATGAATGACAACTGAAATTCGCCGATAAAAAAAAAAAAAAAAAAAAAAGAAACTGTGAATGAAATGTCAAAATTGGCGAATATTCGCTCGTTCGCATTCGCTGGACTGTGAATAGACCTTAAAAGGCTCAATCCGATCTCGAAATTCAATAGCATCCAATCCATACTTTTCCTTTCTCTTGTCAAGCTTTTTTGTTTCCAAGTCCCAAAATGTCATGTATTCATCTCATCCTCTTTTGCATACAAAATTAAACTTCTATCTTTCATTCTTTTGAAGAATTGATTTCAAGTGAGGAAAGAACAATTTCTTTTGCCGAGGAAATTGACTCAATTACGTCACGACAATCAACACCACCTAGTAATCAGGGTTCTTCTTCCTTTTATCAGCGAAGCTATGATCCGAAAACAAGGGATCACAACCTTTCCACTTCACCGCATTTCTACTGATCCGCCTGTGGTGTTCGCCTATGTAATCAGGGTTATCGTGAATAAATTTTCCCTCGGAATTTTTGCCCCGAAAAAAAAATTAGGTATCTTCAAAAAAGAGGATAGGTATAATTTCGCGGGAAAGAAATAGGTATCATGAATAACAATTCAGATTAAATTTCAACGAAATTGCGATATTTCATTTTTTCCTGATGAATTTTTTCCCTATTTTTGAAGATACCTAATTTTTCTGTCGGGGGAAAAATTCCGAGGGAAAATCTATTCCCGATAACCCTGAATATATATGTATACATATTGCGATCTCCCAATGCACGTGGAAGAATTTTCTCAGAAAAAAACTGAAATGGGTTCTTCAAAACGATCTAAGGAAAAAGGTTCTACTTCCTGTCGTAAAATAGTTAATCTATCTTCAGGAATGCTCTTCGAGGTGACTACTTGTCGAGAAATAGTAAAAAATAAGTTTTTAAAAATTCGATATCTCGAAAACTAAGCGAGACTGTGTCGAGATCTACCAGAAAATATCGTCAATATCGCCACGGATACATAGTATCTCCACATTGGGTTGCTGCTTACTTTGGCGCTACCGGTTGCTAGGGTGAGACAAAGTGTAGGTAGACAGATAGACAAGGTTACAGGTAGGCAACAATTTCCACTTCCTTTTATAACCTGTCTCCTAGGAAACTGGTTTTCCATTGTCAGCGCGCGACGAAGTGCATACGTGAGGTAGAAGAATGCAGTTTGCAAAACGTTTCCAAAAACTACAGATTTAATAGTTTCGATTTCCACACATTTTTTTTTGGGTAGTTTTACACTTCTAAGAAACTCCTTACCTGGTAACAATACGTGACAAAGTGTGGAACTACCCGACAAATTTATGGAAATGGAATTTATTAAATCTGTAGTTTTTGGAAGTGTTTTGCAAACTGCATTCTTCTACCTCATGTACTTCGTCATGTGTTGATAGTAGGTACGAAGTTTCTCAGAAGAAAAAGGACAGGTAGCTGAAAATATTCACTGTCTCTCATACCTCTCGCGAGAAAACCGGTTCTTCTTCTTCCTTTTATCAGCGAGGCTATGATCCGAAAACAAGGGATCACAGCCCTCCCACTTCACTGCATTTCTACTGATCCGCCTGTGGGGTTCGCCTGCGAGAAAACCGGTTCTTTGGGACATTTTTTCCTACCTGTAGTGCTTTCGTTTGAAGTTAGTCGAAATAAACTACAAATGAGAGTTAGAGCAATATAAAGCAACCCATACACAATTTAATTCGATTGTAAACTGAGTTGTCAACTGAATTGATACTTGGTCACACACTACTTACTTAGGTGGCGCTACAGTTCGGGGTGAAACCTGGGCCTCAACCAACAAGCCTCTCCATTTAGCTCGGTCTTTAGCTAATTGCCTCCAGTTGCGCACTCCAAGTTGGTCGAGGTCCCCTTGAACTTGTGCGCGCCACTTACGGCGATGATTCCCTCTACTGCGTCGTCCCTCGGGGTTAGATTCGAAGACTGCTGGCCGAAGCGTTGGTGTCGATTCGCTCTACATATCCTAGCCATCTCAGACGTCCAATACGCAGTTTTTTGACTAGGTCGATGTCGCTGTACAGCTCGTATAGTTCGTGATTGAATCTTCTCCCCCAAAACCCGTCAACACAAACGGGACCGAAAATCTTACGAAGAATTTTTCTTTCGAAGCGACCAAGGATATCTTCATCCTCTTTTAATAAAATCCATGTTTTAGCGCCGTAAAGCAGGACTGGGATGATCAGAGTCTTATATAGAGTCTCCTTAGTTGTTGGAGATAGGGCTTTACTGTTGAATTGCCTTATAAGCCAAAAAAAAAAAAAACAGCAATTGGCAAGAGTTATTCTTCGCTGATCTTGTTTGTAGAATTTATAGCAGAACCAAGGTAGACAAAGTGCCTTACTATCTCGAAGTTATAGCTGCCGACTGTGACGTTCTGTCCAATTCGTCGGTGTTGGCTTTCCCTTCTTGTTGACAGCATATACTTGGTTTTGCCCTTGTATATCGCTAAACCCATTTTGGCCGCTTCTGCCTCAATGCTTGCAAACGCACCGGTGACAGTCCGCTGGGTTCTTCCGATAATGCCTATATCGTCGGCGTATGCAGCAGTTGTACAGACTTGTAATAGATTGTGCCTCCGGTGTTGGCTTGTGAGTTCCGCACAATCAATCAAGTACAAAGTCACGCACTACATCAACTGAATTGAAAGACTTTGCTTCAACAGTCAAAAATATTATTATTTTTTTGAAAGTGGTACGACGCGACGTAAAAAAAACAACGAGCACATGTGCAGACGATTTGACAATGAATATCTACTGCAAATTCTTAAATTTAACCGCTAGTCAAATGACTTGCCCACACACAATTCAATGGAGTTGAAAGACTTGCCAGTCAACTTCCAAAATTCAAAATCTTTTGATTTTTCTTTAACCAAGTCGTCAACCATCAAACTGATAAACTGACAAAGCCACACACGGGTTGACTTGACTGTGATTTGACTGTAATTTGACTGAATTGATGATTGAATTGAATGATGTATGGTCTGCATAAGATTGCACGGAATGCAACAAGAAAAAGTCACTGGGAACCACTAGCTTTCTTCCCTAGTCAAAACTGAGTTGGATGTTTAGTTTGCGCTACTAAATTTCAGATGGCGCTGAAAAGAGTATTTTCATTCAAGTTGAGTGATTCAGTAGTGTTTCACAAATTTAAATACAACTTTTTCATAATTTTTATTCAGCTTCAATCACCAATTTTCAAACAATAAAAACAAGTTTTAAACCAGATTGACTGTGGGGATCGTTTTGTGGAGAAGCTTTCACTTGGCTTTGCATAATTCTCACCGAAACGCACCTATAGACTGCTTTAAACGTTGCAATTCTTGCTTGCGATCCCACAGGCGGATCAATAGAAATGCGGTGAAGTGGGAGGACTTGGTCTATACGATTTTCCATTTCATTTGGCGGTTTTCCTGGCTTTAAAACCATTATGACTTCCGCAACTTTCCATTGGCTCGGCACGTGTTTTAACCCGAGTGCAGCATTTACAATATGGAGAAGCGGTGGCTGTAAGTGAAAAAGTCAAGGTAAAAAATCTTTTTATTCCACAAATCATTGAACTAAAAAACTGTAAATCATACAGAACACATTATTGTTCCTCCTCAATGAAAAAACATTTTAATGTCGCTGGTATACATAAATACTTCATTGCAAGTCTGTATAAGGAAGGGAACATATTTCTTCTCTGATGCCAGAACTTTAGTGGATCTTCTTCTCTGTCTAGGTATTTAGGTTCGAGATATTGCTTTATTAAAATTTTTGCAGATGAAAAAAGGTGTTTGTACCGACGTGCGTTCATTCATTTTGGTATCGAAATGTTCCCACAATTTGTTAGTCTCTGTTTCTGGCGTAGTATTTGAAAGGCACATGTTGCTTCATCCAAATCATCAGGCTACTACCTTCTTCCTTTAATCAGTGAGGTTATGATCCGAAAATAAGAGATTACAAGCCTCCCACTTCACTGCATTTTTACTGATCCGCCTGTGGGGTTCGCCTAAATTCAGACTACTACCATGTTCTATAAATCTTCTCAACTCATCTGTCACCCATTACGAAGCCTTTACTGTATTATTCTCTACGCCATATCTAGCTTTCTTAAACGTCGGGTCTAAAAATGTAGCTTTTGCTGAAGTCTTATTTACTTCTGAAACACCCAGTCGTCTGGAAATTGCTCCCAATAGTGATGTTTTAAGGTCAGCTCTCATAGGTGTACTAGGGGCATTTCTCATCAAACAAGCCTGAACATTTCTAATCAGTGGAATGACAGAAGACATAGTCGGGTATATTTCACAGTCAATTGCTCTATGTCGTAATATATTTATTCAGTCACCTATTTCATCCCATTCAGCGTTACTAATGTTTTCTGGTAGCAATGGCAATGTTGCGAGAGCAGCTGAAAGCGAATTTTTTTGTATCTTGCAGCCCCTCCATCATCAAAACAGTCGAATTTCATCGGGTCTGTACTTCTTGCTTCAATTTTACAACTGGTACATTCATTTGTTGCTGCATCTCGTTAAGCTTATAAGAAGCAAATATGTCACAATTGAATGTCATTGGCAATTAATTCTGTCAGCCTTGGATTGCCTTTCTTCTTCTTCCTTTTATCAGTGAGGTTATGATCCGAAAATAAGGGATCATAACCCTCCCACTTCACTGCATTTCTACTGATCCGCCTGTGCGGTTCGCCTATTTGACCTCAGAAAATATCGGCAGGCCTCCCGATTTTGGATCACTCGGTTACTGAGGCCAATGAAATGCCGATGTCGTCGCATTTATGTGATCCAGGCGATTATAGGCCTGCTCCTCCTGCCTGATGTCTTTGGAACGTTCATTGATTGCCTTTTTAACAAGGTCTCTTCTTTGAACGTGGCAATACCAGCTGAGCCGGTCGCGCTCTATCTTTCGTAAGATGGTTTCCTTGACGTGGCTTCCACGGATCTTCGAACTTCTTATTTGATCAAGCTTTGTCACTCCTGCTGTCATGCGAAGCATCTTCATCTCAGCTGCCGTTAATTTACTCATACGTTTTGTACATCGTCCAACATTGTGAACCGTATGTGAGCGCTGGACGCACAACTGCAGTGTAGAGTCTTCCTTTCAACTTAGGTGGCATTTTTCTGTCACAGGAATTTTCTCGCCACTTCATCCACCCTACGCTTACGCGATGATTGATGTCGTCATCACAGGTTGCTTTGCTATTGATCATAGCCCAGATATTCGAACTTTTCGCACTTGGGAAGTACTGTTCCATTCAAATAAATGTCTGGAATAGGCCTGAGTGGGCAGCACAAGTACTCTGTCTTTTTTGAACTAATTTGATACCTATTTCCCTCCAGAACGTCCACCCACACATCAAGTGTTCGTTGCAGGGATGTAGGAACCTCACTTATGATTACTTCATCGTCAGCAAAGAATAACTGATGTACTTTGGGGTCCAGCACTTTATCTTCAAGCAGATAGTCAAGTACAAGCAATAAAGGGCAACGGACTTAAGATCCTTCCCTGGTGTACCCCGACTTTGACTGGGAAATCTTTGGATACTCCAGCGGAACATCTTACTCTTGTCTTTGCTCCATCGTACATGTCCATGATCATCTGTACATAGGTTTCTGGGACCCCTCGATGTCTTAGCGCCACCCATATCAGATCTCATAGTTGTCTGTCGAAATGCTATTTCAAAGTCAACCAATGCAATACGCAAATCCTTAAGGAATCACGATGTTTTTCCATTATGATTCTTATACTTTGAATTGCATCTGTGGTTAATTTAACCGCGACAAACCAGCACTGATAATCAGATTCTAAACACCATTCCTGCAATTAAGTCTCTCAATCTCCTCAGTCGAGTGGTTCTCATTTTCCTTTTTCTTCTTTGTGAGAAATCAATGCTCGCGAGCAGCTCTAGTCCTTGTATGCAGCGCCACTTTATATGCCTCTGGTTTAACTGCATGGGCTCGTGGCATTTTTCGTCATTCCCCCCCCCCCCCCCCAAAAAAAAACCGCCAATGTAGGATTTTTCTTGATTTTAGTTTGCCTTTTTGTATATCTATGTCCGTAGAGATATACATTTTGCATTTTCTTGAATGAAAAAGTCAATTTTTTTTTTTTAAAGGGCCTGATTGGTTGAAAATTACGTGAGTTATATGTAAACGCACAAAATATCAACTTAGTTTTATATACATATATAGATTGGTAAGTCGGCGAGTAACTCAGATAAATTCAGAAAGACAACTCTACCGAAAAAAAAATGAAGATTGTTCTCGCTTCAGGGCATGATCAATGAATTTTCTTTTTTTTTTTCTTTTCCACGCTACAACAGCATCGTCACCAGATAGTTCATTTCCATGATGTGTTGGTTCCTGTATTCTAGCGCGTTTTGGTACTTATAACGCCAACGACAATCAGGGTGTTTCTCTCGGTTCCGATCCATTCCTTTTGATCAATTCCTCTAAATGAAAGCAATGTTTGTACATTTTGAATTGGTAAAGAAAAATGAAACATGTTATGTTTCGGTCGAAGAAACATGTCCACTGTGTAAGAGAATTGCCCCATATTACTCAAATGGCAAAGTGATTCATGCGAAAAGGAGGGTTGAGTAGGAAAATTGCAACCAACAGCTGTTTTGTAGACAATGCGCTTTGTGTGCATGGCCTGCTGCATGCCAGCACCCTTCCTTTAGCGATTGATCACACTGCCATTGAATAAATGCAAAAAAAAGCGACCAGACAAAAGGAGCGACACTAGGCAGATGCTCAACGTTATACCTGTTCTATACATCAAAATGCAATGAAAAACTCGTTTCCAGGCAACGTCTGTGATTTCAAATCTGTCGCTGCGTTTCGTGACCTTTCACCACATGTGATGGGAATTATTTTGTTGTTTTTCGTCGGCGATCAGTAAATATCATGAGTCAATTACTAGTGTTTGTGTACCGAGTTTGCAAAATACAAACAAATGACTCATAGTCCAAGGGGCGTTCCTTTAAATGTGATAAGTAACACTGGTGTCGCTCGATTTAGGAGAATAAGGTGTGAACGTCTCAAATGTTCTGTTGCTATGTGATGACAAGTTTCCTATAAATAAATATAGAATTACCAAAATCCCAAGATCATAAGAACAATGCAGGGCGTTTTATAATAAATAAAGATCTCCCGGCGATCGTAAAATGTGGGAATCACTGAACTACGGGGAATGATTTGTTTGCAAAGATTGGAGCCACATAAATAAACAAATCATGGTATTCCAATGGTTTCTAAGGAATCTTAGATGGCGGCTTGTTTTCCGCCTTTAGTCGTATGTGTTTGTATGTATATTTGACCTTATACGAGTTCTGGAATCATACGAATATTCTAGAACCTTAAATGGGACATATAATACCTTTGAAACTGAATCGGCCGAAATTACTTTTTGCACTATCGAGCAAATACATAAGAACAGGGGGATCAATGCTTCCTTTTGATGTACATAGCTGTGTAGGCGAACCCCACAGGCGGATCAGTAGAAATGCAGTGAAGTGGGAGGGTTATGATCCCTTATTTTCGGATCATAACCTCGCTGATAAAAGG
Source organism: Brachypalpus laphriformis (assembly GCA_945910035.1). NCBI lineage: Eukaryota > Metazoa > Arthropoda > Insecta > Diptera > Syrphidae > Brachypalpus > Brachypalpus laphriformis. Next base: position 18,294,285 of record OX246755.1, read on the forward strand.
AAGAAGAAGTACATAGCTGTGTCAAGAGGCTGGCGTACCGTGGCTGGCATTACTTAAAATTCATGCTATCCCCTTTGTTCTGGAATCTAACTGTAGATCTTCTAGCAACAGAGGACACTGGCTGTAAAGTTGTAACTCTTTAGTCGAGCCAGTCAGGTCGAGTGAATCGAATTATTGCAATCTCACTCTGTGCTGGGTTCCTGTTTATTCGTACATTTGAAGTAACTGCAGAGCAGACGAATTAGCAAAAAATGACACGAAACAGGAGCTCTCTATAGGGGGGCTGCATCTGCCTATAGAAACGGCAAGATACAAGATCTCTATAGATGCACTGAATCAGGCAATGTGAGTTGGCGTGATCTTGACACATGTACCCATGCGAGACAGACATGGCCACGATTAAATAAAACAAAACCAAACGACGCCTGCTACTGATCAGCAGACCACGCATATGCTGAACAACTCAAACTGGCGGAATCTTCAAATATCCCAAAACTCAGCCATGCGAGTTATCACCGGTTGCCACTTGATGGCACATGAGGACCACTTCCATGGGGAAACCAAAACGATGTCCATCAAAGAGCACAACACCTTCTTCTTCCTTTTATCAGCGAGGTTATGATCCGAAAATAAGGGATCACAAACCTCCCACTTCACCGCATTTCTACTGACCCGCCTGTGGGGTTCGCCTACAAAGAGCAGGTTCGAATCAAAGAGCACAACACCATGCTCTCCCAACAGTTCCTCCTGGCCTGCCACCTACAAGAGCATCCCAACCACTCTAACAATGCTTCAGCACCCACAATGCTCCAAAGAGATATCGACACCTGCATTCAACTCCCGGACCTCGACCCCCAGCGCTACGAGGATGTCATCAAGAGCATTCACGGCGCGGCGGTAGCTAATGCAGTTCGTAACCATCACCCGAATATTGTGATAGGTGGTCGCCTTCGGCCCATAGCCAACGAGGAGCGTCACTTACCTCGCCAGACCAGGGCAACCTTAGCCCAACTACGCTCGGGTTGGTGCCGACAACTTAATAGCTACCAATCACATCTTAACCCCAGCATCCAAGACAGATGTCCAGTTTGTTCGAACGGTCCGCACAACACACAACACCTCTTCAACTAACTGGCCAAACCCACCACCTTACGACCGGAAGCGCTGTGGAACCCGTCACATCGATGTGGCTCTTTTTCTGGGCCTAGAAACAATTGACCGGCAACCTAACAATACAAATATGTAACTGCTACAGCAACAACAACAACTTGAGCCAGTGCAAGTGCAAGTGTCTCAGATCTTTTGCTCACCTAAATTCTGGAAGTTCCCTGAAGAATTTACCAGTAGCTCTTTCTTTAGATCTTGTCCAGCTTATTGAGCTTCTCTGCTCTGAATCGATTTAATCAGGGGTCGAATCGGCGTATCCGTAAACGGATGGCTCGCCACGTAATTTACATGTATGTGCTGCTAGATCTACCAACAACACAATAAAAATTACGTGATCAGTCATCCGTTTACGGATCTGGCGATTCGACGCTAGCTCTGTCTGACTGGATTCGTTACCATGCACGACAACTGCAGCGTTAGGTCTGTCGATCACAAGAGACTGACGCCCCGATCTCATACATTTTCAGTTTTGCCTTCATCCGGCTTTAGCAGAACTGATAATGTGTGGAGAGTTTTAGAGTTGATTTCACAGGAATTCAACGCTTTGCTTGTAGTTTGTCTATCTGATAAAATTGCAGTTTGTGGCAGTTAAGTTGGACTTGGAATTATGGTCCATTGGTTCCAAGAAATCGAGGAATCTGATCCCATATCACTTCTGAACTTGGTGCTGATACAGTGGACCTTAAATTGGTTTGCATGTTCTTCATTGTCCACCATGTATAGATCTCCCCCAGAAAGAAATACACTCTCCTGAAAATTGCTGCTCAAAACAATGAAACCAAATCGTTTACGTGCCAACATTTTGCAACTGTTCAACTGAATGGTATCAGCTCGTGTAAAGATTTAGTCGGTGGTGGCTAATGCTGCCAGAAACCTCGTGGGTTCTCTTATCTCATGACCAAACGAAGATTGTGCTTATCTGTGTATTTACATATTCTCGAGTTTCGCAAACCAAGCTACTCTTGTCGAAATCGATCAGACTTCTCACCCCTTTTCTGTCGCCATCCATCTGTGTTATATCACACTCGGACTGAAGAAAAGCAAAAAAATCAATGAAAAGTTGTTTGCCATCGAGTTGTTCTCACAACCTTGAGAGAATGAATTACACGTCGGCAACGCTGAATGGATTTTGTGTTCACAACTCTCATAAGTTTGTGACACGAGTGCAGATTTTTCGCCTTCGGTATGCAAGATGCGACGTTTATTTGAATTTCTTGAATCCGACGCTGGAAATTCTTTGTCGATGCGCTGTGCGTGTATGTGCATTGCATATTCAAAGAGTATTCAACTTTCACCCTGGGGGGGTTTTTTTTTTTTGTTGTAATTCCTGCGCGCGTGTACAGAATCTGACCAGATGCACAATTATTTCCAACAAAAATGAGCCACAAATGTGAATGAGGAGGCGCTCGTTAGCTAGAATCACATAATGAGTTGTGCTTGCGCGCCTCTTCTTTGATTCACACTTTCACTTTATTTTTTTTTTTGGTTTTTTGGTTTCTTATTTGCCCCTGTGGCAATAAAAGGTGAAAGTATTTGTCGCGCTCTTTTTGCGGTTGGAAGAGGCGAAAAGGTCTTTGGCCGCCACAGTCGCGGAATGTTTGCTGAATAATTAATGAGTTTTGTCTGGTTTTCATTCGCATACTCGCTGCTCTGCCTACTCATTGATCAATTTGGTGATGAACCACATTTGTTATTCGATTAAGAAGACTCGTGGCTTCATAAGCAAAGCAACGAACTCTGCATGTTTCTTCTACTTTTTTCGGCTTGATCCGATTAACAAAAGTAGTTTGGCGACTTTTTATTGTGTTTTATGAAAGGAAAAGTATTTTTTTTTCTTTGTTGGCCAGCCTTATGGAAGGGAATGTGGCTCCATTGTTATTGTCTGCCGTGTCTGTATATTCAGCGTAGGGTATAGAATTTACGAAACATGGCATTGGGATATAATGGAATTCACACCCAAGGTCGTTTTTTTTTTTTTTTTTTACGTAATTTGGTGTAGGATACGTATACTTAAGGTTTGCATGTGGATTTATTATTTAACAGGTTTTATGGTGGCGATTCTTGTGTGTGTTAGAAAGTAATTTAATTTACGCTGATAGTCTATACTTGACAACATGCTGACTGCCTCCACACACGCTACAAAACATCTGCTAAAAATCTGGCATTTCCTGAGGAGAGGACTTGTCAATCTGGGCACCACTTACTCACTTAACTTAACTTCGGAGGCGATACAGTTCGGGGTGAACCTGGGCTCAACCAACAAGCCTCCATTTAGCTCGGTCTTTAGCTAATTCCCTCCAGTTGCGCACTCCAAGTTGGTCGACTTACTCACTGAAATAGCCTTCAAACTTGCCACAGCTCAGACACGTAATTTATAATCTGCTGTCGCCTGAATATCATGTTCTCCCAACGATTTGCTCTCGACTACCACTTGCAAGAGAGCACCCCAATAACTCGTTAATAATAGTCACACCTGCTGGTAAATTCTCCAGATCTCAAAGCTAGATCAAACAGGGTACAACTCGTAAGGATTCTGCCTGATAGCCAAGCTCTGGATATGCCACTTGCTACATGAACGCAGCAACTAAAGCTGAACGCTATTAGGAAGACTAACCACAGATGGGAGAACGGCTCAACGTGTCATATGTCGAGACAGATCTCGCCTAAGCTGGACCAGAAAGTTAAAGCGATCACCGATCAGCTGCCTTATCGGAGTCCTCACTGTCTTATAGGTCAAGGAATGGTCCATCTAGGGCCTCCCTTTCTTGATGACTTCGGTGATTTGGCGTCCTTAGGCGACATGAGCATCCATTTATCAAAAGCTCTGGTTGGTTTTAATTAGTCCCTGAGTGGTCTAATGATAGAACCATGGCATCACAATGGACCTTTACTGGGGTCGAATCACGTCCTCCGTCAACGGATGACTGGTAACGTAATTTGTATTGTCTTGTTGGTAGATCTAGCAACAACATATTGTACATACAAATTACGTGGCGAGTTATCCGTTAACTGAGGACGCGATTCGACCCCTGGTCTAAGTGTGTCTGCACTCTCGTACAGATAGCCCAATTCCTACACAAAACAGTCAGACTGGTCCGACCCACAGCGCTACAAGAAAGCCACCGTAAGCCTTTCTGTAGCTAATGCTGTCCTATAAATATAGAAAATGTGAAGCGCCGACTATCGCGTCAAACTAGGACAGCCTTAACGCAACTGTGCTCAGTTTGGTGTCATCTACTAATCAACTACCTATCACGTCTTGACTCCACTACAAAGGATAGATGTCCAGATTGTAGGGACGGTCTTAACAACGCCTCAACTCATTTCGTCAGCTTAGAAACAACCGACTGACTGGACATACCTCACGAATGTGTACTTGTTTTCAATGAATTATGTCGAACTGGTACGTGAAACTATTATACAGCTTACTACCCATTGGTCGATGGATGAAAACTCTCTTCCTCGATTAAGATTCATGGCTGTTAGAGAAAAGTACTCCACTTACCGTGCTAATCGTAATAATTGGGTTAGCAGAAGTAGTGGTGTTACATAAAATCAAAAATTAAAATGCTCAGTATAACAGCAGAGAAATGGCATACAGAAGGCGTATAATAAAATTATAGTTGGACCGCTGGCCTGCATTTCTCTGCTGTTTGCTGTGGCTTTCGCCTCCTAGTCCTCTCTATTTGCTGCTCCTAGTCCTCTCTATTAGCTGCCCCTACTCCTCTATTAGCTGCTTCTAGTCCTTTCTTTTCGCTCCTCCCTCTCTAATCGCTGCTCGTAGTGCTCTCTATTAGTTGCTCCTAGTCTCCTCTATTCGCTGCTCCTAGTTCTCTTTAATTGCTGCTCCTAGTCCTTCCCTATTCGCTGCTCCTAGTCCTTTCTATTCGCTCCCCTAGTCTTCTTCTTCTTCCTTTTATCAGCGAGGCTATGATCCGAAAACAAGGGATCACAACCTTCCCACTTCACCGCATTTCTACTGATCCGCCTGTGGGGTTCGCCTCCTCCTAGTCCTCTATTCGCCTAAATTCTTGTAGGACGTTCATCGCAGTACTACACTGTCCATATCGCCGTTTGATTGTATCCGACTAACGATGTTCTCTGGGTTAAGAGGCTTCTTCGAAACTTCTACACTTCGTGCTAAATCGTTGACACTGAAAGAATGCCTGTTATGCATCTTCTTGTATCTCTCAGAATTTGGAAAGATGGGGCAAACATCATCTCCAAATCTACTTCTTCTTCTTCCTTTTATCAGCGAGGTTATGATCCGAAAACAAGGGATCATAACCCTCCCACTTCACCGCATTTCTACTACTCCGCCTGTGGAGTTCGCCTCATCATCTCATCTCCAAATCTACGAAGCAGCTGAATAAGACAGAAGTCAACTCTGTGACGCTGGCTTACCCATTTGGCTATGATAAGTATCAGTCGATGTGTCTATCTTACTTCTGTCGAGCTGCCATATGACCATGTTTAAGTTATTTCAGTCTTCTTGGAGACTCTCTATGTTTTTCTTTTGCCAGAACATCAACTGTAAGCAGACCTGCAATACAGCGTCATCGGACACAGATCTGAAGCTCCTGTATACCCCGGTTACGCACAAACAGCGCACAGACTTCATCTTCCTCCTGTATACCCCGTTTACGCACAAATAGCGCACAGACTTCAGCTTCCTTCTGTACATTTTCGTTTTTAGAGTTCGAGCCCATATTGGATTCCATCTGCTATGTCTAAGTGCTCCGTCGTTTGTCATTATCCTTGATATTGCTGCATTTACCCGAGCGGCATGATCTCCTGTATGCTCCCTAAAGTTGTGCCTCGTGGCAATCACCACTAATGGCTACTTATGCCCTTCTGTCAGCCAGTTCTAGTCTACATCTGAGTATTTGAGTATATTGGTTGCAAATGCCTACTACTTCTGTAAGATATTTCGCGATGTCGTAGAGAAAATCTATGATCTTGGCTTCGTCAGGGACTCCCCAAGTACAGTAGTGTCCGCTTATAACGAACTCGAAGGGACCGACCAAATTAGTTCGGTATAACCGAAGTTCGTTATAAAAGATATGCTAAAAAAACATCAACTTTTGTTCAGAAAACCAATATATCGTGTTTGTCTTTTAATGAGAAACATTTTCTCTTTTTATTTGATACTGTATCTCCCATTTTATTTAATTGATTTTCAAACGCGTAGTACCCTTCCTCTATGCACTTTGGAACTCAATTAATTTGTGCTGCCTTTGAAATTTATCGTTTGATGCAAACATTATGTAACTCGTGGAAGTACCGAAAAAATTATGTTCAAGGACAACATTTTGTTGTTTGAGAATGTTGGTATATACATAAGTATAGCTGTACAGTTCTCGGGGAAGCCCCGAAAATTTGGGGAAATCTAAATGACAATGTAAAGTGAGACAGTATTGGTTCGTTATAACCGGACATTTTCTTCATTTAACGCACAAAAAGGGTTCGTTATATGCGAAAGTTCGCTTTAAGCGGGTTCGCTATATGCGAAATTATAATCCATAGTTCTTATGGGACATTGATTGGGACTGGGTGAAATGGTTCATTATAACCGAAAGTTCGCTATAACCGGGTTCGCTTTAAGCGGTCACTACTGTATTAGGACGTTGTACATTTTATTCCATAATATACATACATATGTAGGTCCTAGCACTGATCCTTGTGCAACTTCACCGGATATGTGGTATTTTTGCGCACCAACATCGGTGTCGTATAGGATAAATAGTTCTCCACCAATTTGATTAGGTAATGTGGCACCACGATTGCCTTTATTCTTCCTATTTCTTCGAGGCTATGCTCCGAAAACAAGGGATCATAACCCTCTCACTTCACCGCATTTCTACTGATCCGCCTGTGGGGTTCGTCTCCTACCACGATTGCTCTAAAGCCGAAAACAACAACAGCAGACGCCTCCTATCCCTTCCCACACTATAGTAACGACATCTTTGCATCTGAAACCGAATGGACACGATAGTGTTTAGCCATTCATGTAATAGGACAGACAAAATCTTTCTATCTAATATCGTATAGCTTTCAAACTTCCTAGAGTAACGTGTCTACAGCCTACTACCCATTGGTCGTTGATGGTTCATATTCTACCTCGACCAAGATTCATGGCTGTTAAACTAAATGAGCAGAACTTACCATGTTTATTCGAATGCATTTGATAAACAGAAGTAGTCTCCTGCTACACTGAACTAGGAACGTCTCGGGGTATATTCTCTAAATCGAAATGGAATTGTGAGTCGAATACACCAAATTTTATTTACAGAAGCTTTTGTACAGCCTACTACCCATTGGTCGATGGATGTATAATCTATTCCTCGGCTAAGATTCATGGCTGTTAGAGAAATTTACTAAACTTACCATGTTAACCGATACAAATGCGATTAACAGAAGTAGTTTTGGTTACAATCTAAACCTCTATATAGTTCCTTTTGTATCCTCTATATCGGTGTATCTTTATCTAACAACAATTTTCTCTTTTTTCCAGCCGAACGTGCGCTTGACACAATGAACTTTGATTTAATCAGAAATCGTCCAATCCGCATTATGTGGTCACAACGTGATCCATCCCTTCGTCGTTCCGGTGTTGGTAATGTCTTCATCAAAAATCTAGACAAAAGCATCGATAACAAGGCCATCTATGACACATTCTCGGCCTTTGGCAATATCCTCAGTTGCAAGGTTGCTGTCGATGAGAAGGGCAACTCCAAGGGATACGGATTTGTTCACTTCGAGACAGAAGAGGCAGCTAACATGTCTATAGAGAAGGTCAATGGCATGTTGTTGGCCGCAAAGAAAGTCTATGTCGGCAAATTTATACCGCACAAGGAGCGCGAGAAGGAATTGGGCGAGAAGGCCAAGCTATTCACAAACGTTTACGTGAAGAACTTTGGCGAGGACTTCGACGATGAAAAGCTAAAGGAGCTGTTCGAGCCGTTCGGGAAGATTACAAGTCACAAGGTAAGTTGTTTGCCGCCGCCAGCGAGTGGTTGAACAGGTATTTGATTGGATTTTGTTTTTTGTAGGTGATGACCAAAGAGGATGGTAAGGGTAAAGGGTTTGGTTTTGTTGCATTCGAAACGACCGAAGCCGCTGAGGCGGCTGTTAATGCTCTCAATGGCAAAGAAATGTCAGATGGAAAGAATTTGTACGTAGCTCGTGCACAGAAGAAGGCCGAGCGTCAAATGGAGTTGCGTCGTAAATTTGAAGAGCTCAAGAAGAAACGCCACGAATCTGTGTATGGCGTCAATTTATATGTTAAGAACCTGGACGATACCATCGACGATGAGCGCCTACGCAAGGAGTTCTCTTTGTACGGTACAATTACCTCAGCAAAGGTGATGACCGATGAGGATGGTCGTTCGAAGGGTTTCGGATTTGTGTGCTTCATTTCGCCAAATGAAGCCACCTGCGCTGTTACTGAGCTCAATGGACGTGTTGTTGGCTCCAAGCCATTGTATGTTGCATTGGCCCAACGCAAGGAAGACCGTAAGGCACACCTTGCATCACAGTATATGCGTCATATGTCTGGCATGCGTATGCAACAAATCGGACAAATCTTCCAGCCAAATGCTGCCGGTGGATTCTTTGTGCCAACAATGGCACCAAGCCAAAGATTCTTTGGCCCACAGGTCACTACACCAATGCGTAACACACCACGCTGGGCGCCACAAGTACGTCCAGCCGCTGTTGGACAGGGAGTCGCACAAGGAGCAGCTGCCGCTGCCGGCGGCTTCCAGAATGCTGCTATGGCTGCATCAACAGCACAATTTAGACCGACAGCAGCCCGTGGAGCACCACAAGCTGTGCAAGGCGCTCATGCAGCAGCTACAGCCAGTGCATTAAGAAATACTGGTGCACGGGCTATTACCGGTCAACAAGCTGTTACTGCTAACATTCAAATGGCAGCACCAATTGCTACTGGCCCACAGCCACGTGCCCCCAACTACAAGTACACATCGAACATGCGCAATCCACCAGCACAGCAAGTTCAGACACAACCAGCTGTTCAGCAGATGCATCCAAAAGGTAAGTTTTTGTTAAAATTTTATTTTTCTCTTTGCAGGTTTTCAGAACCTTGAGGTTGCTCTCTCACATAAAACATTGTTCTTTCAAGATTTAGCTTAGTAGGTTCTGAGTTCCTGATTGATTCTTCTCGTAAGTTCTCATATCACCGTATCAGCTGAGACACATTGCCAGAAACCGTACACGATGGCGTGTAGGCGTAGTAGATGGCCTAGGACCCACAAGGGGATACAGGACATAAGCAAGATTAATGGTCTGTAAAGCTTGTTTTTCCCTCGAAATTAGAGTAGCATTGGGTTTCCAAGAGCTAGGGTCGAATCGCGTCCTCTGTCAACGGATGACTGGTAACGTAATTTGTATTGTGTTGTTGGTTGATCTAGTAACAACATACATACAAATTACGTGACGAGTAATCCGTTCATCCAAGACGCGATTCGACCCCTAGTCTTGTTTTTGTTGTATATGCCCTTTATCAGCTATAGAGGCCTCGTTGGTGACCAGCTGTGAAGGCGTTATCCTTCATCAATTGGAGCTACTTTGTGCTTTCTGCCCCATACCCGCAAGTATGCAAGTTCGCCTTTGGTTTCGAACTATTCTTAAGTTGTAGCACATATATTCATCAGTCTCTTCAGTCTTGTGTTGCTCATGCTTCTGGTTCTTTCCCCAAATCTGTTTGTTTCGCGATATTGGTCGAGAAAATGATCTCACTACCAATGTGTGCTTTGATATGCTGCGAGGGGATGGCAGTGCACCCACTGTTTTGCGGTTTATTCATCTTCCAGACAGATCCGGCATGTATTCGAGAAAGCATCGTCAATTTTCTTGAGATGGTAGTTGAGACAGCAATGGCCGGTGATGAGCAGCTTTAAGTTTAAAGAGAACAGTTCCTGGTTTCCGTGTTTTTTTTCTTTACGGGAAGTTTGACGAATCTCGAGCGGCGTTGAGTGGAATTCCATTTATACTGTGGCTCTTGAAGCTGACATGAGTTGTGCTTTAATTCGCCTGGGGACAGTACACCACAGAATGGCCGTGATGAACTCAGTCTTGCAAGTTCGTTCGCCATCTCATTGGTATTCAATACCCTTATGTTCAGATACCCAAGAGAATGAAACTTCATTGTAGCTTGCAAACTGCTGCAAGCATTGGGACAGTTTTGAGTCGAAATAGTTAGAATTCAGAGCTATGAGCACTGAGTGTCTATCTGTATTCAGATTTGATATGTACAGGCTGTGGCTGATGAGGCCCCTGATCCAGAGTACGAGATGCGGGTCGTTTCAAGTTGGCCTACGTCAGCTTATCTGTAAGCCACTGTTACAGTCCCTCACTCCACGAGAAGCTGGCTCAAATGTTGCCAAAATGTACATCTATGATCCCATATCATTGGAACATTTAAAGAAAGACTTGAATTGGAACCACCATAAACCACAGAAGGCATTCTCTGCTCAATTTATCTAGGTTCTCGACTAAGACAGAATAACCATACAGCAGATAACGGACAAATTCTATTTCTTCTTCATCCATGCAACTTCTGCAGAAGTAGTGAACACCCGTGACATGTCCCTCAGTAATAGGGAATAATTGTAATAGACGTCAAAGATAACTGGTGAATTTCTGCAACTAAGCTTTACATGGTGTCTCCACGAGCCATGAGTCATGTTTGGGCATATGTCTTGTCTATAAAATGCCTCATGGAGGCCGCATTAGTCTTCATTTTTGCATGCCCTGACATGTATATTTAGATTTATCGCTTGCCATCCATCCCTGCCATGGAGTTGGGCATGAGCAGTCACTTTGAACAAAATTCAGTCACAACCGTAAGGATTTGCCCAGAATCGACGTTTTCTTTGTTTTTGCTCTTTTTCTTGTTTATTTTGCAGTTGCTCTAAAGCTTTGAGTGCAAAAAAGAGCTCCAGCTTCAGTGAAATGTTCAGACATGAACTGCCCACCCATTCAAATATGGCAGCTGCCTGAGCATCGTCTGACAGATGCGGGCATGTGCCCAAGCATGACTCGTGGCTCGTGGAGACACCGTAGATAGAGGGACTTCTTGTCGAATACTGCTCACAGTTGTGTATGTGTCAGTGCGTATTTGCTGCTTTACTTGTGACTTCATTAGCAGTGCTTATAGTGCTGCTTCGCTGGCCGGAATATCTGTCTCCTAGTTCATCATAGGATTACCGTCTCTCATTTAGATATCCTTTGCATAGCTTTGCCACCCTCCTCAGATTACCGGAGACTTCCAAAGCCTTAGCGGCTGCTTGACCTGGTCATGCAATTAGCCTTTGTCTTGCTTGATCACCTTTACAGCTTGAATGACTTTGCCTCGATTGATTTCTAGGGTTCCTCAGTAAACCGAGTTGCCTATGAACAACATCCATTGAAGAACTTCAGTGCAGAATGCTAGGTTTGCCCAGTTTGTTATTCTGTTGGAATACAATAAGCAAGTTGGTGATTCTTGCATTTTTGATGATTTTTATGTATTCCTCCACCAGATCTAAACTGATTTTTATACAGTTTACTACCCACTGGTCGTTGATATGTCGATTAAGATTCATGTCTGCTATTTCTTGTTGAACTACTACTATACAGCTTACTACCCATTGGTCGATGGATGTATACTTTATTCCTCGATTAAGATTCATGGCTGTTAGAGAAATTTACTGAACTTACCATGCTAATTGATACAATTTGATTAGCAGAAGTAGTTATGTTACATTTGAATTAGAATTGTTGCTGTTGCTGCTATATTTTCATTTGCATCTGGATTAAGTATTGTCGTAGCTCTTCGTTGTTTTTGATTCTCTCCAACTGATGCGATGCATGATTAGAAGTAAGGGGTAAGGGTTTCATGCACTATTTGGCGCTTCACAAGTCTGTACTAATTTTGCTTATTTTGATTGCGGACTTCACTCCTTAGGTAGCAAGCGTGTGAGGTGTAGTATTTTTCCTCAGTGCTCTTGATATGTAGGAGCATGTACCTTTGTCTCGAAGCGCTCCTTTCTTTTAGGTTTGCTGAACTTTTTGTCACACTACATACACACTTGTCTCACCCTTGTCCGACTCTATTACTACCCGTTGACTGCTTCCTTACATGCATTTCAATGGTCCGCTAATCCTTCATGAGGGTCCTTGTGAATTTCACGTCGAAATAGACGAAAAGACATTGCCGACGTCGAAGGAAAAGACTTGACGGTCTCCGAACGTGTTTTTCTTTAGTTTTCACTAAATTTGATAACCTTTTTCGGTTTGGTAGTCTTTTGGGATCAAAGTTGTACAAAATTTCCTGTCAACTTGGCAACTCTGACTTCCGTTAACGAACATCTCTTTCTTTCAGTTGGTATTTGAAAAGTTTATCAATTCGGGGAATCCCCATTCTATCCATGAGCGGGTGTTTACACTAGAACAGGAAGCAATGATGAATTGTAAGAACGAGAAAGATAAATATCAGCATTGGATGGGAAGGAAATATGATCAATGGTGATCCTTTTTTCTCCATCGCGTTATTTACATTACCCTTCTCTTATCGACAGTCAACCCTTCCTTGCTGCGCTTATGTAAATAGTTATAATCGATTTACGTTTGCACTATAAGGTGGTTTCTTCTCGTTCAGTCGTGTTCTTAGATTCATTGGTTGCTATTTGGTGATCATTGGTCTGTTCTTTTGCGTAATTTGATCGTTTTCTTCTTTATTTTTTATTCAATATGGATAAGAAACGTAAGTACTGAAGAATCAAATAAAACATTTTAACTACATACCGATGATTGTGACCCCTAGTCTCCACTGGTAATAATTCATTACGAGAAATATGTGAAGTAATAGAAATTTCCAATGGAGACCGCAAATGAAATGAATTATTTCAAGAAATTTGCGATCTCCATTGGAAATTTCAATTGCTTGACATATTTCTTGCAATGAATTATTGTCAGTGGAGACTAGGGGTAATCGTTGAAACTGGGAGTAGAGATTAGACATTTACGCAAAAGACAATCGGTTTTTAATCGAAATACTAATAAGTTTGTCTGTGCGTGTCTTTGCAAGTCTCTAGGTATCTAGTGTGCGAACAAGTAATTGGCAGATATGAGGGCTTGGTTAACACAACAGACGGACCCTCTTTAGAGAACTAGCGGTTGGCTATTAAATCTTTCATAATCCTAAAGAAATATGTATGTAGTGGTTCGAGTTGTTCCTTCACAATCGTGCCATTTCTGAGGAAAGAAAACGCTGTTTATTCTCTAGCTCTCGTCATGGGCAATACACGAAGTGGATGCGTTGGTAATTGTATGTGGCTATCCTATGTTTTTATAACGAAATAGCTACGGTTCCCAGCTTTAGCCCTTAAAAATATGCTTCCTATTTCGGCGGTCTCTTCCATTCGTATGAAAAATATAACGCACACAACATGAGTGATTGCGAGAAAGCTAGGCCCTGGCACTTTAAAGAGCTGTTGCGCCAAATATTTGTATTTGTATTTCGGCGAGGTTATGATCCGAAAACAAGGGATCATAACCTTCCCACCGCATTTCTACTGATCCGCCTGTGGTGTTCGCCTTAAAAAAATATGCTTACGCAAGTTAAAGGCTTCGTCGAACAGCGAGCGTTCTGAACACTACGGTTCCGTTGGTGACAGGTCAGTTTCTAGGCTCAGGAATAGAGCCACGTCTATAGGGTCGTTCCCAAAGTGCATCAGGGCGCAAGTCAGTAAGTTTTGCTAGACATGAGATGTTTAGTTGTGTTATGCGGGCCATTTCCGCAGTCAGCGTATTTGTCTTCTATGGAGGCGTCGACACGGTTCCTGTAGCCGTTTAGTAAGCTGCACCAATCTGGGCGTAGCTGAGCTAAAGTGCTCCTTGTTCTCCGTGGCAGACTACATTCTTCGTCTGCGATGGATAGTGGTCGGCCTCCGGGGGCCATGTTGGGGCTAAGATTCTCCATAGAGTGGGACACTGTCGTGTGATGAATGCTTTTCAGTGCAATGTAGGTCTGTCTGTTGATCATGGTACCCTACATATAGGTATCAAGGTCATTTTTGTACATTTGGAGCCCTTTGCGAATGGTACCGTCGTCAGCGGATGATTAGGGTCGTATTGAATGTGACTGGCTAGAAGGAACTGCTTGGAGAGCATAGTTTTGTGGTCCATTATTGAAAGCAACTTCGTCTCGGAATGGAGGTGATCTACATGTGACATCAGTTATCATCCGGTGATGGTCCTCATAGGTTGAAGATGCTGCTATGTTCTGCGTTCTTGGAATTCACATAGAGGACGTTCAGCACGTTCGTAGCAGAAATTACTATACGACTACTGATGTTGCTATCACAGAAGTTGTAGTAAACAAATTTGTGGCGTAATTCATAGATTCGTGAATTCGAAAAGGAAATCGGACAACTGGTGGAAATTCGCCGCTTACACGATTCATCTTAAGCTAGACGTACTCTGAACTTTTCAAGAGTCCGTGCATAGCTTGGATCGGCCGTTATTAAACTGGCATTTCCTGAAAGTGTCATCGGACTGACCTGGTTTTCTAGCTCCTAGATCACACATGCAACAACTCCAGCATTTGATTTGCCTTAGTAACGAAGTGATCCAATATGCCGATATTTTCTGACGTCGTACATGCGAACCCCAGAGGCGTATCAGTAGAAATGCAGTAAAATGGGAGGGTTATGCTCTCTTGAGTTCAGATTAGTGATGGGCATAATCGAATGATTCAATGAATCGAGACATTAATATTCGAGTGATCCGTTTAATCGAATGATCATTCGACATATGAGTGCTATATCAAGACATCGTCTAAAATCCTTCGAATGATTTACTATATACCTACTTCCTACGAAGCAGCAAGAATCAATAACGAAAGTAAAGACTATACACAAATATTCGTGTCTCATATCCCATCTAACATATTTCATCACTCATGTGTCATGTCTCAGTTCTCGGCCGTATCCGAAGTGCGATTTGAGAAGCTTTTTCGTGACAACAATACTCTCGGATGTTTGTCAGACGCTCGTGAGAGGTGGGACCGTGAAAAAACTTTTTGGTGTTTTCTGGGATTCGAACATGTAACCTCACGCGCAGCGATCTGACACACTAACCACTTACGCCACGGCGCCTACTAGCAACAACATGTGTACATTCCATTTACGTGAAGAGTCATCCGTTCACCGATACGGCGATTCGACCACTGAATATCTCAAGTGAAAGGTCGATATACGTAAGGCGCCCTGCACTATCTCGTCACAGAGATTAAAGCTGCCTACCGCTCCAAAGAAATTGCTCTTTGTGCATTCCTTGACATAGAAGGTGCTTTTGATAACATGATGAATTATGAATCCATCACTAGTGCTATAAGACGCAGGGGAATAGACGAACCTACTACCAGGTGGATTAGGAACATGCTCGATAGCCGCATAATAACATCTTCGTCTGGAGAGGTCTCTGTGACGGTCTCCGCGGCCAAAGGCTGCCCCCAAGGCGGCGTCCTCTCGCCTCTCTTATGGTCACTCGTGGTGGATGACTTATTGAACACACTTAATAGTTCAGGTTTCACAACCATAGGCCATAGAAATGCGGTGAAGTGGGAGGGTTGTGATCCCTTGTTTTCGGATCACGGCCTCGCTGAAAAAGTAAGAAGAAGAAGAACCTGTAATAACTTACTCTTTCTTTGTCTCTATCTTTCGGCCGGTCCATTGGCGAACCACCCTGAGGTCTTTATAAATCGTATCGTGTTCTTTAGTGGAGCTTGCCCAAGATCACTTAGATCTTCAAAGAACTTTTTGCCCAAGTGGTATAGGCGGCGGTTTTGTAGATTTGGGCAGTCACACAGGAAGTTTGATGCTCTCTATCTCTTCCGCGTCCTGACAGCTCCTGCAGTGGTCGGGTGAGTTGACGTATGGCCATTTCCCCTATCGCGCACTGTCCTGTAAGTGCATCTATCAAGATACTGACTTATTTTTTATTCATTGCCAGCAGGCTTTTGGTTCTTCCTTCATTCAGTATGGGCCATAAACTGCGAGATATGATACTGTCGCCTCTGGTAATCCATGCGGAGTTAATCAGGGGTGGATTCCTCTAAGGTGATAGTTGATAGTCACACTTTTGACAGTCAAAATTGATGATCACACTTTGCTAGCTCTCCGTAAAACGATCGCAAAGTCACACAAAAACGATCGCAAAAAGGTGATGATCACGCTGATGGTCACCTTAGAGAGAGCAAAAGGTGATTGTTGTGATTGTCAGCAATCAACTATCACCTTAGAGGATTCCACTCCAGGGGTCAAATCGCGTCCTCCGACAACGAATGACTGGTAACGTAATTTGTATTGTGTTGTTGGTAGATCTAGCAACAATATGCATACATACAAATTACGTGGCAAGTTATCCGTTCGCAGAGAACGCGATTCGACCCCAGTTCTCTTGTTTTGAGGTCGATTTTTCTTTTTAGTACACCAATAGGAACTTCTACTTCTTCTTCTTCCTTTTCCTTTTCCTTTTCCTTTTCCTTTTCCTTTTCCTTTTCCTTTTCCTTTTCCTTTTATCAGCGAGGTTATGATCCGAAAACAAGGGATCACAACCCTCCCAGTTCACCGCATTTCTACTGATCCGCCTGTGGGGTTCGCCTACCAATAGGAACTTCTACTGATGTCTGAATACCGTTGAATATACATACTTTCCTAGAAGTTTTATTGCCTATCTCAGTTTTGGGGGAGTTCATCTTAAAGCTTTACCCTTTTGCTCTCCTATCCCATTTTTTATTTTTTTTTTTTTATAATTTGCGCGCACTCAAAGGGTTATGAATACCTTTAACATGTTTACACACAGTGCGGGCGTTGGAAAAGATGGATAGGGAGAGAGAAAGATTTTGGTGTAGTGGTTCTTGAAGCTCAGGTGTTTATGCTTCAGCTATTCTCCGGAGGTGGCGTCCAGATAACTGGGGAGATTTTTGTTATTATTGTCTTTGCTTCTGATCCATTTCGTCCAACGAACGGCGTAGAAATTGTCGTGTCGAATAAGTTATGGAATGCCGATTCAAAAATGCGACTACTGGTAGAACACAATGGTGTCGTCGTCGTAGTCGCATTCGTACCTCCTGTCAAAAGCTGAAATACACACAAATGAGTAAAAGTGAATACAATAAGTCGCTGTCGTGGTCGTAGTCGTATAAAGTTGAACAATTGTCAATGGGCCCAATTCTTCAACTCGTATACGACAGTCGTATTCGACCATGGTCGCATTTAAGAATGACAAAGTCGTATTTTTTGTTCGTAAAATACGACTTAAGTAATAACTAAATGCGATAATGGTCGGATTCGACTATCATATACGAGTTAAAGAATTGGGCCCAATATTTCTCGTAGGACAAGGCTGAAAAGTGTGCGCAAAGTTAAGTGACAGCAACTATGACTACGACAACGACACCATTGTGTTCTACCAGTAACCATCAACTGATTTGATTTATTTTGTAACATTTTGTGTGAGACGTCGCTTCAAGGTTCAAACATTTCTTCACTATTTTACTATTTGTTGTACATATCATTCATATAAAAATAAAAAAACGTTTTCCTTTCATTACAGGACAAGAAAAACTCATTGCTTCGCTTTTGGCAAATGCTGCACCCCAAGAACAGAAACAAATCTTGGGTGAACGTCTCTATCCGTTGATCGAGCGTATGTATCCACAATTGGCTGGTAAAATCACCGGCATGTTATTGGAAATCGAAAATTCCGAATTATTGCACATGTTGGAGGATAATGAAGCCCTCAAGGCTAAGGTTGAGGAGGCCGTTGCCGTTTTGCAGGTTCACCGTGTCAAGGACCAACAGAACTAGACGGAAGAAAAAATTAAAAGAAATTTTTTTTTTTAAACTAACACACGTGCAAGGAAAAAAAAAAGTAGCAATCAACATTTAACACCAGAGTCGTGTCACATACACACATCTACAATAATCCTCTCAACGTTTTTGTTTGTTTTTTTTTTTTTTTTCTTTAGTTTTTTTAGTTTTTGAACTTACCAACACTAAGCTCTCAAAAAATTTATATGAAACTCTCCTTTAACAACACCCCAACCACCCAATCCAATCCATTCCAAACAAGCCGCCCCCCCCTCAAGCATTTACGAAAAATCGCAACAATAACTACTGATCCAATCGAGTATAAGAATTATGAAATGTGTGTAATGCAGTTCGTTTTGTAATCGAAAAATCGCTCTCTTTTCAGTTAAAAAAAAAAAAAAACCAAAACCAAAAGAACCAAAGAACCGCGCGCATTTAAGATGCTCATGCAAGATTTGTTTTCGTTTCCAAGTAATGCCATTATTCGGTTTGCTTTTGTGTGTGAATGATCCAACTCATCAAGCGCTTTTGCAGGTGTACAAGACAGAAGATTCATGCTTTGTTTGTTTTTCTTCCTTGTCGTCGTCGTCAACGTCGTCGTCGTCATCGTCGTCGTGGGTCGTCTTCAATCAAAATTTGGATTAGAAGCATATAACCCCGCGCGCACCCCCCCAAATACATACCAATATTTTATTTTTTCAATTTCAAGACACACTGCAAATCTTCTTCAATCAATAATTGTCCTGCGAGTTATTATTATTTCTTTTTGAAGGCAACTAACTCTGCCTTGAATTGTATCATTTGCCAATAAATTTATGTGTGCATTTAGTTCTCAGAAAATTTACGGTTTTTTTTTCCCCCTTAAATCATACTCGGATCACATAGCAGCAGAAGAGAGAGCGGGAGAATGAGGGGTATTTTGTGTGTTTGGCTTGGTTTCCTTTCCTCTCTCCTTCACCCGATGTGTTTCATTTCATTCTCATGACTGTTTTGTTTTGTTTTACTTTGCTTTATTTGTTTCTTTTTGTTTTTCTCTGAATAAAATGAATAATCAAAACCTGAATTCCCCCAAGAAATATATTATATATATACTAAAAGCAAAAAAATACAATAAAAATGGAAAACAGACAAAAAAGAAGCAAAAAATTGAAAATTAATTAAAAAAAAAAAAACCGAAAAACTTGTAAAAAAAATTGTAAAACGAAACAAAATTTTTTTTTTTTAAAAAAACCTACAAACGATGGAAGAAAAGAAATAGGAAAACGAAACAAAAAAGAAAAAAATTAAACTTGAGATAGGAGATAAAAAAAAACATTTTTTTTTTTTCAAAAATCAAAGAAATATGATTTTGCTACTTTAAAAGAAAAAAAACTTTGAGAAAAAAAAGTTCATCCACAAAGAATTGTAAGAAAAAAAAAAACAAGTAAAAAATTTCAAAAAAAATCGTAAAACCGTTAAAAAAATGAAGAAAAAAAAAAACTAAAATTTGAAATCCAAACGTGTTAAAATAACAAGAACATGTCAAACCATGTATAAAAAAAAAACCACAAAAAAATGAAAAAAGGAAAAAGAAAAAAAAAAAAAAAAACAATTGCGCGCGCGACAAGAAAATTTCATACAAAAATGCAAAAAAATATATAAAAACAAAGATAAAGTAAAATACAAAGAAAATAAAAAAAATTGCAAAAAAATATTTCACCAGAAAATATAAAAAAATATTTATACAAAATATAAAAAGCAAAACAAGCAAAAAAAAAAAAAAAAATCATTTACATATTTTTTGTCCCCACAAAGAGTATGGCTTTTTTTTTTTTTTTTTTTTAAACTTTTGAATCCACTAACAAGTTGGGGTCTAATTTGACCCCCTGTGGATTTCTTTATTTAGTTGATTCCAACTTCTGTCAATTTTCAGTTTTTACTTTATGCATTTTTCTTTGTTTAATTATTAATATTTTTTTTTTTTTTTTTTACGAAAAAATTCCTTTTCCATCTCTCTCACACATTGAATTGAACTTTTTGAATCAAAAATCGTGTGGGGAAGTTAAATTGCAGCCAATACAAAAGAGTATTCAATTTTTTTTTTCTTTTTAATTTAATTTTTTTCAATTTCCAATTTGTGATTGGCTAAGACCACACAAATCGAGTGATTTTCAAAATAAAAATGGCAAAAAAAAAAATAAAAAAGAAAAAATCTCCGCGCTATATATTTCCTCAGCAAGCAATATTATGCGATCTTAATTCCGTTATTGTTTGCGAGTCAAAACAAACTACCAAGCCATTGAGAGTCACTGAAAAATAGGAGATTTTTTATTTTTTCTACAAAAAATTCACTTTTTTTAAAACAAGATAAAAATATAAAAAATATAAAAAAAAAACAAAAAACAAAAAAAAAAATAAAATTCTTTTTTTTTTTGCTCCGAAGGGGAACTTTTTAGGAAATGCAAAGTAAAAAATAATATTTTTGGAAAATACAATGTAAAATTGGTGAAAACCATTACATCATGCTGATTTTAATTGTTATTAATTTTTAATTATTCAATTTATACATTTTTTTCTTTAGTTAACCAAATAAATAAAAGGGCATACCATATACATAAATGAATATAATCTGAATAAATATAAAAAATAAAGAAATAAACAAATTATACTTATATACTGTACAACATTTTGAAATAAAAAGAATGCACTTCCACTTCGGTTAACATTTTGTGTTATTATTTTCTTTTATTCTCTTGCATCAGGTTGGTTCCAAAAGGATCTCCGACCTATCTGGTCATGCCACTGAAAACGTTAAAAAGTTTGGGGTCGAATCGCGACCTCCGTAAACGAGTAACTTATGAACGGAATGTCCGTATTTGGGATCGCGACTTCCCTGAACGTATGCACGTAAACGTAATTTGGCATCATGACTTCTGTTAGCGAGTGTGTGAACATGCTCGTTCAATCAATCACCCCTATCGTGGAATCCGTCGGAATTGAGTTTCACTTCACCTATTCGATTCCCTTTCACTTTCTACTGCTATCGTGGAATCCGCCGAGAACGTCTCCTTATCGACAGGCATTGGGGAAAGGTAGTTTCACTGTCAAACAGCTGTCTTTTATTTGTCAATAAAAATCTGTGTTGCTACATTCGTTTCGTAAAACGAAAATTTCTTTAAAAAGTGATTAAAATAAAAATAAGGCACACAAGTGGACAGGATAGCTGTTTTTGGAAGCAGAAGAGGAAGAAGATGAACAATTTTCCCAGAGAAGAGTACGACAGAGGTTAATAGCAACAGTGGATGATTTCATGGAGTTCAATATTGCATAGATTTATTAACAATTTTCGGCTTAATAAAGCAGTTGTAGTTTTCTTCCTGTAATTTATATGTAAACACAAATTGTTTGTACACAGAAGACGATGTGCACCCAGCCAAGCCAGAAATCCGCAATGATTTTGATGCGGATGAGAAATGTCATTTTGTTCGGGAAAAATTCGATTCGAATGTTTTCCACGATACAGTGAAACTGATTCACATTCACCCTGATTGTCGTTGGCGTCTGTCGCTTTTCGACGATTGTCGTTTTATTCATAGCTACAACCTGCTGACCGGTAATCTTTAATAAGCAATTTATTTGTTGTGTAGAATACAATTACAACTCTTTTTACATTGAAAAAGTTATGAAAATGGATTCGTGCTACATTTGAAGAATAAAACGACAATCGTCGAAAAGCGATAAACGCCAACGACAATCAGGGTGATTACCCACACGGGGAACTGTTCACTTTGCGGATTTGACGATGCCGAAATATTTTTTTCGGCGAATAATTCCCCTCGGCGGATTCCACGATAGGGGTGAATGTGTCATTCGATTGATCGCCACCAATCGTGATTTGTGTCAGAGAAGAAATAAGTAAATTTCTGCAGTAAATAAACAAAAGAATGTAAGTAAGTTAAACGGTTATAAATAAAGTGGAAACTATAAGTACACAATACTATGAACATAACTACACAAAAAAAAAAAAAAAAAATAGTAGGACTAACGTAAACACAAAAAGTTATGGCGGAGTATATGAATGAGCACCCAAGTTCGGCAAAAAATTTGCTTTCAAATACCTGGCAAGGAAAAGCAACATTCATAAAGATGTGGGACTGTTTGTTACAAACACCCCTATTATGGTTAGCGAATCGAACGTTCGACTCAAGTCGAACTGTCAGCGAATTGCTTCTGTCCTGGTATTGCTGTTAGCAAACATTTTCATTCGAATAAAGAATAAGTGCTGACAAAGCAAAAAACAATTAAATGTCATCTGTGAAGTGTATAAAGCGACAGAAGTAGTTCACCGGAAGGTTCGACTTCAGTCAAACGTTCGATTCGCTAACCATAATAGGGGTGAAAAGCTAAACATTGCTGGACTACCAATTAAGGACGCGAAATATAGGTTATCGCAGAACAAAAATTTCAGGCAAAGTAGAAATTGTCATTCAACAAAGCTGCAAAAAACAAAACAGTGCGTGGTCCGTAGCAGGAAAAGCCGCTTCCAGGAGAGGAACTGCTAATAATAGAAGCAATTGGATTGGAAACAGCAGTTGAGGGGCTTCAAATGTTAAGACGTTTGAAAATTCCCAGAAGTTGCCTGAGCCGGAAGACAGCAGTTCAATACCGCACACAAATACTGCTTCTGATGATTTGGTGGAAGAATCACTTCGTTTTAGATGAAAATTATATTTACCGAATTTCACATCCAAATGGCATGTGTTTGAAGTTTAAGCTATTACAATTTCAACCCTTAATTTGGTACAACCGGCATGTCAAATTGGAAATAACGTTCCGTCTGCTTTCATAGGACATAATCCCAATACATTCATTCGTATGACGTTAGACGGAATTTTTCTTCGTACAATTACCGATCCGTTCAAGGAGGACGCGATTCGACCCCTGATTGACATCCACTTTCTTCTTCCTTTTATTAGCGAGGTTATGATCCGAAAATAAGGGATCACAACCCTCCCACTTCACCTCATTTCTACTGATACGCCTGTAAGGTTCACCTATTTGACCTCAGAAAATATCGGCAGGTCCGCCGATTTTGGATCACTCGGTTACTGAGGCCAATGAAATGCCGATGTCGTCACATTTGTGTGATCCAGGCGTTTACAGGCCTGTTTTTCCTACATCGCGATGTCTTTGGAACGTGCATTGATATTTCAGGGTTATCGTGAATAAATTTTCCCTCGGAATTTTTCCCCCAAACAAAAATTAGGTATCCTTTTTAGGATACATCATTCCTGCAATAAAGTCAAAGGAGCTTCAAAAGGCCACCATCAACACGCCAAAGAAACATGGTGGTGGAGTGATGATGCTAAGAAAGTGATAAATGAGAAGAAAGCGGCTTTCAAAGCTTGGTCAAAGTGCCCCTCTAATAATAGTGACGAAAAAGCTCGCCTCGAAATGGAATACAGATGCTGCAAGAAAAAAGCGAAGAAGAAGTGCGCTCAGCTTCAAGCAGAGAGTACGGAGGGCCTGTATCGGGAGCTGGAGAAAATATTTTCCCCGGTTGCTGATGCAAACCAGGCTATCCAGGAGCTGCGAAGACACAATATGAACAAGAGTGCCACTATCTTCAAAATAGCCGCCCAAAGAAGGAAGAATGCTCAGGAGATTCGTTCGCCAAAGTTCATTAGCAATGCTCATGGCCAGCTTCTTGTGGATGGCGACAAAATTCTGCAGAGGTGGCGGCAGTATTGTGAAGAGCTTTTGAATGAACAGTTTCCCCGGCTATACTTTCCAAGAGCCACCCCTAACTGTGAAGAAATACCCGACATTACAGTCGAAGAAGTTAGTGAGGCGGTCAAATACTCCAAAAAACGAAAAGCGGTTGGGCCAGACGAGATACCCTCTGAGTTCTGGCAAAAGATGGGAGACATCGGGTTCAGATGGCTCAGAATTCTCATCTCCAAATTCGTGAGAGGTGATCCAATGCCGATTCAATGGAGGGAAAGTTACCTTCTCCCGGTATACAAAGGGAAGGGTGATACACGAAACTGTGATAACTACCGTTCGATCAAGCTAATGTCACACACCATGAAGATCGTTGAGCGGGTATTAGGTGTCCGACTGCGAAAAATAATACGGCTATCTGATGATCAGTGCGGGTTTGTCTCGGGTAAATCAACCACAGATGCAATCCAAAGTATAAGGATCATAATGAAAAAACATCGTGATTCCTTAAGGGATTTGCATATTGGTTGCCTTTGAAAAGGCATTCGACAGACAACCACGAGATCTGATATGGGTGGCGCTAAGACATCGAGGGGTTCCAGAAACCTATGTACAGATGATCATGGACATGTACGAAGGAGCAAAGACAAGAGTAAGATGCCCCGCTGGAGTTACCGAAGAGTTCCCAATCAAAGTCGGGGTGCACCAGGGAAGCGCTTTAAGTCCTTTGCTCTTTATTACAGTCCTTGATTATCTGCTTGAAGGTAAAGTGACGGACCCCAAGGTACATCAGTTATTCCTTGCTGGGGATGGAGCCATCATACGTGAGGTTCCTACATCCCTGCATCAAGCACTTGATGTGTGGGTGGACGTTTTGGAGGGAAATGGGTATCGCATTAGTTCAAAAAAGACAGAGTACTTGTGCTGCCCGTTCTCTGATCCACTCAGGCCTATTCCAGACATTTATTTGAATGGAACAGTGCTTCCCAAGTGCGAAAAGTTCAAATATCTGGGATCTATGATCAATAGCAAAGCAACTTGTGATGACGACATCAATCATCGTGTAAGCGTAGGGTGGATGAAGTGGCGAGAAAATTCCGCTATATTCTGTGACAGAAAAATGCCCCCTAAGTTGAAAGGAAGGCTCTACACCGCAGTTGTACGTCCAGCGCTCACATACGGTTCACAATGTTGGACGATGTACAAAACGTATGAAAGTAAATTAACGGCAGCTGAGATGAAGATGCTTCGCATGACAGCAGGAGTGACAAAGCTTGATCGAATAAGAAGTTCGAAGATCCGTGGAAGCTTTCACATCAAGGAAACCATCGTACAAAAAATAGAGCGTGACCGGCTCAGTTGGTATTGCCACGTTCAAAGAAGAGATCATTTGAACCCTGTTAAAAAGGAAATATCAATGCACGTTCCAAAGACATTGCGATGTAGGAAAGGCAGGCCTATAAATGCCTGGATCAGACAAATGCGACGACATCGGCATTTCATTGGCCTCAGTAACCGAGTGATCCAAAATCGGCGGGCCTGCCGATATTTTCTGAGGTCAAATAAGCGAACCCCACAGGCGGATCAGTAGAAATGCGGTGAAGTGGGAGGGTTGTGATCCCTTGTTTTCGGATCATAACCTCGCTGATAAAAGGAAGAAGAAGAAGAGGGTCTGTAGGTGATAGGCCCAAGCATGGGCCACAACGTACTGCAAGATCGGCTAAAAACATTACTGCTATTCAAGGAAGTGTTCAAAACAATCCATCAACCTCAATTCGACGCCGTGCTCAGGAGCTTGGTCTTCAAAGAACGACTTTGGCCACAATTTTGCACAAGGATTTGCATTTGTTTCCATTTAAGATGCTTTGGGCTTGATTAACATGTGGTATCAACAAGACGGTGCCACATCGCATACAGCCAGGATTACAATGGAATTACTGCGAGACCTCTTTCCACAACAAGTTATTTCAAAAAATGGTGATGTTGATTGGCCTCCACGGTCGCCTGATTTGACTGCTCCTGACTTCTTTTTGTAGAGATATCTGAAAAGCAAGGTTTATGCAAACAAACCAGAAACGCTTGAGCAACTCAAATAAAATATTCGTGATGAAATTAATGAAATACCGCGTGAAATGTGTGAGAATGTAATGAAAAATGTGCTCAAAAGGGCTCGCATTTGTGAGACTAGCAGAGGCGGACATTTACCTGATATTGTATTCCATACATAATTGCCGACATTAAATAAAACATTTATCAATATAAGATCCATTCTCTTTCATTTAATCAAAAATTATAAACAAACAAAGTAGTATACCTTCCCGGCGGACACCCTGTATTTAGGTGTCGTTTTCGCATATTTCAGTCGATTTCATTTGCTAGTCGGTACAATTTTATGTGATTAAAGTTCAGTGGACTAAAAATAAATGTTTACGTCGTTAAAATAATTCAACTTATGTCATAATGAAAAAGAAAACGATAAATACGTGAGGTTACTTCGAATTAATTTAAGGAACGCATCGAATATTCTTGAACTTCCTTATCCAATGTAAGTTTCTGTACATATGTGTATGTATATATGCAATTATATCAATGGTTATATTGTATTTAAGATTTTTGAAAATTTTTCGGCTAAGTAAGGAAGCCTTTCTGTATATCTTGAATTTATTAGATTTACCAGATGGTGTAAGGTCTACTCACATCCCACCAATTTTACAACTGGCTGTTACATTAAACCTACTTGGTTGTGGGGGATATCAAAGACAAGTTGGAGCCGATTGGGTTGCACCAATGGGCCAGAGCACTGTCTCAGAAGTAACTAGGAAAGTCTTAAAAAATATAGAATCCATATTATGCCCACTTTTAATTAAGTTTGTCCCTTAACATTCAACCAAAGAATTTTTTTTTGAGAAGTACAAAATTCCAGGAGGTGACTTATTACATTTAGCGCTTAGAATAAAATAATTCACACGACATCATACGGCTTTATAGTTATACATACAGTCTTAATAATACATATGTTTTTAATTTAAATCAGTTTGGGCATTGAGCTTCAAGTCATTTGCCACTTTTGCTATTTCTTACTCAAATTTTTTCATTTTGAGCTCCTCATTCCTCAATTCCAAAAGAGCTATATTTTGGTATTGCTCTTCCTTAACGCACTCTTTAATCTTGTCCCTTATATCAAGTAAAGTTGCATTTAATTTTTCATCTTCAATGCTCAATTTATGTACTTACATTTTATACAATAAATTTTGAAAATTTCTTTGAACGCAATTTGAATATGTACTCATAAACACAATATGACGATTTAATAAGGAGCTTTTTACGTCAGTTTATAAGGCTTCACAACGTAAAAAAAAAATTTGCGTCGCGTTGCCAAGGCTAAAGAAAAATTTGTTGATAGTTTTACACAGAGCAAGGAGCAGTTGATAATCAAAAACGACAATCAACAAAACGACTATTAGCTATCAACTTAGCCGATTCCACCCCAGCACACACGTATAATTTGCATACTACTTACGTACAACCAGACATTTTATTCAGTCATTTTACACATACACACCATACAATTTCCATACAGTTTGTGTATGTTACAGCGGTTGTACAGTCAAGACCATGCGACCGTACGATATTGGTACAACGGTCGGTTGTGTGAATACACACGACACAATTATCGTATCCAACAGCAAAACTGTCAAACCGTTGGTACAACAGTTGTATCATGTATTTCCCACTCTACTCATTCTATCCACTGCTACCTTCAAGAGAAGTTAAGGTGGAGCATTTACATTTGATTTTTGATGGACTGCCTTCATGTTTTAAAACACTTTTTAATCAAATAGTTTCGCAAAATTATTTTATGTATATCACTTTCATTGTATTTTAAGTTAAAAATAACATTTTATGTCATAAAATACTTACATTTCAAAAGAAACACAATTGCTTATCTCAACATCCGCAAACCAAATAGCAATAGAACAAAATGATGCGAATTCGAGTTACTTTGACATTTCGTTTAGCAATACAGAGTGCCAGATTTGCGATAAGAAATTGACATTGAAGTTGGCAACAAAAGTTTGTTTGATTGTCATAAATTTGGATTTGCGATTCGAATTACAGAGTGACATTTCTGCGAATTCGAACGATTTGACTTTAGAGTAGCAATACAGAGTGAGGCCCCAGGATAACTCGACATTCACCGCAATTCTTCGTATATGACAGTCGAACACGACCATGGTCGCATTTAGTTATTACAAAGTCCGTACTTTACGAACACACTCGTACGAAGTTTTTGACAGGAGTCGTATGCATCGCAACGCATACGAGTGTCGTATTTTTCTGTTATTACGGAGAATCCATCTGGTCGTTTGATGGTCGTGTTTGTGTGGTATTTTACTCGCACTCAAAATTGGCTACGACTCGGGTTCAACGTGAAGCAAAATAAAATGTAAGTACATGTTTTTACTCAAAATATCTGAATTTGTTGTTTTTTTTGTGTGGTTTTATTGTAGGAAAGTCACAAATCGTAGCCAATTTGTAAGGGTGGTTTCTGCTATGCCAACAACACGGGGTGTTCCAAACTGGTCCTCCATCTAAGTACTAACCGCACCCATCGCTGCTTGATATCGCTGATCGGAGGAGAACTGATGCTCAGCATGTTATGGTCGTTGGCGTAATTATGATGCGCAACAAATTTCTCCGAATTTCTGCCAAATTCTCAACCGGCACCACTTCATCCTCTTCTTCATCGAAAAAAAGGTTATCAAATTGATACTTTTGATTTATTTTGTTCACCAAAAACTTTACTTTGCTTTAAAATACACCGACAAACTTATATGTTTACATTTTCGTTTCATTCTCTCTGATGGTTTGACATTTGCATAACTGCGATGATAGGCGTTGGTTTTTTTTTTTGAGTTGTCGTATGTATCGCATACGAATCGAGGAATAGGAATTTAACTCTGATACGACTTTAAATACGATGGAAAATACGACTGGACATTCGACTTGAAGAATTGGGGTGACTGCCAACTCCAATGAGAAAACCTCTATTAATCGAAGAAAGACTATGCAATTTGCCCTCTTCGTTAATTCGAACTTACACCCCTATTATGGTTAGCGAATCGAACGTTCGACTCAAGTCGAACCTCCCGGCGAATTACTTCTGTCGCTTTATACACTTGACAGATGACATTTATTTGTTCTTTCCTTTATCAGCACTTATTCTTTATTCGAATGAAAATGTTTCCTAACAGCAATACCACGACAGAAGCAATTCGCTAACAGTTCGACTTGAGTCGAACGTTCGATTCGCTAACCATAATAGGGGTGTTATTCTTGTGCAACATAACCTAAAAACTTCTCTAATTCAAACTTGTTGGCTTTTTTTGCCTCTATAATTCGAAGTTAATGCTATTTGTTTCTAGTCAACTGTTCGTTGAAGTGCAATAAAGTTTACAGTAGAGTTTACAATTTTTACATTTTAAATGAACTTTTAGAGAGGACAGATGTCGACGATTACGTTTTTTCAGCTTTAATCGCGATCGAAAAGACCCTATACTCTGTTCAATTTATATTTTCAGTATAGAGAAGTTAGGATATTTGCCTTTCACCCTTACTATTATGGATTTCAATAAGCTATCTCCATTTCAAAGCTCTCACATGGTTGCCGTAGTGAGCATAATAAATTGGCATAATTCTCTCACAAATCTCGGTAGGGTTACCAACTGTTTATTAAGATTTCATGAACAGAAACATGTAGACCGTAAACTAAATCTAAAAAAAATAAACTAAATCTAAATTAAGTTAAATCTATCTTTTTCTACACCACCGAGAGGTAAGATAGTAGGCGCGTTTTTTGTAAGAGTCCCCCAGAAGGCCTAATCTCTTTTAAAGTAAAAATAAATCACAGAAAAAAAAAACGTAAAGAAACGGAAATGTACGTAACGGAAATGTATGTAATGTAAATGTTTATTGTACTGCACTATTCTAAATATAATACACGAAACCCTCTTCTTTTTATTTTTATTTTCATGAACAAAAAAAACTATTTGGCACTTCAAAATCAAAATTGCAATTAATTAATGATCGGAACTCCATCAAAAACTTGGTCAAATAGTAATTCTTCCTTAAAACAAATAGCCAACAAATATTGTATAGATGTATTTTAACGGTTTTTTCAAGAAAAAAAAAAAAAAAAAACGAAAAGATGTAAGCAGAAAAACACGCAGTGACATCACCTTTTTCCTTTAACTTAAAATATATGCTCCCAAAAGCTCTAAGAAAGCTTCAATTCTGAAATCTCCATAGCAAAAACCAAAGAATAAGATATTATAATTTCCATCAACGGACGAATGGTAACTCTGAATCATTCATTCATTTTCATTCATTCATTCATTCATTTTCAATGGCCCTCTAATCCTTCATGAGGGTCGCGGGGGTAGGATGCTCAGGTGGACTCTCCATCGTTCTCGATCCTCCGCCATTGACTCCAATTCATCAGGAGGAATCCCTAAGCGGCTCCAGGAGAGATGTCGGACTTGATAAAAAAAAAATAAAAAACAAATATTTGGCGCAACAGCTCTTTAAAGTGCCAGGGCCTAGCTTCTCGCAACCACTCATGTTGTGTGCGTTATATTTTTCACACGAATGGAAGGGACCTACAGTTTAATGCCGAATCCGAACGGCGATTTGAGAAGCTTTTTCGTGACAACAATACTCTCGGATGTTTGTCAGACGCTCGCGAGAGGTGGGACCGTGAAAATACTTTTTGGTGTTTTATAGGATTCGAACTTGGAACCTCATGCGTAGTGATCCGTCGAACTTGATCCAATCATCTATTTCTAGGCCTTCCGCGAAGTCGCCTACCTGATGGCACAGCAACCATGGCGCGTCTTTGAAGCCGGTCTGGGGGCATACGCACTACGTGACCAAATCATCGAAGCATAGATCGTTCCGTTCGGAGAAGTAGCTGCTCAACATTGAGCGCCTCGCGTACTCTGGTGTTCCGCAGTCGATCCCTACGAGTTATTCCAACAACACCGCGAAGGAACCTCATTTCGGCAGTTTGTATCCGCGATCTTATTCTTTCGGTTACTACCCAAATTTCATGATCATAGGTGAGAGTTGGAACATACACCGAATTAAAAACCGATAGCTTAGCTTGAACACTAAGTTCGGCCTTCCTTATAACAGATTGGCCAAGCTCTCTCAAAATTAATCCAACCTGACCAATTCTACAGAATAACTCGGCATTGCTCCTCCCATCACTCGTGAATAAAACCCCGAGGTACTTAAACTTCTCCACCTGAGTGCAGAGTGCACTGAATGGGTTTTTTGGAAACGACCATCACTTCCGATTTGTTCACGTTGATCTTCATTCCAGCATCATCACAAACGGCTACAAACCTTTCGAGTGCGCTCTGAAGTTCGGTTTGAGAGGACCCAAGGATGACCAAATCATCCGCAAAGAGCAGATGACTAATACTTAGGTCTCCCACTTTGAAACATTCCCCGCCACGGCTGCGCTGCAACATCCAATTCATATATACAATGAAGAGGAGAGGTGACAAAACGCACCCCTGGCGGAGTCCAACGCCCACAGTGAAAGGTTTTGACTTAACACCATTTATCCGAACACAGCTTCTACAGTTTGTATATAAAGACTGAATCGCTCTTAACAGGGAACCATCAATCCCATATTTCTGCAGAACACTCCAGAGTTCGCCTCGAGGAACCCTATCATATGCTTTTTCCAAATCCACGAAACAAGTGTAGACAGGTTTAGCATACTCCCAGGCCTTCTCAAGAACCATTCTGAGAGTGAACAACTGGTCGGTTGTGCTTCTACCGGGACGAAAACCGCACTGCTCATCCCCCAAACTGTCCTCAACCACAGCTCTGGAACGCTTTTCTAGCACCTTAGCGAAGACTTTTCCAGTGAGACTTAAAAGAGATATACCCCTATAGTTGGCGCAATCACTTTTGTCCCCTTTTGTAAAAAGAGGAACCATCACCCCCATTTGCCAATTAGCAGGTGTTTCACCGCATTCCCAGGCCACTTTAATGACACGCGAGAGCCATTGCACTCCCTCTTTACCTAAAGCCTTGAGCATTTCTGGCCGAATTTCGTCCACACCAGCAGATTTGCCAACTTTTAGCGCTTTGATTGCCAAAGTTACTGCCTCTATCGTAAGACCACTTTCCGCCCTACTCTCGACCATAGGTCTGTCATCTGCGGTGCCCTGTTCGGGATTGAGCAATTCTGAAAAGTGCTCGCTCCATCTGCGTAAGATGTCCTCCTTATTGGAAAGAAGTGTACCGTCTTTGAATTTGACTCCTTCAACGATATTCAACTTTTTTCCTCTGAGTCGGCGGACGGTCTGCCAGAACATCTTATTTGCAGATCTGTGGTCACGTTCCAATTTCTCGCCAAACTCCTTCCAAGACTGTTCTTTCGCTGTTTTCCTAGCTAATTTGCAAGTTCTTCGCGCCTCAGTGATTTCGATTTCGAGAATCGGAGTTCCCCAAGTGAATCCACACCTTAAAGGCTCTCTTCTTCTCTCTGATGGCTTCTTGAACTCCGGGCGTTTTAAACCAAGCAGTTCTTTTCTCACCACCAGCCGCCACACCAAGCCACTTCACTCCACAAACATCTCCCGCAGAGGCAATAACCGCTGTTGAAAACAGTTGGAATTCGTTCAAGAATTCGTTAAGTGTTTTTTTCAAATTTAAAATTTAAAATTTCGCTCCGGTGTGTGAGTTCCGTATCTATCCTCCCAGTGTCTACATCTATTTTAACCAGAATAGGATTACGTACCGTTGTACCGCTACCGATTTTTGCAAACAAAAAAGTCAAAAGGAGCCGCTATGCGGCGTCCCAACATGCGTACTTAGACGCAAATCGGTAGAGTACTTACACTCGCTTGTGCGTATCAATGAAAAATCTCTGAGCAGTAACACGGTGCCTCCACGAGCCATGAGTCATGCTTGGGCATATGTCGGACAACTGTCAGACGATGCCCAGGCAGCTGCCATATTTTAATGGGTGGGCAGTTCATGTCTGAACATTTCATGGAAGATGGAGCTCATTTTTGCACTTAAGAAGAGGATTTTATAAACTTTTATTTCGCTAGAAAAATTCTCGAATCATTACGCACAAACAAGTTCACATAGCCATTAGATGGAACGGACCACCCTGTATTCCAACATAATTCGTTGAAATTAAACAACACCCTCTGATGGAAGTTTTGAAATCTAGAAGAGCTGTTCTTCCCCATAATGCAACCACAATTTTTTGTAAAATACCAGGCCACCAGAAATTCTCAGAAAACAGCAAGTATACGACCGACCCTCCTGAGGCGCGCGAACAGCTCTGATAAGCACTGACCTCTGTATACTAATTTTAGCATTGATTTGATTTTGACGTAACTTGTTTGTTTATCAAGCGATTTTGATGATTCATATATCAAATTAAAGTGCATTTTGAAAAGAATTTGAAATAAAATTTATAAATATTCCAGTGTGACGGAGATATGGTAGCGGGCATACAGGTTTTAATGTTTACGGTTTATTAAATTCGGAAGAATTTAATGTTCGATAGTGTGTGCTTCGTAGTATTGTAGGTGTATTTATGTATCTCATTAGCTTCGAATCTAGTTGCAAAGCCGGTTATAATATCTAATTAGTCATTTAAAGAGGGGCTTCCTTCAACATTCTACTTTAGTTTGACTCATTTATATGTCTCTTAGTTCAGCTACATACTCGTACATACTCGTATACGTTTCGTCTTTCTACGTTTTGCTTCAGAAGTAGACTAAAATAAACGTCTTTAGAACTAAGTCGCCGTTTATATTGCTTATTTGCATATATTCTAGCACAATAAACTGTTGCGCATGGGTACACACAGCTGGAGCTATGAATATTTATCCGAATTCGTTGAAATGGTGAACAGAGATTGTGTAGTTACACACTGTTTAGTATGAGCATATGATGTCTTTACGCAAGTTTGCTTAAATAGTTATTTATAAACATTTTTCCCATGAGTGGTACCTACAGGTTTTTTTTCTTACTAAATATAAGTTCATGACGATGTTATCAAGTAGAATTTGATGACATATGTACTACTGTTGTAAGTCTTATTTAATTGAAAAGAATTGGCTTAAGAAAATACTTTATATGTAGGCAGGAGTATTGGTTGAGTTTCTGCAAACATTTATTTGAGCTCCTTGAAAGTATCTTTGTCTGCCTAGGTTCTATGGTGAGCTACGCAAATGACAGCTGTAGGGAGCTCAAATGAAGAACTACTCTTGCCCATCGCTGTTTTTATGAACAAAGAAGGCATTTGAGTAACAAAGCCCCATCTCGAACTACTAAGGAATAACTCTGTATAAGACACTAATCATCCCAGTTCGGTTGTATGGCGCAAAGGCATGTACTTTGTCAAAATCGGATGAGGATACCCTTGATAACTTTGAGAGAAAAGTTTATATAAACTCCCGAATGACTGTAGCATCTTTCACGCTGAGGTCTTCGCCATTTATATGGCTGCACAGACTATAACGGGTGGGCCATCTAGTGATTTCTTTTGAAATCTCAGGTTATTTTGACACTGATAGCTGTTTCCTGCTCGAAATCTTGACAGAAAGTCAGTACCATACCTCCGCGGAACGAAATGAGTCACTTTACGCTTGAATAACATTGTGAAATATTGAAAACTTATTTCCAAAGTGAGTGCTGTGTAGCCTAAACAGTGCGTTTTTTGAAAAGAAGTTTTGGCCGAAATGAAGCATCCACCGCGCCTGCTGTACGCAAGTTTGTGCAAAAAGTTCGTGAGACTCGTATGCTAGTAGACAACACTCATAGTCCTCGTCGTCGTATGGTGCGCACAGACGAGAATGTGGCTGCTGTAGCCGAGAGTGTGAGACTCAATTCACGAACATCAACTCGTCATCGATCTCAACAGCTCAACATTTCACGCTCAAGCCTGAGAAGAATTCTGCACAAAGATCTGGGATTATTCGCTTACAAGGTCCAATTGATTCAGCAATTGAAAGCGCACGACCATCCGCTTCGTTATCGCTTCGCAGTTTGGGCCTTAGAGCAGCTTGAATTGGACAACGATTTTGGGCGAAAAATCATCTTTTCTGACAAGGCATATTTTCATCTCGGCGGCTACGTTAACAAACAAAATTGCCACATCGGGGGCTCAGAAAACCCGTACGTTACTGTCGAGAAGCCAATGCGTCCATAGAGAGTGACAGTTTGGTGCGGATTGTGGAGTGGTGGTATCATTGGACCATTTTTCTTCGAAAATGAGGCTGGGAACAACGTATGAACTAGCTAGAAAGTGATCAGCATTGGAGTTTCAACATAGAAAGAAAAACAAACTCCAATTGATGTACTAAGCAGAAAAATTGACTTAACAGCCAAGAGAACTGATTAACTCCGCGTGGTCCCTCAAAAGCGACTGTGTCATACCATATCTCACAGCTTATGGTCGACACTGGATGAAAACAGAACCAAAAGCCTATTGGCGTTGAAGCTAAAAGAGGGGAAATGGAAATGACTGCTAGACTAGGCATCAACTCGACCGACCACTGCAGGAGCTGTCAAGATATAGAGGATATAGAAACCATCAAGCATTTGTTAGGTGATTGTCCAAATCTTTAAAACCACCGCCTCTGCCATATGGGGAAACAGGCTTTCTGACGAACTAGGGGATCTCGTACAAATTCCACTTGGAAACATGATAGGCTTCATAAGAAAACACACAACGGACCGTATGGCCCCATGATAAGGGCTTAGTTGCACTTCCAGCCATCCAAACCTAGACTAAGTCCAAAGTACAAGAAAAATATTAACGTATACATACCTGTGCAATCGACAATCATTACATTCCCATTTCATAAAATGCAAACGAACGAAGTTAGGAAGAATTAAATAAAACAGAGACAACCAACAATTAAGCACAATCAGTCTTTATATCTGTATATATGTATTTATAACGTTGCTACAACACGTTTTTTTGTTATTCTCTTACAAGCAAGTTCAACCAGTCGCCTAAGCTTGACCGCAATTCCTCACTTGCCACTGAAACTCTGCACCTCGAACTGATGTACCAGGCTTCCAGGTAAATACGTAACTATTTAACTGATCCTTCTTCACAGTAGAAGCAAACATGTACTCATTGAAGAAGGTAGCCTTCACGTAACAATAGTCGCCGTCCAATTCAATGTTCCATGCACTCTGGGGATCTGTATTATTGCCCGGTATCCAGGTGAAAATATTTCGCATATCCTTGTTGTACGAGTGGTGGTCAAGAGGTGCGTACATGTACTCATTAGCATGCTCACGATTCTCGAAGAAGAAATCATTGCCAATTTTCTGAACGTTCCAATGTGATCCTGGCTTAATGTCTCCGGGATACCAAGTGTAGATACTACGTCGCTCTTCGTCATAGCTCAACGATGAGCTGGCTGCATACATGTATTGTTTCTTTGCCTTGTTCCACAGACAGACGTGAGTGTGGAAGAAGAGATTTCTAGCACAAGTCGGTAGTTGCTGGATCACCCGATCCACCTCGTCCTTCAATTCTTTCCCAAGCCTGGGGTAGTCTTCTCTCAGCTGCATCTGTCGAAGGTGTGAAGCGAGGTTTAGAGTGGCATCATTGTTGAGATTACCAGCAAAGTTGAACCTATTGAATATCGCTGTCAGCCCTGTGATGACCTGTGGAATATGCTTGTGACTGCTGATGTCGTCAAGTATCCTGTCAGCTGAAACAACTCCAAAGACACCATCCACCACTCGCTCCATCACTTCGTTGGACACATCGTTACGGAAGTCGAAAATAGCCTTGGCCAAGTTATCAATCTCGACGTTGTTTTTGTATTTATCGGTTATCATGGCGGTCTTGAGGATACTTATGGCGACTAGCTTCACATCCTCCACGGCGTTATCGATCACCTCCTTAGATTTGGCCTTCAACTGCTCATTCCTGTGCTTGGTCTGCTCTATTTCCATAGCTTCAACCAGGGCTATTAACTTCAATGGATCGCTGTTCCCACTGGACTTCATTTCATCACGCAGTGCATTGAATACGAGGAATTGTGACTCAACATTGCTCAGGGCTTTGGCAAAATCCAATATAATATCCACATTAACTGAAGATCCCGAGTATATATCGTGAACGACATTCGATATCTTGCCCTTGTCGACCAACTCGTTGAACTTCTCCTCGGCCAGAGGATACTTGAGAGCCCTAATCGCTTCCGAAATATCTCGCAACAAACACTTACTATCATCAGAAGATGTGAGTTTCTGGTCAATAGTCATTTGAATAGTCTTCAACCGGGCGTCTATGGTGGCTAATTGTTTCTTAAAAGTTTCGAATTCTTGCACCAGATTCAGTAGTGCATCTGAAGTAGAGGAAGCTGTAGCTGCACCCGTACGGCCATTATTTTGGGCAAAATTAATACCCACATTCGCGATTACAACATAGAATACAAATGTTAGATACAAAGGGAGTGACCGCACCATCATCGAGTGAGAAGAAAACTTAAATCAACAATGGATCAGCCGAACCACAACACAATCGAGAACCAACTAACCAGAAATTATCAAGTTTTCGGTTCGCAATGCCAGACAAGTTTGGGCCAGCCAGCGCTGCCAGTTCAGATACATTCGCAGTAGATCTACTGGGCTCTACACAAAGTGGAAATATGTATATTGTACTTCGTAGTAAATAAAACATACTCTGCCTTCTTACAGCCACCAAAAATAGTTTTATAATTTGTTTTCTTATTAAAAACGGGGAACGAGATAATACTATCAATCTTGTGAGCCTGTTTGTTTGTTGTTGGGTTTTTCACTCAAAAGCTACTCATCCGATTCCAATGAAACGTTTGCTGGAATGCTAGACATTATATTTGGAATGGTATAGGGTAGGTAGCATCAAGTTTTAAGGGCTGAACAGTGACAGTAAATATATAAAGGTCGCCAAAAAAGTCAGTGACAAATGTACGAGTAGCTTGGAATAAATATTTTTCCAAACTTTTCCGGGATAAGCTAGTGAATTCCAATTCCCGTTGGCGATTTTCGCTTTTCGACGATTGCCATTCTATTCATCACCTCGATCTGACAACAACAACTGAACA
Source organism: Brachypalpus laphriformis (assembly GCA_945910035.1). Classification (NCBI taxonomy): domain Eukaryota; kingdom Metazoa; phylum Arthropoda; class Insecta; order Diptera; family Syrphidae; genus Brachypalpus; species Brachypalpus laphriformis. The sequence goes on from OX246755.1 coordinate 18,332,188, forward strand.
GACTACAGGGTTAATAAATGATAATATAGTTTGAGTATGCACAGATAAAAAAGTTAAGAAAAATTAGTTTTTGAAATTATCGCGTAAACAAGATAGGTTAACAATATTCCAAATTTCGTCGAAAGAGATTACGCGCGGTCTTCTGCCATCCTGAGTTAAAGGGCTCCATTGCACAACATGGTTCGCTATAGAACTGTCACCCTTACGGAACGTGTGACCAATCCACTGCCACTTCCGCCATTGGATGGTTGTGCCTATTGGTTCCTTACCCGTACTCTCGTAAAGGTGTTCGTTAGAGCCACGATTGGAACAGAAAATCCTTAAGATATTGCGCAGGCTCCTATTAAAAAACGTTTGCTGGTCTGGTGATAGTAGTGGTCACTCTCCATGTGCTGCAACTATACAGCAGCACGGATTCAATGTTGGAGCGGAACAGTCTTATTTTGGTGCTCAAACTGATTGCATTGCTTCGCCATATTTTGGACAACATCCCGAACGCGGACTTTGCTTTGGCGATCCTGTTGGCTATATCCAGTTCGGTTCCGCCATCGGTCGAGACAATACTCCCAAGATACTGGAAATCCTCTACTCTCTCTACCGGTTGTCCAGCAATGCATATTTGAGTCGTTGAGTTAGTTCCACGGCTGACAATTTTAGTTTTTGCCGTATTAATTTTCAGCCCGACGACGCCTGCCTCCCTCTCCACATCTGCTGTCATTTGGTGGAGGTCCATAATTCTGTAGGAGAGTAAGCATACATCGTCAGCGCAGTCAAGATGTTTCAGTTGCGATGTAAGAATCCATCGAATTCCTCCGTTTCCGGTCGACAAAGCTGCATGAAACACATCACTAATCACCAATAAGAGTAGTATTGGTGAAAGGATACAGCCTTGTCTTACCCCACTTTGGATCCCAAATTCCTCAGACAACCTTCCCCTGTGCAGAATGTGACATTCGGAGCCTTCATATGTAACTTTGATAATAGCAATTAGTTTATCGGGAATGCCTCTCCTGCGTAAGGCACGCCAAATAAACTCCCCGTTGGCACTATCGAACGCCTTCTCCAAATCGATGAATGGAAGCTGCAGTGGCGATCGATATTCAACACACTGTTCGATGATAATCCGCAGGGTGTTGATGTGGTCGGTACATTAGGATCCAGAGCGGAAACCTGCTTGTTCGGCATCGAGTGTGTCTTCGAGATGTTGTTTGATTCGCTCCAGGATATTTTTAGTTATTATCTTAGCTACAGCAGGCAGCACACAGATAGCCCTCCAGTTTCCGCACTCCATTAAATTTCCTTTCTTAGGAAGCTTGACGATCATTCCCTTTTTCCACTCGTTAGGAAGGCTCTCAGCTTCCCAACCTCTATCTATAAGCGGAAGCAGAAGCTCAGCCGATGTTGTTGGCGTTGCTCGTAAGAGCTCTGCTGGAATATCGTCAAGTCCTACCGCCTTGTTGGTTTTGAGTGCCTTAATCGCGGTAATGATCTCATCTTTACTGGGAGTCGTGGTGCGTATTCGGGAACTTCTCACCTCGGGCATCTCAGTCTGATTTGGGAGCATATCACTAGCGAATACGAGGTTCAGAACAATAGCAAAATGCTCTTTCCACCTCTTGAGCTGGTCCTCATCCGAAATGAGCAAGGAGCCGTATAGGCTTTTCACTGGGTGTTGGCTGGAGCTGCGACCACCTGTCAGCTCTTTCGTGATTCTGTAGACGGTCCTGCTCTCGCACCTCGGTGCAGCTTCTTCTGCTTCTGTAGCCAGCGCGTTGATATAGTTGCGCTTGTCACATCGCACGCTACGCTGAACTTCTCTCATCTTCATGCGATATAGTGACTCTAGCTCGCTTCTCCCTGCCGCTGGGGTAGCTGCAACGCGAGCTTTCAGCTGTTTTCGTTCGTCAATCCGTCTCCAGGTATCCTCGGAAAGTCACGCCCTATGTCTTTCCTGCGATCGACCGACGAGTTATAGGGACTCTAGCTCGCTTCTTCCTGCCGCTGGGGTAGCTGCAACGCGAGCTTTCAGCTGTTTTCGTTCGTCAATCCGTGTCCATGTATCCTCGGAAAGTCACGCCCTATGCCTTCCCTGCGATCGACCGACAATTCTTTCAGCACCAGATGTAAAAACATTTTTCACAGCACACCAATGGTCTTGGATGGTTGCGGGCATTGAGCTGCTGATTGCTTCCACACCTTGCGAAAAGTGCTCCCTTAATTGTTGGCGCACTGAGGGATCACTAAGTCTATCGATGTTGAACCTGGGCATTCTTGTGTTGTCGTTCATCTTCGAACTCCATAAGTGCGTAGTTGGAGAGTAGCTATCATAAGATGGTGATCACGTACTATCCCCACATCTGCCCCTCGCCTGTTTCGGACGTCCAGGAGACTACTTCTAAAGCGGCGGCTGATGGCAAAATGGTCAATTTGGTTGGAGGTTGCTTGCCTGTCGTTGGAAACCCAGCTGACTTTGTGGCAGGTCTTGTGCTCAAACATGGTGCCACCTATCACAAGGCGGTTGGCATTGCAGAAATCCACAAACCTTTCGCCGTTGTCATTGCGGTTGCCTAGTCCATGCTTCCCGATTACATGCTTGAGCCCTTCGTTGTCGTTGCCTACCTTGGTATTCAAATCCCCCATCACTATGACAATGTCTCCATTTGGTGTTGTGTTGATGACGGCACTTAAGAGATTATAGAAGCTCTCCTTTTCGTCCTCAGACGAACTATTCGTTGGGGCGTAACACTGTATGATGGTGACGCGTCGTACTCTAGTCCGGAATCTGGCCGTCAAAATCTTATCACTATGAGGCTGCCAGGAAATTAGGCCCTTACGTGCTGTTGTTGTTACGAGTAACAGAAGTCCGACTCCATATTCCTGTGGACTTTGGGATGGTCTTCCAGAATAAAAAAGAGCAGTGTAACGCGTTGGGGACTGGTACACACCCGCTTCTAACCATCTTACTTCACTTACTCCCAATATGTCCAGCCTATATCGCATGAATTCATTTTCCAATTGAAGAAATCTGGCATTGTAAGGACCTTCGCTTCCCGAGTTGAGGAGCGGCTTTACATTCCAGAAACCTATCTTTGTCCGGGTACAATAGCCAAGAGTCGCCAACATGTGATCATTCCTTATCCGAGGCATAGTGTCAGTTTCTGTAGCAAGCTGGTTTCAGCATCGCAGGTTGCTGGCCAACGATACCAAGCCCTAGACAACGCGCACTTGTAATTTTAGCCTACACGTACAAAGGTTTATACGTATAGTTGCCCGGGGACCACGACTATGATGTAAAGTAAGCAATTTGATTAACAAAAGTAACATGAATAAATGCACAAAAAAAAAGGAAAAATAAAATATAAAACAGTATCATGATTGTCAACTGTTGAGTTGAACATAATTAGTTTTCAAATTATTTACAAGTGGATTATCAGCAAAATCACAGCGGTTTAAGAAACGTTGATTAAGTTTTTGAATTCTTTCGAAGATCAATTCAACATTCGCTTTATCGTGGCCATCCAGAGTCGAGTGATGCCATGGTAAGTTAAGCGCCATTTTTAATATCTTGTTTTGAGATACCTGTAATTTTTTAATATGGCACATTGCACAATTTCCCCATACTTGGCATCCATATAACAGAATTGATTGAAAAATTACCTTGTGGATAATTATCTATTATAACATTGGAATAGAGATGGTGGCGGAGGAGCCCTTAATGGGCCAACGGCAGCGCTCATACTCCCGTAGTGGACTACTGGCACCGGTGTACCCGGCCCCTCGTCCTAGGGGAATAATTAAGGAACTGGCCCTCCAGGTTGGGGTTTGTGCCGTCGGGGTAACTTCCCTACCACGTAAAAACCGCATGGTTCCGAAACAACCAAAAGCCTCGGATAAGGATGACCCAACTAATGACGACCCCAGCAAACGAAATAAGGACAACGACCTTCGGAACTGTACGTGGAATGTTCTGTCCCTTTACAGACCACGTGCAGCCGAACAACTAGCAGAGGCCCTAGACTGCTATAAAGCAGATATTACCGCCATCCAGGAAGTGCGATGGGATGGGCCAGGCAAAAAGAGGATGAAAAACTGTGACATCTACTATGGTGATTGCTACAGAGGCAACAGGCAACGCTTATTCGGATGCGGATTTGTCATACGCGGCAGACTTAGGCAAGAAGTCTTAAGCTTCCGACACGTGAGCGAGCGTATTATGACTATCCGGATCAAGGCTAAATTCGCTAACATAAGCCTAATATGTGTTCATGCCCCCACAGAAGAAAAGGACCCTGCCTCCAAAGAGTGTTTCTACGAGCTCCTCGACAAAACATACGAGCAATGTCCTAAATACGACGTTAAGATCGTATTGGGCGATTTTAACGCCAAATTAGGAAAGGAGGACGTCTTTGGTAGAGCAGTCGGTAAGCATAGCCTACACGACACCACGTCTGATAACGGACTAAGGCTAATTGATTTCGCTGTGGAGCGAAATGTCACCATAGCAAGCACATGGTTTCCTCATCTCGATATTCATAAGCAGACATGGCGGTCCAATGATCATGTCACGATCAACCAAATTGATCATATTGCGATTGACGCCAGGCATGCCTCTAGTATTCTGGATGTCCGGACCTTCCGAGCGGCCAACATAGACTCGGATCATTACCTTGTTGTAGCCAAGGTACGAATGCGGATATCCCAATCTGAGCAACAAAGAAGAATCACTGTGAGAAAGTTTAACGTCGAAAAGCTACAATCGCAAGAGACCGCCAGACTCTTCGCTGAACGCGTATCCCGAAATCTCTCAATCACCACTCTGCCGCCAGCATCAAGTGCCGAAGACCAGTGGCAACGCTGCCAACATGCCATCAGAAACGCCGCGACTGATGTGCTGGGTCTCGCTCGCCCACCACCGCGAAACCCCTGGTTTGACGAAGAATGCCGGCGAGTGCATGCAGCAAAACAAGAGGCATACAAAGCGGCGATGCAAAGGAAGACGAGAGCTGCTCGTGAGCTCTACGAGCAAAAGAGACGGGAAGAACATCGGCTTCTCCAAAAGAAGAAGAAAGAGCATGAGAAGCGCGCGTTTGAGAATATCGAGAGTCTATACTCCAGGAACAATGTACGGAAGTTTTACCAAAAGGTAAAAAGAACGTGTCAGAGAAGTAATACCCGTACAGAAACCTGTAGAGATGAGAATGGAAACCTCGTAGTAGAATCACAGCCGGTGCTGAGAATATGGAAAAACTACTTCTGCAGACTGTATAACGGCGACGAAGACCAACATCCCGCTGTCAGGCAGAATGAACCATTCAACATGGACGATGATAGTCAAAATTTCCGTCCACCTGACCAAAACGAAGTGAGGATAGCAATATCCAAGCTAAAATCGAACAAGGCTACTGGACCTGACGGTTTACCGGCCGAACTTTTCAAGGCAGCTGGGGATGAATTGGTAGAGTGCATACACCAACTCATTTCTAATATTTGGTTAGAGGAGTGTATGCCTGATGAATGGAATCTCAGCATCGTTTGCCCGATCCACAAGAAAGGAGACCCCCTCAACTGCGCCAATTATAGAGGCATCAGTCTCCTCAACATCGCGTACAAGATCTTTTCTGCGATATTGTGTGAACGCCTGAAACCTTTTATCAACAGCCTGATTGGACCCTATCAGTGCGGTTTCAGGCCAGGAAAGTCCACCATCGATCAAATCTTCACACTTCGGCAGATCCTGGAGAAAACCCAAGAATTCCAAATCGATACTCACCACCTCTTTATCGATTTCAAGGCCGTCTATGACAGCATCTATAGAGAAGAGCTTTATAGAGCCATGTCTAGTTTTGACATCCCTGCCAAACTTGTCCGCCTGTGCAGGCTGACCATGGAGAACGCTCGCTGCTCCATCAAGGTCGGTAATGACTTCACCGACACCTTTGATGTCAAAAAAGGCTTTAGACAAGGTGACGCGCTGTCATGTGACTTCTTCAATATTGTACTTGAACGGATTGTGCGGAACTCACAAGCCAACACCGGAGGCACAATCTATTACAAGTCTGTACAACTGCTTGCATACGCCGACGATATAGACATTATTGGAAGATCTCAGCGGGCTGTCACCGGTGCTTTTGCAAGCATTGAGGCGGAAGCGGCCAAAATGGGTTTGGCGATAAACGAGGGCAAAACCAAGTATATGCTGTCAACTAGAAGGGAAAACCAACATCGACGAATTAGACAAAACGTCACAGTGGGCAGGTATAACTTCGAGGTAGTAAGGGACTTTGTCTACCTTGGCTCTGCTATAAATTCAGCAAACAAAATCAGCGCAGAAATCAATCGAAGAATAACTCTTGCCAATCGCTGTTTTTTTGGGCTTATAAGGCAATTCAACAGTAAAGCCCTATCTCGAACAACTAAGGAGACTCTATATAAGACCTTGATCATCCCAGTCCTGCTTTACGGCGCTGAAACATGGACTTTATTAAAAGAGGATGAAGATATCCTTGGTCGCTTCGAGAGAAAAATTCTTCGTAAGATTTTCGGTCCCGTTTGCGTTGACGGGTTTTGGAGGAGAAGATTCAATCACGAACTATACGAGCTATACAGCGACATTGACCTAGTCAAAAAACTGCATTGGACGTCTGTTTTTTTTTTTTTTTTTTTTTTTTTTCCAAACATAATAAGCTGTAAAGGATTACAAATATTTGTTAACACTGCGACTAGTTATGAAACCAACGAGCAGTTTGCTTTTCAGTATAAATAGTGAGAGAAAAGTAAATGGGAAACAGTTTACTATTTTTAAAGTACAATATAATTATAATTTGTTGTATGTCATTCTTAACTTTTAATGAAAGTAACAAGAGCATAGATGGGATTTAATCCATCCAAAGCGTTGGAGGTTAAATTCACTCCGAGCGCCTCTTTTCGCTCGTTGTTGTCGCTCTGTCACTATCTAGTAGAGGATGTGGTAAGTCGTCTGGTTTGCGGTTGCCTTGCAAGATCTGATGGTCTTATACGTTGCAGTCGTCTCACGCCATATACGTTTAGAAGAATTGTTGCTTCCTCGTTAATATGTTCTTGGAGACTCTTCTCGTGTGCTTTGGCCCTAGTGTTGATTTCTTCAAGAATAGTAGGAATCCCTAGGTCCCGATGGAGGTCGCTGTTTCTGATGTACCATGGAGCGTTCACAATACTTCGAAGGACTTTATTCTGGAATCGTTGGATGACTGCAATATTAGTTTGGCTGGCACATCCCCAGAGTTGAGCGCCATAGTTCCACACTGGTTTTAGGATCTGGTTATATAAAAGAATTTTATTATTAATTGATAGTCCTGACTTTCTGCCTATAAGCCATTCTAATTTTCGCCATTTAATATCTAATTCTTGTCTTTTCATTTTAATATGCTCTTTCCAACGAAGCTTGGCATCTAGAGTCATACCTAGATACTTCGCTGTATTAGAGTAAGGTATTGTCGTGCCTGATATTGCTATGGGGGAGTACGAGATAGACTTATTTGTGAAGTCAATATGTACAGATTTGTTCGAATTTAGTTTTATACGCCATCTTTGAGTCCACCTGATAATTTGGTCTGTAGCAGCTTGTAGCTTTTGCGTCGATTCTAGCGTAGTATCTCCCACTGCTAAGACTGCCGTGTCGTCGGCAAAAGTTGCCGTTTTGGTGTAGGGCGTTGTAGGTAGGTCTTTAGTATAAAGGAGGTATAACAGAGGTCCGAGGACGCTTCCTTGAGGAACTCCGGCTTCGATCTGCATTAGCTTAGAGTAGTAGTTTTCTTGTTTTATACGGAAGTAACGCGATGTTAAATAAGACTCCATTAGGTGGAAGTACTGTTCTGGCAGGTACACTTTTAGTTTATTGAGAAGACCTTCATGCCATACTCTATCGAAAGCCTGTGCTACATCTAAAAAGATAGCAGAGCATACTTTTTTTTCTTCTAGTGCTCTTTCGATTTCAGATGTTATTCTGTGGACTTGTTCTATCGTGGAGTGTTTGCTTCGAAAGCCAAACTGATGATTTGGGATTAAATTTCTTGATTCTACGATTGGTTTGAGACGCTTAAAAATCAGTCTTTCAAACAACTTTGATGTTGACGGAAGTAGCGATATTGGTCTATATGAGGATACCTCGTGAGGGTCTTTACCTGGTTTAGGGATCATTATCACGTCAGCTACTTTCCAGACGCTTGGTACATACTCAAGGCTAATTGTTTTATTCATTAACCGTAAGAGTTTCACTAACCCTTTGTTTGGCAGTCGCTTCAGGACTTCCGCAGTGATCAGGTCAAAACCTGGAGCTTTTTTGTCTTTTAATCGCCTTATCTCATATTTTAACTCGTGCATTTTAATGGGAGCAATCATAGAACTAGTACTTTCATTGACATTTAGAAGCTCATCACAGGAAGCATCATTAGGCTTAAAGGTATTCGCCAGGTGGTCGGCAAAAGCAATAGCTTTTTCCTCATTGCTTTTAGCCCATTGCCCATTACTGCATCTTATTGGAGAAATATGATTTATTGGTCGCTTAAGATATTTTGTACTTTTCCAAAGTGAATATTCAGTGCTCTTGTCAGCAGTTAGCTCTGAGAGATATATTTTCATCGTCTCATTCCGGATCAGCTTTATCTCAAGTTTAAGATCTTGTGTGGCCTTGTTTAGTCTCGTTTTGTCGGAGGGAGATCGAGTTTGTTGCCACCTACGCCGAAGTTTTCTCTTGTTTATTATAAGCTCCTTAATTTCTTTTGGATAATTGCTACCGACCGTTTTTCTCTTCGTTGGAGGAGTACAGCTCCAAGCTGCGAATTGGATTAGTTGGATGAAAGCATTTGCTTCGTTTTCCAGTTGGTCTGTCGTCTCAATAGGCGTACTAATATTGACTTTATCCTGAAGGATTTGTTTAAAACTAAGCCAATCTGTGAATTTGTTTGAAAGGTATGGACTTTCTTCTTTAACTATAACAGTTTCACTGAGTGTAAGGTATATTGGTGAGTGGTCCGAATCGAGATCCAAACCTTCTTGTACCCGGATAAAATTCCTTGACAATTTATTTATGACAAAAAAGTCAACCAGATCTGGAATTTTGTTAACGTCTGTCGGCCAATATGTAGGCTTACCAGTAGATATAAATTCACACCCTGTCTTTTTAGCTGCATCGTAGAGTTCACGACCTTTTGTTGTAGTGAGCCGGGATCCCCAGTATGTGTGCTTAGCATTAAAGTCTTCTCCCATTATAAACTTAGACTTGTGCATTTTAATGAGTTGCTGGTATTCATTTGAAGAGATCGAATGTTTGGGAGGACTATAGACAGCTGTTATTGAGAGAGGTTGATTTTTAGTTCTGACAGTTACGGTAGTGGTTTGAAACTTGAGTGAACTTATTTTCTCTTCTTCATAATGATCAATGCTACTTCTTATAATAATAGCACTGCCTCCTCTCGCACAATTATCTGGATGGACTGTATGGTACGAGTTATAATTCTTCAACTTGATATATGACTGGGTTGTAAGATGAGTTTCTGAGATCAAACAAATGTCTATCTTTTCTGTATCTAGTAATATTTGTAGCTCGTTTAAATGATTGTTCAATCCATTCGCATTCCATGCCATGATTCTTAAGGACTTAACCATTATTGATTGTAATTTATTTTTTCATCAAGACTACTAATGCGATCTTGAAGGGTTTTATTGAAGACTTCTTGTTTGTTCAGCTTATCCAGTATTTTAGCTAGAGTCTCTTCAATTGTGCTTTGGTCTTTTGTGGTAGGATAAGTAGTTTTGACTGTTTGCGAAAAAAGGGGTTTGCGAGCGTTCAAGTCTGCCGAATTATTTTCTTTCTGTTTCTGTTGAACTTTGATATTTTCGGTAGTATCATTGGTTGTTGATGTTTGGATATTGATTTGAGCATTTTCGTTTGTTTGGCGATTAAGTTTATTATCTCTTATCTTTTGCAGCTCTTTGGCTACAGCACATCCACGATAATTCGCAGGATGGGCCTCACCGCAGTTGTAACATTTTGCAAGTTGATTTAGAGGTTTAGTACAATTGACAGTGCTATGTTCTTCTGCGCATTTCACACATCTAGGAGGCTTACCGCAGTAATTTTTCGTGTGCCCAAATTGTTGACAGTTAGTACATTGGGGGATAAGTTTAGAGGCTTTAATGGCCTCTATGGTAACTATCGAATGGAGGATGTGCTTAATTTCGTACACTTTTTTTATTTCCTCGTTATGCGCAAAGGTTAATAAAAACATGTCTAATGGTTTCTTTGTTTTTAGTTGAAGTTTATTAACCGCACTGACCGCTTTAAGGCCTTGTGTTTTAAGATCATTAACAATCATATTTGGATCACAAGAGTGGACGTCTGAGATGGCTAGGACATGTAGAGCGAATGGACACTAACGCTCCGGCCCGCAGAGTCTTCGAATCTAACCCCGAGGGACGACGCAGTAGAGGGAATTATCGCCGTAGGTGGCGCGCACAAGTTCAAGGGGACCTCGACCAACTTGGAGTGCGCAACTGGAGGCAATTAGCTAAAGACCGAGCTAAATGGAGAGGCTTGTTGGTTGAGGCCCAGGTTCACCCCGAACTGTAGCGCCACCTAAGTAAAGTAAGTAAGGATAATTATCTTGTTTTGATTCGAAAGCAGAGACTTTCGATTTATCAAGGGATACAACATCTTGATTGCAACCGAAATTTTCTTCAGGGTATTTGCAATATGAGTACGAAAAGTCAACTTGCTGTCCAAATATACCCCTAAATATCTGACTTAAGATTGCCAACGAATGTGATTACCATTAACTTCTCACTGTCTACTAGGAAGGTAGCAAGCTTTCCTTTTCCTAGTGAAAAAGATGGCTTGTATTTTTTCCTCATTCAATTTGATTTTCCATTTATTGTAATATCCCTCTAATATTACCATCGCATTTTTTAGATTCCTCTCAATATCAAGAGCGAATTCATGAGATGATAAAATTGCAGTATCATCAGCAAAGTTAGCTGCTTCATAATTAGGTAAGGATGGAAAGTCGGATGTGTACAAATTATATAAAATAGGCCCAAGAACTGATCCTTGGGGACCACCTGAATGAAAGTAGACTATGTTAGAGACACCACTATTAACGTGCACTTTAAAACAACGATTTGACAAGAAACTGAGGACAATTTTACAGATATAGGGGGGAAAGTTGGAATTGATCATTTTGTATATAAGTCCGTCATGTCAAACAGTATCAAAAGCTTTCTCAATATCAAGCAGGATCATTCCAGTCGATTTGCTTATTGAACGGTATTTTTTTATTTTTTTTTTTTTTTTTGTCGGGATAGGAAACACTTGACTGGAGCACTCAGACACAACTGGTCCATTGTACTGCCAGAGAGCAAACCCTGATTTACCCATTTTACTGGAATTTCCTTGACTTTCGAAGAAAGCCAAGCAAGCACTTCAGTGATGAGGAGCTTACAGTACCAGCACTCACCACATCCGCACCGAAGATCTGCCACCTGATACGAGCAAAGGCCGGACACTCACAGAGATAATGTTCCGCGGTGTCGTCGCTCTCTCCACAAGCGTCGCAGATTGTAGTGTCACTTAAGCCTAACACGTTAAGGTGCTTGGCAAAAGCGAAGTGGCCTGTCAAGACGCCGATAAGTTGTCTACAGTCTTTTCTGCTGAGAGACAGCAAGAATGCCGCTGATTTCTTACAGACGTCCGGGAGCATGCGTTTAGTCAACCTGCAACCTGGAGAGTCATGCCACACACAATTGTGCTCGTGAGAGACCCAATCGTCAATGGAAGCCCTAACCGAAGACGCTGGAAGACCCAACGCGGGTTCGGGACCTGAGAAAGCCTCCTCTGAGCCTTGTCTAGTAATCTCATCGGAGATCTCGTTCCCCAAGATCCCAGTGTGACCTGGGACCCAGATAAGAGACAGAGAATTCAAAGAGTTTTTGGTTTCACGAACTATTTTGGAAGTGGTTAAAGGGTTAAGCAAGGCCTTAAGCGCAGCCTGACTGTCACTACAGACACAAATGCTACGTCCCTTCCACCTGTTCTTCACAACATAGTTCATGGCCATTAGGATTGCATAAGTTTCCGCTTGGAAAACAGACGCATATTTGCCTAACGAGAAGTGAAGTCTAATGTTGTCGACTTCCACGAAGGCACCAGCGCCAGACCCTTGACTGGTTTTGGAACCGTCCGTGAAAATACGACTACATTCCATTCCCGGCTCAGACTCTGACCGAAGCCAGTCCTGGACACAAGGAAAGTCGACTCTGAATTTGCGCATCAGCTGGAGTTCTGGTGTCATTGCATCAGACGGCATATCCATAAGACAGGAGTCGTAAGATAAGTGTCGCGCAAGTTCATCAAAGTTCCAGTGTGGAGTATACCAAAAACCGCCTCGCCTAAGACGATGGATGGCTTTGATAGTGCAACCCATGATATAAGTATCAAGGGGAGGTAAGTTCAGCAAAGCGTCTAGAGCAGAGCCAGGAGTACTCGGGAAAGCTCCCGAGCAGCCGAGACAAGCCGTTCTTTGGAGTTTCGCACAAAAGGCAACCACATATTTACGCGAGAGCCCCTTCCACCAAACAACCGACGCATATGCGAGGAATGGTCTTATCATAGCCGTGTAGATCCAGAGAACCTTATTCGGTGATAAGCCCCAAGTCTTGCCAAAAGCACCCTTACACTGCCAGAAGACTGAGAGCGCCTTGGATGTTTTCGACTCGACGTGTTTGGACCAATGAAGTTTCTTATCTAAAATCACTCCCAGATATTTGGCTTCATTGGAAATGCGAATGGTGACGCCTTTTAGTACTGGCTGAGTCAGACCGGTCAAAATCCTCCTTCTCGTAAAAAGAACAACCTCAGTTTTAAGAGGATTCACCGAAAGCCCACTCCTAGTACACCATTCATCGATCATGTCCAGCGCCGCCTGCGCGTTAGCACAGACCGTCGCCAGGCATGGCCCGACAGAAAGTACGGCGACATCATCCGCATATGCCTGAGCGTAGACGTTAGAACTATTTAGAGTGTTCAACAGAGAGTCGACCACCATGCACCATAACAATGGAGACAGAACGCCACCTTGCGGACAGCCCCTGTTTACCCCTGTCATAACATATTGGCCACAATCCGCATCCACTACCAACGTTCTATTCATTAGCATTGCTTTAATCCACAACACTAATGTTTCATCTACCCCGTGTTGTCTGGCAGAGTCGCACATGCAGTCAAAAGTCGCATTGTCAAAAGCACCCTCAATGTCGATGAAGATACCCATCGCGTATTCTCTCCTATCAAGCGCGCATTCAATTCTGGCCACTAGATTTTGAAGTGCGGTCTCACAGGATTTCCCCCGCTGATAGGCATGCTGCATCTCCGATAGTGGATGCAGTTTCAAAGCAACTTTGCGCACGTGAAATTCTACCAGTCTCTCCATACTTTTCAGTAAGAAGGATGTCAAACTTATAGGTCTGAAACTCTTGGGGAGCGAATAGTCTTCCTTACCAATTTTCGGTATGAAAGCTACTCTGACAGTCCGCCAAGGTGTAGGAATATATGCCAGGGCCAAGCCAGCGGTGAAAATTCTTTTCAGAGTTGGCAATAGCTGATCTATACCCTGTTGCAGCATAGCCGGATATATTCCATCGGTGCCAGGCGATTTGAAACCATCAAAAGATGCCACAGCATATTTGATGGCCTCATCTGTTACCACGGCTGATGCAATATACCAGCTGCGCCGAGTTTTCTGACTTAGATCAAGCTTAGCCTGGGTAAGCGGGCCAAGCTGCGACCTAGTGATTATCCGATTGCCAGGAAAGTGAGTCTCCAGCAGAAGACTAAAAGTTTCCGCTTCGTCTCAGTAAACTTGCCATCAGATTTTCTCAGTGACTCCAATTTGGTCGGCTTGCCCCTTTTGAGAACATTAACCAACCTGCTGGTTTCACCGAGTGTCTCGATCTTTTCACAAAAATCTCTATAAGAAGCACTTTTCGACAACCGAATTAACTTCTTGTAGTCTTTTTGCTTCGATCTAAAAAGATTCCAGTCACCTTCTAAATTTGTCTTGAGTGACCTATTTAGAAGTTTTCTGGATTCTTTCCTAAGTCGCTGCAGTTCCGGGCACCACCAGGGAACCGGAGTTCTGCAGGGGGTTTTTGTCAATGGGCACGTCAGTTCAAAACAGCTGGTAAGGACACTAGTCAGGTTTTGAACAGCATCCTCAACCTTTCGTTTCGTTCTGAGTTTAGTTGGAGTTTTGACAGATCTGTCTAGCTCTTCCCTAAACCGCACCCAGTTGGTTTTCCTCGGATTCCTCCTCTCCTGCAAAGTTATGGCCTCGCATTCGATTTGGAAAACAATGTATCTATGGTCTGACAAGGACACCTCCGGCAGTACCCTCCAGTTAGTAATTGACTTGAAATACCTGTTAGATAAAGTCAAATCAATTACCTCCTGCCTCCTTGCCGTAACAAAAGTTGGCTGGGAGCCAATATTGTTAATTACCATGCCAGACGATAGTATAAAGTCTAGGAGATGGTTTCCTCGTGTGTTACATTTGCTGCTGCCCCAGACTGTATTCTGAGCATTCGCGTCGCAACACATGACTAGTCCCATCTCCCGAGTGTCACAGTACTTTATGAGTTCGGCAACCGCCTTCGGTGGTGGAGGCATTACCGAATCATAAGGGAAGTAAGCCGACGCAACGACGAAGGTTTTCCAACTTCCGGTCGTTTCGTAGCTTACAGCTGCAGCAACCAGGTCCTGTCCACAAAATTGTCCAAGCTTGGTTACTGATAGGAAATTCGGCACAATTAGACAAGCTCTCGGTCTTTCAGATCGCTCGTCACATAGCACCGTTACTCCACGAACACCCCCAAAACCACATATGCGCTTGTTCCGCACGTATGGCTCCTGGATAGATGTTATGTGGGGTTTTGTACGCACCACGGAAAGTCTGCTACTTAAGAGAGCGGTAGCAGCCTTTGAGTGGTGGAGGTTTATCTGCGAAAATATCAAAGATATAGTCGCAGTTTTATTAGCAGAACGGCGCGCACCAGGTGCGCACATGCTTCCGGCGAGGCGAGCGCCCCTACCCGTGGCATTGCTTGCGTCAGCCATTTTCTGTCCACTAGTGCTGGGACCTTTAGGGGTAACAGCACCAGTATCCACCAGATTTTGTGCGCAGATAACGCCACCGGTAAGAGTGTGCCCGGCAGAAGAGCGCGCATCAGATGCGCACACGCTTCCACCAAGAAGAGCAGGCGAAACTTGCTCCATCAGATTGGACCTGTTCGAGCCGACCGAAAAGGAGCCAGCGTTAGGTCTGAGGGATTGATCGGCTCCAGTTGGAATACTTTCTGCCGACCTATGCTTCTTTCCTGTCGCTACTGAAGGATGACTGCTTCTGGCGCTTGCGCCTTCAGCTGACTCTGCAGCCTCTTTGCACCGCGCCATCGCCGCCTTCCTTCTTCTCCTTTTCAGTTGACTCTTAGTCAGGAGCCCATCGGAGTGCGCCGCTTCGGGAGCTCGTTCAGCCTTATTGGTTTCCCGAGTCAAACCGTCACCGACACAACTTCGACCAGCTACCCTTCTATTGAGACAGAGATTAGACGTTCCAGCCGAAGCCTTTCCGCCACTTTCTTTGCCATTCCAGCCCAGTCTACCAATCGAGTCAGAGACAGAGCTGCAGGAGTCTTCTGAAACAAGCGTCGCTACTACTTCTGATTCAACGCCAGAGGCGGGGGGTAAAAGTATGGTGGTTGGGACCTCCAGAATCCTCGTCCCGGCCGTAGTCAAAAAGACCACGGGTGGATTATCGTTTTCACGAGTACCACCTGGAGTAGATACCGTACAAGTTTCTTCCATCATACCTTCAACAGGTTTTGCGTCACAGTCAAGACGTCCTCAGCCTTTAGTTCGATGTCTCACCTGGGGTCCTTTCGGACCCTTAGGGTCATTGACTCTTAAGCCGTTCCGCCACGTCAAGGCAGCTGAAGAATGGGAACGGAAATGAACGGTATCTTTTGACATGATTGCAAATCCTAAGTACTTGATGAGATGTGCTGTGAAAACGTCTAAAGCCAAACTGTTCCTTAGGATATAAGTCGTTATCGGAAATATATTTTAACATTTTTTCCTTTAGGACCTTTTCGTAGACTTTACTGAGGCTGCTAAGTAAACTTATTGGCCTATACCTATCAGTCTTTTCAGGAGGCTTACCAATTTTAATAATTGGAACAACCTTAGCAATTTTCCATACATCAGGGAAGTATTCCATTTTTATGCAAGCATTTATAATGAATGTCATAATTCTGTACCCACACTTGGGCATTTGCTTAAGGTAGATATTTTTTATTGAGTCGAGACCTTCAGATTTTGCGAATTCGTAAGTCTTCGGCTATAAATTCTGTGTCTTCCACGCTGATGTAGGCATTTGAAGATGGTTGGTTGGTATTATTTTCCAACAAATTTTGGATGGCGCTATTTACATAGGAATTTGTATTCACGTCTCCTAAATTGGATGAAATAACGTGATTCTTAGTAAAGGTGCTTGCAAGAGCATTCGCTTTATCTGAATCCGTACAATAAGTATTTGCCGAGTCGTTGAGGAAGGGAAGTTGCCTATGTCTATTCTTTATCACCTTTGCAATGTTCCAGAATGGTTTTGCGTTTTTTTCAAGTGAACTTAATTTTTTATTCCACTGGTTATTGCGATGGTCAGAGATATGTTTATATATTAATTTGTTTAATTTGAGAAACATGATAACTATAATAAGACTGACGATATCTTTGCCATAGTCTCTGGTAAGTGTTTCTAAGCTTGATGAGTTCCAGAATAAACGAGGGAAGCTTAACAGAGAAAAAACTTTTTTAGGAACTTTGGGAACACTTTTGTCAACGGCGTCTAAAATATTTTCAGTAAATAAAGCGACCATAGAATCGACATCTTCTTTACAGCTAATATTTTCTAGATTATTTGGGATGTTTTGGAGGTTTGAAGTTAGTTCAGACCGAAAACGTTCCCAATTTGCATTTTTTAAGTCTTGAACATATTGCACTTTTCTTACCCCGGACCTTGGAAGTCTGCACATAACCGGGTTATGATCCGAACTCAGTTCGTTCAAAGTAATAGGTTGTGTAACACAATTACAAACATTAGTAATAAATAGGTCTAGGACAGAAGGACAACGACGAGAACCAGGAAAAAACGTTGGACTAGGAGGGTACAATACAGATATTGGCAAAGTAAAAGATAGACTTGACAATATATTTCCCCACGCATTAGCTCTTAAGCAACCCCAGTCTCTATGCGTACTATTAAAATCTCCACCAATTATGAATTCACCATTAAGTGTAAACAATTTACGGAGATCATTTTTAAGTCCTATCCTTTTATCGTTTGTTATTCTGCCACCAGGAAAATAAACGCAGAAAATCTTGATCACCCTCTGAGTGTCTAGTTTCAACTCAATGCCCAGATTCTCTACGTACCTAGTTTTCACTATAGGTAAGAGCGAATGTTGAATTGATCTTCTTATTAGAATTGCTACACCTCCGCCTCCTCTACCGATTCTATCGCATCGATAGCATTTGAAATCAGCGGTAGATAAACGTAGGTCTTGCTTAAGTAAAATTTCTGTTACTAATGCAACGTCAATATTCCTAGTATCTAATAAATTAACAAATTCTGTAATTTTGCTTCGAATACCTCTTGCATTCCAAGTAATAATATTGTAATATTCCTGTTGGGGTTCGTTTAAATAAAACCGTCTTTTGTGTATTTTAATTGTTTATTTATTATCAAATACCAACTTTACTTTAACACAATAGTCAATCACTTTATTCTTTATTTATTTCAAAATAAATGGTCGCTACAGATTTATTTTCACAATGTCGCTTGCTTTCACCACTGGTCGAATATCTCTTGTAATCGCTGTATTCACTTTTAAACAACTGTGTCGACGTTGGTTGTCGTATGGGTATTTATAGGAAATTGCAAGGGGTTCTAGAACATGCTAGATGTTTCTCCGGGTGAATTGAGGATCATGGAATATTGGGATATTGTGTGGAACAATTGTGGAACGTAAGCACATCAGGTTGGAATATTTACTACTAGTAGGCAATAGATGTCGTTGCACAGTTTGAGATACAGTGTTTTAGTTTTTGGTACACAAACCATCCTGTAGTCAATGCTACAATATTTATGTGTCTATCTATCATATTGTAGCTTAGAGGATCAGCTGCAGAGCTACTACAAACTATTCCCGAGGACAAACAACGCAACTACGACAGTCTGGTGAAAGCCATTGAGATGCGATTTGGGGACGACCACATGCAGCAAGTATACAGGGTCCAGGTGCGCAGAAGGTCCCAGATGAAAGGTGAGACACTCCAGCAGTTACAAGCAGACATCGAGCGGCTGGCACATTTGTCCTATCCAAACGCCGGTGAGGAGATCATTAACGAGATGGCAACCGAAGCGTTCACCCATGCCATAGCTGATGCGAAACTACAAATGGCGGTAAGAATGGCTGGAAAGAAAACGCTCGCCGAAGCTTTGGCGTTTGCTCTGACAATGGAGGCCGCAGACCAGGCCTGTCAGGGAATCCACCGTGTGAGGGAAGTAGCCGCCATTGAATGCTCTTGCCAGAGGATGGACGTCGAAGACCGAAACAACGCTCGTGGAGGACAAATTCGTTGCTGGAACTGCAACAAAATAGGACACCTACAACGGCAATGCAGAAATCCACCCAGACGCGGAAACTGTCCACATTGTGCGAATAGGCGACGCAACGAAGAACCATCCTACAGGGACAACATCCATCCTGTTGGCCAGGCTTCTCGAAACCAGGAGTCGGGAAACGCCTAAGAGTCAGCTTCGCGGGGCAGAAGTTGGCTAATGGAATCGACGCCCCCAAGACCACCATCCAGGTCTCCCAAACCAAACGATGCAACAAGAGTCTAACAGTGGAAGCATTCATCGGCAAAAACAAGTGCGTGGCTACTATCGATACCGGCGCCACGGCTTCCATTGTAAGAAGAGATCTCGTCCAGAAGTCGTGGCTGCACAACACCAGCTGCTACTGTCTTAGAACTGCGACAGGGGAATCGGCGAAGGTATACGGAGAAGTTCGCCTCACGTTACAACTAGCAGGATTGGCCTTTCTCATGCGTTCCTGGTGGCCGACATATGTGATGAATGCATCATCGGAGTGGACTTTATGAAAGAACACGACGTAATCATCGACATCGGGATGCAAGTTCTGCGGTACAGGAACGTAGAGATTCCAATGGTGTACGGGAACGAGAATGCAGCACATTTAAGGACAATACTCAGCAAGGACGAAGTCTTACCACCATCTTCCGAGACTATCATTTGGACAAAACTAGAGGGTGATCCTGGGAGCCACCGATTCTACCTATTGGAGCCAGATTTAGGAAGGAATTCCCCAAACTACATCCGGGGAAAAGTTTTAGTGGAGCCAAAGAACAGCCTGGTCCCAGTAAGGCTGATGAACTTAAAGAGCCATAGCGTCAAACTAAAACAAGGGGAGGTTATTGGTAAATGTGCGCCGGTATGTTCAATTTCAACAATAACCGAACAGGAATCTGCGAAGCCCGTTTCATCAGCCAGGTTGGCCGAAGTAAGGGACATGATCCTCAAGCACTGCGAACTGGATCAGGATCAGCAAGCCATGGCAGAAAAGCTAATCGGTGAGTACGCTGATATATTTGCCTCACAGGATGGAGAGTATGGCCGAACACATCTGGTGCATCATCGCATAGACACTGGGGATGCCAGACCAATTCGCCAGCCTGCTAGACGACTACCACTGGCAAAGCAGACGGAGGTTGCGGATATGGTGTCAACGATGGAGAAGGAAGGGCTCATCGAAAGTTCTAAGAGTCCGTGGGCCTCACCTGTTGTACTGGTTAAGAAGAAAGACGGCAGCACACGATTCTGCGTGGACTATCGCAGACTTAATGATGTCACGAAAAAGGATAGCTACCCTCTGCCACGGATCGATGACACATTGGACACACTCTCAGGAGCTCGATGGTTTTCCACCCTTGACTTAAAGAGCGGTTACTGGCAGGTACAGATCGATCCAAAGGACCGAGAGAAAACTGCGTTCACTGCAGGAAATGGGCTGTGGCAGTTTACAGTAATGCCATTTGGATTGTGCAACGCTCCGGCAACTTTTGAGCGCCTAATGGAACACGTCCTGCGTGGGTTAACCTGGAAAACTTGCTTGGTGTATCTGGACGATGTGATCGTGATAGGAAAAACATTCGAGGAACATCGCGACAACCTGAAGAATGTGCTAGAACGGCTGCGAAGCGCTCACCTGAAGCTGAACCCAAAGAAATGTGACCTCTTCAGATCCGAAGTCAAGTACCTGGGCCACGTTATCTCATCAGAAGGAGTGCAAACAGATCCAGACAAGGTGGAAGCTGTGAAAAACTGACCAGTTCCAAAAGACAAACATCAACTCAGGAGCTTTTTGGGTCTCGCCACGTACTACCGACGATTCGTAAAGGACTTTGCCGGAATCGCGAAGAGCCTGCACCAACTGACAGAAAAAGGAAGGCAATTCAAGTGGTCAGGTGAGTGCGACAAAAGCTTCAAGAACCTTAAGCAACAACTATGCGAAGCACCAACACTAGCATACCCCATTCCCGGAGAAATGTTCATCGTGGATGCAGATGCAAGTAACGTCGGTGTCGGAGCGGTTCTTTCGCAGGTACACAACGGCCAAGAGAAGGTAGTCGCATACTTCAGCAAAGTGCTCTCCAAGCCCGAAAGGAACTACTGCGTGACCAGGCGAGAACTTCTGGCGCTGCTTCTGGCGACAAAACACTTCCATAAATACCTCTACGGCCAAAAGTTCCTTTTGCGCACAGACCACGCGGCTCTAAAATGGCTGCTGCAGTTCAAGAATCCGGAGGGCCAGGTCGCAAGATGGATTGAACGGCTGCAGATGTACGACTATGAAATACAGCATCGTAAAGGGAAACTTCATTCTAATGCGGATGCCTTGTCTCGGCGACCATGTAAGAGCGACTGCAAGCATTGTGTGCGGCAGGGTGAGAAGAACCTTCTTTCCATCCAAAGGGTAAGAGCTGAGCCTATCGCCGGCTGGAGTGCAGAGGAAATCCGCAACGCTCAAAAAGAAGACCTAGACATCGAGCTGATATTAGCGTGGAAGGAGTTTATGGAGAAGCCAAATGGACAAGATATCTCGGACAGGAGCCCCACTCTCAAGGCATACTGGGCTCAGTGGGACTCCCTTCATGTGCAAGATGGTGTACTGAAAAGGAAATGGGAAAGGCCGGACGGGAAAGATTTCATAATGCAGCTTGTCTTGCCGCGATCAAAAGTACACGAGGTGCTACGGGAGATGCATGATGGAGCATCCGGAGGTCATTTGGGTGCAAACAAGACGCTGGAGAAAGTGCGAGAACGTTTCTATTGGCTCAGCGCAAGGGACGACGTAGAAAGTTGGTGCCGAAAATGCGTCGTGTGTGCCGCCAGCAAGGGACCCAGAACGAAAACGCGAGGCAAGATGCACCAGTACAACGTGGGCGCACCCTTTGAACGGATTGCCGCTGACATCGCTGGTCCATTTCCAGAAACCGACAAAGGTAACCGTTACATCCTAGTCGTCATGGACTACTTCAGCAAATGGCCGGAAGCGTTCGCCATCCCTAACCAGGAAGCGAAGACCATCGTGGAACAGATCGTCAACAACTGGGTGAGCAGATTTGGCGTGCCCATGGAACTGCATTCCGACCAGGGACGAAACTTTGAATCGAAGATATTCCAAGAGGTTTGTCAACAACTAGGAATCAAAAAGGCGAGGACGACCCCACTTCATCCACGATCCGACGGGATGGTAGAGCGCTTCAACAGAACCTTAAACGAACATCTCTCCAAGGTCGTAGAAGACCACCAGCGCGATTGGGATCGACAAATTCCTCTCTTCTTGATGGCCTACCGAAATGCTGTGCACAGTACGACTGGACATACTCCATCCGAAGTCTTGTTTGGTCGAGCAGTTCGGCTACCCAGTGAGGTGAAGTTTGGATCCCCTAACGATGAGGCCAAATGTGAAGAGGACTATGTGGCAGACCTCAGGGAAAGGATCCGAGACATACATCAGAGGACCAGGACGAGGATAAGGATAGCGAGTGACCGCATGAAAACCAGGTACGACACAAAGGCAACAACGTCCAGCTTCCACGAGGGAGACCTAGTATGGTTGTACAACCCACACCGGCAAAAGGGGAGGTCACCTAAGCTGCAGCAAGACTGGGAGGGCCCTTATAAAGTGGTCACACGCATCAATGACGTCGTCTTCCGGATCCAGCGTGGAGTAAGAGGCAAGATGAAAATTGTCCAACTGGATCGTCTTCAACGTTACCATGGCAGTAATCCAGATGATCGTGTTCGGGACGAACAAGTTTAAGAGGTGGGCAGTGTAGCATTGACTACAGGATGGTTTGTGTACCAAAAACTAAAACACTGTATCTCAAACTGTGCAACGACATCTATTGCCTACTAGTAGTAAATATTCCAACCTGGTGTGCTTACGTTCCACAATTGTTCCACACAATATCCCAATATTCCATGTTCCTCAATTCACCCGGAGAAACATCTAGCATGTTCTAGAACCCCTTGCAATTTCCTATAAATACCCGTACCACAACCAACGTCGACACAGTTGTAATAAGGTGAATACAGCGATTACAAGAGATATTCGACTAGTGGTGAAAACAAGCGACATTGTGAAAGTAAATCTGTAGCGACAATTAAAATAAAGTGATTGAATGTTGTGTTAAAGTAAAGTTGGTGCTTGATAAATAAATAAACGATTATAATACACAAAAGACGGTTTTATTTAACCGAACCCTAGCAAGAATATTACAATATAGAGGAGATAGAATTTTTTATTTTTTTTCCTTTTGTACTACCCATGCCCGTGACACTGTGACCTGAAAGATCTATTGTACCGGAGGGTTGGAGTTAATCTAACAGACGTACTCAAAGTGAGTATGTCTTTACTAGCTGAGCATTTCAGTTCCACTGAAGTAAGTATCTCCTTGTGGAGAATATGTTTCCTTAACCAGTGTAGTGCCGGGCATTCACAAAGAATGTGTTCGGAGGTTTCATCCTCCTCTAAACAGAACCGACAGTCCTTCTCTTGGCACAGGTTCATCTTGTTAAGGTGGTATCTGAAGCCGCAATGGCCAGTAAAAAAGCTCACAAGCTTCTTAATGCTTCCCTATCTAAGTTAAGGATTTCCTTATAGGAGTAAGGCTTGATTAATCGTTTGGATTGTCTTAGACCTGGCCCACTAGTCCAGTGGTCTAGACGAAGTTTGTTTTCCCATTCGTTAATCAGCGTTGTAGCTGTCGCCCAATTGACGCCACAATAAGGTTCAGGACCTATAAACACAGATTTTGAGCCAGCCCTAGCAAGCTCATCTGTAGATTCGTTGCCCGCAATCCCTTGGTGTCCGGGTACCCAACCGAGTTTTGCCCTGTTGTATTTGACAAGGTCTTGTAATGCATCGTAGCAGCATTTCACGGTTCTGGAGTCCATTTGGTTGAACGACAGTGCCATAAGTGCTGCTTGGCTATCTGAGAAGATATGTATTCTAGCGCCTTTGATCCCCTTGCGGAAATTGTGTCTGGCGCAAATCTCAATGGCATGGATTTCAGCCTGAAACACAGTAGGAGTCGTACCCATAGGTACCGAAATCTTTGTGTTGGGTCCAAAAACCCCAGCTCCAACTCCAGAATCCATCTTCGAACCGTCGGTGAACCAGACCAGACTTCTAGGGTCCAGTGTTGGAGCACCATTGGAGATAGAATAGAATAGTGATTCCCCAAATCTTCAAAACCGCCGCCTCTGCCATATGGGGAAACAGGCTTTTTGACGAACTAAGGGATCTCGAAACAGTTCCACTTAGAAACATGATATGATTCATAAAGAGCGCTTGCATACGTATACATACCTGTGTAACCGAAAATCGAAAATCAATGGATTCCCATTTCAAGAAATGTAAACGAACGAAGGTACGAATAATTAAATAAAACAGAGACAACCAACAATTAACCACAATCAGTTTTATATCTGTATATGTGTATTTATAACGTTGCCACAGCACGTTTTTTTTTATTATTCTTCTAGAAGCAAGTTCAACCAGTCGTCTTAGCTTAATTGCAATTCCTCACTTGCCACTGAAAGTTTCCACCTCGAAATGGTGCACTGGGTACCCAGGTAAATACGAAACCATTAAACTTATCCATTACATCATCATAATACAAGTATTCATCGAATAAAGTATTCTTCAGGTAACAATAGTCGCCGTCTAATTCAATACGCCATGCGCTCTGGTGATCTGTATTATTGCCCGGTATCCAGGTGAAAACATATCGCCTATAATGGTCGTGCAAGTAGTAGTCAAGAGGTGCATACATGTGCTCATTAGCATGCTCACGATTTCCGAAGAAGAAATCATTGCCAATTTTCTGAACGTTCCAATATGATCCTGGCTTAATGTCTCCGGGAATCCAAGTGAAGATATTACGTCGCTCTTGGTCATAGTTCAACCATGAGGGGGCTGCATACAAGTATTGTTTATTTCCCTTGTTCCACAGACAGACGTAAGTGTGGAAGAAGAGATTTCTAGCACAAGTCGGTAGCTGCTGGATCACCCAATCTGCCTCGTCCTTCCATTCCCCCCCAAGGTCAGCGTAGTCCTCCCGCTGCTGCATCTGTTGAAGGTGTGAAGCTAGGTCTAGAGTGGCATCATTGTTGAGGTCATCATAGTAGTTAAGCTTGTTGAATACCGCTGTTAGTCCTGTGATGACCTGTTCAATGTGCTTGTGACTGCTGATGTTGTCAAGTATCGTGTCAGCTGAAATAACTCCAAAGACACCATCTACCACTCGCTCCATCACCTCGTTGGACACATCGTCGCGGAAGTCGAAGATAGCATCGGTCAAGTTATTAATTTCGACGTTCTTTTTGTAGTTATCGGTTACCATGGCGGTCATGAGGATACTCGCGGCGACTAGCTTTATATCCTCCACGGCGTTATCGATCACCTCCTTAAATTTGGCCTTCAACTGCTCATTGCTCTGCTTGGTCTGCTCTATTTCCATAGTTTCAACCAGAGCTATCAGCTTCAATGGATCAATGTCCCAACTGGACTTCATTTCATTATGCAGGGCATTGAATACCAGGAATTGTGACTCATTATTACTCAGGGCTTTGGCAAAATCCAGTATAATATCCACATTAACTGAAGATTTCGCGTATATATAGTTGACAACATTCGATATCTGGTCCTTCGCTGCCAAGTACAAGACTTCGTTGAACTTCTCCTCGGCCAGAGGATAATTTTGAGCCCAAATCGCTTCCAAAATATCTCGCAACAAACACTTACTCTCATCAAAAAAAGTGAGCTCCGTTGGAATAGTCTTCAACCAGGCGTCTATGGTGTCTAATTGTTTCATCTGAGCATCTGTATCTGAGGAATCTGTAGCGGCATCCGCATCCCCATTCGTTTGGGCAATATTAATACCCACATTCACGGTTACTATATAGAATACAAATGTTAGATACAAAGGAAGTGAACGCATCGTCATCGGGTGAGACGAAAACTTGAATCAACAATGCAACGATCCGAATCACAACACAATCGAGAACCAACTAATAAGAAATTATCAATTATCATGGAGAACACATGCCAGACAGATTTGGAACAGAATTGCCAGCGGCTCTAAGTGAAATTTCCCTTCACAGACCTTCTAATTCCCCTTTTCCCTCACAATAAGTTTCATCAATAATAACAGTAACAATAACAATCAGCAGTATTTAATTTAATTAGTTCCAGCAATTCAGTGTGAATGACGTCAAGCAATAAATGTCCGTACGTAAATAAATATGCTGTGGGCGTTATATTTTTCAGACGAATGGATGGGACCTACAAGTTTAGTGCTGTAATCGAAGGGCGTTTTTGAGAAGCTTGTGAGGGTGTTTTCCGAAGGCTGAGGTTTCGCTCGTCGGACCCAGGGTCTCCCAAAGAAACACCCGAAACTTTGGGTAAAGAGGTAACTTATTTATTTAACACCGCAATGAATGTTCAGTTTAGCTGGCCTTAACAATATTGAGCTACTTAACAATGAGTTGAGTCCTATTTCAATCCATGTTCTTATGAGGCCCGGTGTAAGCTAACCTTAACAATTTTCTTCTACTTAACAATTATTGGATACCTATGTTGGCCTTTCTTTCTTACATGCTAACTTACTGACTACTCCACTGGTAAGCGTCCGCTGGTGCTGGACACTTGAGCAGCAACGGCTTAGGGCCGTCACCTGGGGCAGCAACGGCTTATGGCCGTCACTTGGGCAGCAACTGCTCGTGGCAGTCACTTGGCAGCAACGGCTTAGGGGCCGTCACTTGGGTAGCAACACCTTGCGACGTCACTTGGGCAGCAACTGCTCGTGGCAGTCACTTGGCAGCAACAGCTTAGGGGCCGTCACTTGGGCAGCAACACCTTGCGGCGTCACTTGGCAGCAACTGCTCGTGGCAGTCACTTGGACAGCAACTGCTCGTGGCAGTCACTTGGCAGCAACGGCTTAGGGGCCGTCACTTGGGTAGCAACACCTTGCGACGTCACTTGGGCAGCAACTGCTCGTGGCAGTCACTTGGCAGCAACAGCTTAGGGGCCGTCACTTGGGTAGCAACACCTTGCGACGTCACTTGGGCAGCAACTGCTCGTGGCAGTCACTTGGCAGCAACAACTTAGGGGCCGTCACTTGGGCAGCAACACCTTGCGGCGTCACTTGGCAGCAACTGCTCGTGGCAGTCACTTGGGCAGCAACTGCTCGTGGCAGTCACTTGGGCAGCAACTGCTTGTGGCAGTCACTTGGCAGCAACGTCTTGCGACGTCACTTGGGCAGCAACTGCTCGTGGCAGTCACTTGGCAGCAACGGCTTAGGGGCCGTCACTTGGGCAGCAACACCTTGCGGCGTCACTTGGCAGCAACTGTTCGTGGCAGTCACTTGGACAGCAACTGCTCGTGGCAGTCACTTGGCAGCAACGGCTTAAGGCCGTCACTTGGCAGCACTTGCTTAAGGCAGGCACTAATCTTTCTTTCTAGGAGCACGGATCGGATCCTCCAACTCGAGGATTAAGTACAGGACCGGCAATGGCTTATTCTTGAGGAGGATGAGCCCAAAAGCTTACGATCGGATCGGCTGTGGTCAGCAGCGGGTCCGATTTATAGATCGCCCAAGTCCGGAGACAAACGATGAAAAAATTCCTGTGGTATCACCACGTCGGAGAGTTGACTCACAAGTACGCTAAATTGGTACTAAACCACTGAGTGAGGAACTCCGTCGACCACATCTCTCAATCTCCGCCTTATGAAATTTCATGCAAGAAGCGAATGCGAATTATAAAAGTGGATGTAATTCACTTTTGCAAACCACTTGGCCAATGAGATTGAGAGAAGTGGTCATGTTCGCATGGCGTGATCATCGCCAGATGTTCTTTGTTTATACTGCACCAGCTATGGACAGTAGCGGCCGTGGAAGTGAACCACAGTGGAGGCGGTAAAAAGTGTAACGCTTCGTTACAAGCTTTTTCGAGACAGCAATACTCTCGGATGTGTGTCATACACTCGCGAGAGGTGGGTCCATGAAAAAAACTTTTCGGTGTTTTCTGGTATTCACACAATATTGATTTAAGATCGGGTAACGAAGAAAACCCCAAACGCAGTAGAGAAAACGTGACAGAAGCAAAGTCTTCGAATACTGACGCACAGTCTTATGCTCAAGCGGCGATGGCAGCTAATGGCAAGTATATGACCGTCAACCCACGGGAGATGAAGGCAAAAAACCGTCCAAAATCTAACGTAAAGACTCCTGCTCAAGTTGCGACATTGGATAACGGTGATAGAGGTAGCTCACAAAATCCAGTATCCAATGTTTTCTCCCTAATACTTGCGAAACTTGAAGAGCAATGCAAAACAAACAAACTTATTTTCGAGAGACTAGTCGCACTAGAAAGCAACATTCATAACAGGCGCACTTCAACCCGAATATGAAAGATATGCTAAAAATTCTTACATGGAACGCTAACGGCCTCATACGAAGACTCGACGAGCTAGAAATATTTATACGAGAGAAAGATATTGATATATGCTTGGTCTGTGAAACTCATCTGACAAAACAAACGAATGTTAAGATAAGAGGATATAGCGTGTATCACGCCTTCCACCCATCGGAAAGAGCAAGAGGCGGATCATCCTTGTTTATAAAAGAATGTATCGAACACTCAGCGGAAGTAAAGATTGAATTAGCAGCAATGCAAATAAGCACGGTACGTGTTAGAAATAGACATTTTGCCTTCACCATTTCGTCTATATATTGTCCACTGCGATGTAAACTTGAAGAAAGTGATTTCACAAACATCTTCAACTTCCTTAAACCAAATTTTATTATTGGTGGTGACTTCAACGCGAAACACCCCTTCTGGGGTTCAAGGTACACCTCTCAGAAAGGTAGAAAGCTTTATAATGCGGGTATGCAATACAATTGTGATTTTCACTCGACGGGTAAACCAACATATTGGCCGACTGATAGAAATAAGTTACCAGATCTGATCGATTTCTTTGTTGTTAAAGGAATATCTGGCAACTGTATACAAGTTGAAGAAAGCTTTGATCTCTCCTCTGATCATTCTCCAATAATTATGACGATAAGCGATGCTCTGATTAAAAAAGTAGGACCGGTCAGATTAACCAGCGCGAAAACTAATTGCGATGGCTTTAAAAAAGATATTGAAGCAAATACTGAGCTGAGCGTATCACTTAAAACGCCATATGAACTTGAAGTTGAAGTTGATCGCTTCGTCGAAATCCTACAGAATGCCGCGTGGAAGAATACTCCGAAACCTAACAAAACGCCGGCAAGCTACATTCAAACTTATCCGCAGGAAATAAAAGAGATGATTAAGGAGAAGAGAAAAGCACGCAAAAAATGGCAACAAACTCGGGCTCCGCAACATAAAGCACATCTTAACCGTTTGTGCAACTCACTAAAAAGTTATATTAAAAACCTTAAGAATAAGGAAATGCAAACTTACCTAGAAAGCTTAACGGCAGAAAAAGATTCTAATTACTCGCTTTGGAAGGCTATAAAAGGTATTAAAAAACCTCAAATTCAAGCCGCCCCAATTAGGAAAAATCAAGGCGAATGGGCCAGGCATGATAAAGAGAAAGCGCAAGTTTTTGCCACCCACCTGGAAGAAACTTTCAAACCGTTTGATGGACAAGCTCTTATTGAAAATATAAATACGTCTTATATAGCCAATATCGTAATAAGAAATGCAACACTTACCGTACTTAAGGAAGAAATAAAGAAACTTAGACCTAAGAAGGCTCCTGGATACGACCTAATTACGGGAGAGGTTCTTGAAGCCCTACCAAGAAAAGATCTAATTAAGCTTCTGTTCATTATAAACGCCGCGATTAGACTAGAATATGTTCCCAGTCAATGGAAAGTCGCCGAAGTTATAATGGTCCTTAAGCCTGGAAAACCGCTGAATGAAAAAAACCTCTTATAGACCGATTTCGCTTCTTCCAATTATATCCAAGGTGTTCGAGAGAATATTGATTAGGCGAATACAGCCGGTAATAGAAGAAAAGCATCTCATTCCGGATCATCAATTCGGATTCAGAAGTAAGCATTCTACAGTTGAACAAGTACATCGAATAACACATGTAATCGAAAAGTCACTTGAAGAAAAAAAGATTTGTTGAAGCGTATTCCTTGACGTCTCTCAAGCCTTTGACAAGGTCTGGCACGAAGGCTTAAAGTTTAAATTACGACAAGTTCTGCCAGAGCACCTATATAATATTTTGAAGAACTACCTTACGAATAGGCTATTCCGCGTCAAATGTGGAAACGAATATTCAGATTTTAAGGAAATAATGGCTGGGGTGCCGCAAGGAAGCGTTCTTGGTCCAGTCTTATATCTATTATACACTCGTGATATACCGCAAGTAGAAGGCACTGAGCTAGCTACATTTGCCGACGACACTGCTATCTTGACAGTAGGTAAAACGGTCGAAGATACTACAGAAAAACTGCAAGAAGCTTTGAATAGAGTAAATGAATGGACAAAGATTTGGCGAATCGCACTCAACGAGACCAAATCTGTTCATGTAAATTTTACTTATAAAAAAATAAATAATTTGCCGATCTTTTCAAACTCGGTTCAAATCCCGTTTGCAAACGAGGCTAAGTATCTTGGAATGACACTTGATGCAAAGCTGAAATGGAAAACGCACGTTAAGAAAAAACGCAAAGAACTAGATAACAAATATCGAGAAATGTATTGGTTACTTGGAAAATATTCCAAGCTTAATATATATAACAAACTGTATAAGCAAGTGCTAAAGCCTGTATGGACATATGGTATACAACTCTGGGGTTGTACCAAAATAACTAATATTAAAATTTTACAAACTTTTGAAAACAAAGTGCTAAGAGGTATTGTAAATGCGCCATGGTATATCAGAAATAGCGATATCCACAGAGACCTTGGCATTAAAACAATCGAAGACGAAATTCAAACCTACGCGAGAAAGCATAGAAGTCGACTAGAAAGTCACGTAAATATTACAGTCCTCCAACTTTTGGAAGAAAGAAATTTACTGCGCCGTCTACAAAGAACCAAACCTTTAGACCTAGCGCGATAAGTAACCGCGTCTAAACTGCGGAGCTGGCAGGAACTTCTAATGGGAAGGTCCCTGCAAAACGTCCTTATTACGTGAAATGAAAACTACTTGATAAGTCGAATACTTAGTTGTAGTAAAAATGAAAACAAGTCTGTTTTGAAGGGAGGTTTTTTAGTGGGTAAGAATCCCCCACTACTATGAGCACGCGCTGTCGATCCTCATAGTGTCTTGTTGAAGATTTTCACCTACCCTCGGAAAAAAAAAAAAAAAAAAAAAAAAAAAACTTGGATTGCACTTCTACTGCTCCGAATGTCGACTGGTATCATTATCTAGTCTGTCTTTTAAACTTGTCGCTATGAAACGCGAATTCTCGGATCTCTCAGCGAATTTCGCTGTTATGGCAGGCCGGCTTGAGAAAGTAAATGGTCTTTTTGCATCGCTTTCTCAATATCCATCAATGTGCAGCGTATCAACATCCACCGATCTTCCGACCTCTCGTTCTGAATCAATTACTGAAGAGCTAATGAGGAACCAGTCGATACCACCATCTAGTGATACGAACCAACTTTCTACACCTAAGAGAAAGCGTTCGCAATCCTCTAGTCCGAGCAAGAATTTAACTAAAAAGCGTTTGGCTAAGAAAAAGGCGACGGAGAAAATCGACTGTAGAATAACAGCACCAAGTATTTCTTCCAATACTGAACTATCTACCGATATATCTACCACCAGCGCGAATTTGGGAACAAATATACTCAATGTTGACATTCCAACCTCTAGCCTACCAAACACTCATATAGCCCCAATCAAAAATCATCTGTTAGCGTTGCCTAAGCCAAAGGAAATCTTCGTTTCTAGACTACTTCCTGGCACGTCTAGTGACGACATACTTAACAATTTACATGCCTTACGACGGAAATGATGGACCGCCATCCGAACTCACGCGCGCCTTAACCAGGAAAGCGGAAATCGAGAGATGGGACCTACTACTAGGCTGCGATGCGAACGCACACCACGCGCAATGGGGCAGTGGTGATACAAACCCACGCGGTGAGTTGATTTTCGAATTTATTATCGAACATAATCTTTTGGATGGCAAACGACTAACAAAGGCCTCGTAGGGGCAGCATCTCCCGATAGGTGCTGGTCCGCTAAGTAACGAGTAGGAGCCACTGCAGCCGAAAACCTAACAGCTCTGTTAGTAAGCCCTACTCCCACCTCCTTGTGGTGCCATCTGGGAATTTCTTCGGAAATTGCTAACGGGAGAGGACGAATGGCGAGCTTCCTGCGCCAAAAAACAGGATAAGTATCGGTTGGTCTGTGGCCCAGCGAGCCGCAACCGTAAAACAAACTATTGCTCCGAAACGGAAACATACGCCTCGGATACGGACCGATCATTTGTTGACGACCTTTGGCTATCGGACACGGACAACGATCGGATTCTGGAACGTTAAGACCCTCCTGGACTCACTCAAGGAAGGGCCTTATAACGCCAGATTCCTCCAATTGGAGCGCGAATTCGCACGATATAAAATCGACATCTTAGGGCTGAGCGAGATAAGATGGTACGATGCTGGGGAATACATCTCCCCAACAAAAGGCACTGTCATGCTCTACTCTGGTAAACCAGCTGGAAGTGCACGGAGTTCTGGCGTAGGACTCATGCTAACTCCAGCAGCACGTAGTAGCCTCATATCCTGGAAACCCCATAGTGACCGGATAGTGACGGCTAGGTTCCAGAGTAGAGTTAGAAAAATTACCATCATACAGTGTTATGCTCCGACTCTAGACGCGACTGAGGATGAAAAGGAGGTTTGTGGACTTCTGTAATACGAACCACCTAGTCATTGGAGGTACGCTGTTTAAGCATAACACCTGCCATAAGATCAGTTGGGTCTCTACTGATAGGCAACGAACATCCAACCAGATCGACCACATTGCGATCAGTCGCCGCTTTAGAAATTGTCTCCTGGACGTCCGAAACAGACGTGGAGCTGACGTCGGACAAGAACGAGATCACCATCTTATGGTAGCTCATTTACGCCTTCGTACTGCATCCGTCAACAGCAACCGCTCAAACCTGCTTAACATCACCAGGTTTAATATCGACAGGCTCAAGGTTCCCCAAGTGCGCCAACAGTTCAGGGACCATCTTGCCTTAGAAGCAGAAGCAATCAGCAGCATAGAGAACATGGATGACCACTGGAGTGCTGTGAAAAAATGCTTTTGCGACTGGGGCACGCACTTATGTCGGTAAAAAGCAGAAACACCACCGCACATGGCTTTCTACAGACACCTGGAGACGGATCGATGAGCGTACAGCAATCAAGGCTCGGATTGCAGCGGCCTCAGCAGTAGAGAGAACCGAGCTTGAAGCCCAATACCGTGCGAAGAAGAAAGAAGTGCAGCGTAGTGTGAGACGTGACAAGCGTCAACATGTCAACTCACTGGCCTCAAGGGCTGAAGAAGCAGCGAGTAGGTGCGACAGTAGGACTGTTTACAACATCACTAAGGGGCTCATTGGTGGTCGCAACTCCAAACAACATCCAGTGAAGAGTCTAGACGGTAACCTTCTGATCTCGGATGAGGATCAGCTCACTAGATGGAGAAAACATTTTGCTACAGTGCTAAATCACTTAGGCGACGGCGATATGATCTTGAATTCGAATGAGCAGTTCGAAGCAACAAATTCCCGTACCTCCCAGTAAAACTGAAATAATAACAGCAATCAAGTCCCTCAAGAAGAACAAAGCGGTGGGTATTGATGGCATCCCTGCCGAGCTATTTCAAGCGGCACCAAATACATCGGCAGATTTGCTGCATCCGCTTATACGGAGAGCTTGGGATAGTGAACAATTTCCACAGGAGTGGAAAAGGGGGATGATCATTAAGCTTCCAAAGAAGGGTAACTTGATGGAGTGCGGTAACTGGAGAGGTATATGTGTTCTTCCAGCTGTAGCCAAAATAAAAGCTAGAATAATTCTAGAACGAATTAAAGATCATTTAGATTCAACTCTCGATGTCGAACAGGCAGGCTTTCGCGCTGGATCCTCCTGCATCGACCACATAAACACCTTACGGATCATAATCGAACAATGCGTTAAGTATAGGTCTCCGCTACATTTACTGTTTATCGACTTCGAGAAGGCTTTCGACAGCTTGAATCGAGATGCTATCTGGTTGGCCTTGCGCAGGAGAGGCATTCCAGAAAAGCTTATAGCTATTATCAAGGCTACATATGAGGGCGGCAAGTGTCACGTCGTGCACAATGGTAAGGTGTCGGACGACTTTGAAGTCCAAAGTGGAGTACGTCAAGGGTGCATACTGTCCCCACTATTGTTCTTGGTGGTTATCAGCGATGTACTCCGTGCAGCATTGACGGAAGCTAATTCTGGAATTCGTTGGACTATGACATCTTACCTTAAACACCTAGATTACGCTGACGATGTTTGTCTACTTTCACATCGGATAATTGATCTTCATTTGATGGCCCAAAATCTAGAAGCTGAGGCAAACAAAGTGGGGCTAAAAATAAACACAGCCAAAACAAAAGCCCTGAGTACTTCCAATACCCGCGCTCAACTTAACATTGCCGGAAAGCAAGTCGAGAAAGTTGATAACTTTCTATATTTAGGAAGTGTCGTCTCGGCTAATCGCGGTGGCACCGAACTGGATGTGTGCAGCAGAATCGGGAAGGCTAAAGCTGCGTTCGGAATGCTGTCCAAAATCTGCAGAAGCAATGTTATTAGCTTAAGAACCAAGCTACGACTGTTCCGCTCCAACGTAGAATCAGTGCTGCTTTATGGGTGCAGTACCTGGAAGGTGGACACCATTAACACACGCAAGCTGCAAGTCTTCGTAAACAAATGCTTAAGAATCATCTTGAGGATTTTTTGGCCGAACCGCATCTCCAACGAACAACTTTATCTGAGAACGGGCCAAGAACCTATAAGCATTACTATACGAAGAAGAAAGTGGCAATGGATTGGACACAACCTACGGCGCGAAGACAACTCCATTGCGAAATACGCTATGCAGTGGAATCCGCTCACCCAGGCAGGCAGAATAGCGGGACGCCCTAGGCAAACGTGGCGCAGAACAGTTGAGGAGGAATCGAGCTCTTTAGGAATGAGTTGGAGGCAGCTCAAACGCGTTGCAGAACTCCGAACACGATGGCGCACAGGCGTGGTTGACGCCCTATGCCCCCCGAGGGGTTAAAGGACATAAGTAAGTAAGTATAATCTTTTAGTAGCCAATAGGGGTTCTGAACCCACTTTCGTAGTTAGAAACAGGCAGGAGGTTATTGACATTACACTAGCGAGTAACTCAAATACCCTCTCTATAGACTCCGATCACAGATTTATTGAATTTAATCTCATTGATAGATGCGACTTTCCCAAACCCCATAGAAACGCAAGGAAGACCGACTGGACTACCTTCAGTTACGAGGTGCGGAGGAAGGCGAATCTACTACAAGAATGTTACTTACATGAGCCAGCGGACATTGACCGAAAAGCCGAGGAAATCACTGCTGTCTTCAAAGAGGCTTGCCAGAATGCATATCCCGTATCTAGACCTAAGACAAAAGTCTCCCCCCCCATGGTGGACCAAAGAACTAGCCAGAATAAGGAGAGAAACAAGGAAACTCTTGAACCTGGCGAAATCAACGGGAGCTGACTCTGACTGGGAGCTATACAAAGCCAGTCAGAGGAACTTCAAGAGCGCAACGCAAAAAGCCAAAAGACAGTCGTGGCAACGCTTCTGCGACGAGATTAAGGGTACAACAGAAACGGTCAGATTGAGGAAAATCCTCTCCAGAGAATCGAAGACTCTAGGTTCCCTAAAGAACACTGAAGGAAACTGGACCGAGTCCTGTTCGGAATCCCTTGAATTGCTTATTAAAACGCACTTCCCGGGGTGTACTACCGTACCATGTAGCAGTACTAATAACAATCACAGCGAATCGGAAGTCCCTGTGGATTTGGTAACAGAGGGCAGAATAGAGCGGGCAATAAGATCGTTCTCCCCCTTTAAATCCCCAGGACTTGACGGGATTATACCGATCATGCTGCAAAAAACTGCACCAATCATTACCCCAATTCTCCAAAAGCTATTTGCCAGTAGTCTTAAACAATGTTACATATCAAGAACATGGAGGGAGGTAAAGATGGTTTTTATACCCAAGGCGGGCAAGGCTAGTCACACCACCGCGAAGGACTTCAGACCAATAAGCCTTACCTCTTTCATCCTGAAAACTTTTGAAAGATTGCTCGACATCTACATTTCGCAGCAGAATACGCCCGGGGGACTTATCCCCAGCCCAACACGCATACACGAAGGGTAAATGTGTGGCAACTGCCCTACATCATGTTGTCGGCTCTATAGAAAAATTACTTAAGGATAAAGAGTTCACACTAGCTGCTTTTTTGGACATTGAAGGAGCCTTCAATAATGTAAATACCGAAGCGGTTAAAAGAACCCTAAGAAACCTAGACATAGACATCAGTCTAATTAACTGGATTGTTAGCATGCTCGAGGAACGACATATAACCACCGAACTTAAGGGTTCAAAGCTAGAAGCATACGCCTCGAGGGATAATCTCCCCACTGCTCTGGGTCATTGTTCTTAATGAGGTACTACAACAACTAAGGTACAGTGGGGTCAGAGCTACAGCGTACGCGGATGACGTCATGCTGCTTGCAACAGGTACATTCCTGCCTACCCTCAGCGAACAACTTGACGGAGCCCCAAATACTCTTAGCATATGGGCCAGGAGCTGCGGTCTAAAGGTTAATCCCCAAAAAACCGAACTCGTACTTTTTACGAACAAGAGGAAAATACCGGAGTTTAGTACACCTTCTGTTGATGGTATCCCACTCAGATTGTCCGATAGCGCAAAATACCTGGGCCTTGTACTTGACGAAAAGCTCAACTGGATATTAAATATAGAGGAAAGAATTAAGAAAGCAACAATAGCATTTTACTCATGTAGTAGAATTTTTGGTAGAACCTGGGGACCCTCCCCCAAAATCATACTATGGATGTATACGGCTATAGTTAGACCCATACTGACTTACGACAATCTAGTATGGTGGCCAGCTGTCAACAAATCCACCAACTTAAAGGCAATCACCAAAGTTCAAAGACTAGCGTGCATTGGCATCACCAGTGCAATGAGGACAACTGCTGCCGCTAGACATCTTTATACGAACATCAGCAGCCATTAATGCTATAAGAATAAGTCAGTCAGCGAACTGGAAACCAAGCAGAAGCGGAAGTGAAAACCCTAACGCACGAGGTACTCATAGAAGTCAAAGATCTGGACGGAATCACAACGAAGGAGGAGATCTGCGAAGCCCTAACCAAGCAATTAGAGGGATCCAAAGAGTACTATGTCAGAACAAGTGCCATAAAGTCTCTGCGAAAAGCTTACTTAGGGACACAGATAGCGACAGTGAGCCTGCCAGCGGAAGTGGCTGAGAGGCTGATACTTACTTACTTATGTCCTGTATCCCCTTGTGGGTCCTAGGGCCTCTACTACGCCTACGCGCCATCGTGTACGGTTTCTGGCAATGTGTCTGAGTTCTCCCCAACTTTTCCCTAACTGCCGTGCCTCCTTCTCGACTGTTCTGCGCCATGTTTTCCGCGGACCGCCAGGTCTTCTGCCATCCTGAGTTAGAGGGTTCCATTGCATAGCATGGTTCGCTATGGAGCTGTCACCCTTTCGGAACGTGTGACCAATCCACTGCCACTTCCGCCGTTGGATAGTTGTGCCTATTGGTTCCTGACCCGTTCTCTCGTAAAGGTGTTCGTTAGAGATACGATTGGGCCAGAAAATCCGTAAGATATTGCGCAGACACCTATTAACGAACGTTTGCAGCTTTCTGGTGATAGTAGTGGTCACTCTCCACGTGCTGCAACCATATAGCAGCACGGATTCAACGTTGGAGCGGAACAGTCTTATTTTGGTGCTCAAACTGATTGCATTGCTTCGCCATATTTTGGACAACATCCCGAACGCGGACTTTGCTTTGGCGATCCTGTTGGTTATATCCAGTTCGATTCCACCATCGGTCGAGACAATACTCCCAAGATACTGGAAATCCTCTACTCTCTCTACCGGTTGTCCAGCAATGCATATTTGAGCCGATGAGTTAGTTCCAAGGCTGATGATTTTAGTTTTTGTCGTATTAATTTTCAGCCCGACGACACCTGCCTCCCTCTCCACATCTGCTGTCATTTGGTGGAGGTCCATAATTCTGTGGGAGAGTAAGCATACATCGTCTGCGTAGTCAAGATGCTTCAGTTGAGATGTAAGAGTCCATCGAATTCCTCCGTTTCCCGTCGACAAAGCTGCATGAAGCACATCGCTAATCACCAATAGGAATAATATTGGTGAAAGGATACAGCCTTGTCTTACCCCACTTTGGATCTCAAATTCCTCAGACAACCTTCCCCTGTGCAGAACGTGACATTTGGAGCCTTCATATGTAGCTTTGATAATAGCAATTAGTTTATCGGGAATGCCTCTCCTGCGTAAGGCACGCCAAATAAACTCCCTGTTGACACTATCGAACGCCTTCTCAAAATCGATGAACAGCAGGTGCAGTGGCGATCGATATTCAACACACTGTTCGATGATAATCCGCAGGGTGTTGATGTGGTCGGCACAGGAGGATCCAGAGCGGAAACCTGCTTGTTCGGCATCGAGTGTGTCTTCGAGATGTTGTTTGATTCGCTCAAGGATGATTTTAGCTATTATCTTAGCTACAGCAGGCAGCACGCAGATACCCCTCCAGTTTCCGCACTCCATTAAATTTCCTTTCTTAGGAAGCTTGACGATCATTCCCTTTTTCCACTCGTTAGGAAAGCTCTCAGCTTCCCAAACTCTATCTATAAGTGGAAGCAGAAGCTCAGCCGATGTTGTTGGCGTTGCTCGTAAGAGCTCTGCTGGAATACCGTCAAGTCCTACCGCCTTGTTGGTTTTGAGTGCCTTGATCGCGGTAATGATCTCATCTTTACTGGGAGTCGTGGTGCGTATTCGGGAACTTCTCACCTCGGGCATCTCAGTCTGATTTGGGAGCATATCGCTAGCGAATACACGGTTCAAAACCGTAGCAAAATGCTCTTTCCATCTCTTGAGCTGGTCCTCATCCGAAATGAGCAAGGAGCCGTCTAGGCTTTTCACTAGGTATTGGCTGGAGCTGCGACCACCTGTCAGCTCTTTCGTGATTCTGTAGACAGTCCTGCTGTCGCACCTCCGTGCAGCTTCTTCTGCTTCTGTAGCCAGCGCGTTGATGTAGTTGCGCTTGTCACGTCGTACGCTACGCTGAACTTCTCTCATCTTCATGCGATATAGGGACTCTAGCTCGCTTCTCCCTGCTGCTGGGGTAGCTGCAACGCGAGCTTTTAGCTGTTTTCGTTCGTCAATCCGTCTCCAGGTATCCTCGGAAAGCCACGCCCTATGTCTTCCCTGCGATCGACCGACAATTCTTTCAGCACCAGATGTAAAAACATTTTTCACAGCACACCAATGGTCTTGGATGGTTGCGGGCATTGAGCTGCTGATTGCTTCCACACCTTGCGAAAAGTGCTCCCTTAATTGTTGGCGCACTGAGGGATCACTAAGTCTATCGATGTTGAACCTGGGCATTCTTGTGTTGTCGTTCATCTTCGAACTCCATAAGTGCGTAGTTGGAGAGTAGCTATCATAAGATGGTGATCACGTACTATCCCCACATCTGCCCCTCGTCTGTTTCGGACGTCCAGGAGACTACTTCTAAAGCGGCGGCTGATAGCAAAATGGTCAATTTGGTTGGAGGTTGCTTGCCTGTCATTGGAAACCCAGCTGACTTTGCGGCAGGTCTTGTGCTCAAACATGGTGCCACCTATCACAAGGCGGTTGGCATTGCAGAAATCCACAAACCTTTCGCCGTTGTCATTGCGGTTGCCTAGTCCATGCTTCCCGATTACATGCTTGAGCCCTTCGTTGTCGCTGCCTACCTTGGCATTCAAATCCCCCATCACTATGACAATGTCTCCATTTGGTGTTGTGTTGAAGACGGCGCTTAAGAGATTGTAGAAGCTCTTCTTTTCGTCCTCAGACGAACTATTCGTTGGGGCGTAACACTGTATGATGGTGACGCGTCGTACTCTAGTCCGGAATCTGGCCGTCAAAATCCTATCACCATGAGGCTGCCAGGAAATCAGGCCCTTGCGTGCTGTTGTTGTTAGCAGTAGTCCGACTCCATATTCCCGCGGACTTCCGGATGGTCTTCCAGAATAGAGTAGTACAGTGTTACGCGTTGGAGACTGGTACTCGCCCGCTTCTAACCATCTTACTTCACTTACCCCCAAAATGTCCAGTTTATATCGCATGAATTCCTTTTCCAGTTGGAGGAATCTGGCATTGTAAGGACCTTCTCTTCCCGAGTCGAGGAGCGTCTTTACATTCCAGAAACCTATCTTTGTCCGGGTACAATAGCCAAAAGTCGTCAACATGTGATCAGTCCTTATCCGAGGCATAGTGTCGGTTTCAGTAGCGAGCTGGTTTCAGTAACGCAGGTTGCTGGCCCACGTTACCTAGCCTAGAATCAAGGCCCTAGACAACCCGCACTTACAATTTTGGCCTATACGTATAAGGGTTTATACGTATAGTTGCCCGGGGACCACCACTAGGAGGTAAAGTAAGCACTTCATCACGAACTTGATTGTTGCGCTACTGGCCCAAGCCAAGTTTTGGGCAGTCAGTAGTTTCCCGATCAATCGCAATGCAGGTCCCCAAGAGAGGCTGATGACTACCAGCAAAGTGCGCATTGGCTGGGTGGTCTGCCGAATACGGGAAAAAATCACTCCAACAAAATGCTACAAATGTATGGACTTCAGACATACTGCCAGAGCATGCAAAAGTGCGGTGGATTATTCTGACCGGTGTATTAGATGTGGTGCGAGTGGACACACCACAAAATCTTGTGCCCTAGAGCCAAAATGCCTGCTGTGTTGTGACAAAAAGGAAACAAATAGCAACCATGTCACAGGAAGCGGCAAATGCCCAGCCTTCCAAAAAGCCTTGAGAGACCTGAAACACCTTATATGAAGATAAAACAGCTCAACCTCAATAACTGCGAAGCTGCGAACGATCTCCTCATACAATCTGTGCGCGAACAAAAAGTAGACGTCGTAATCCTTAGTGAGCCCTACAAAGAATTCGATGCAAACGCGTGGATAACGGACACTACGGGAAAAGCGGCCATATGGACCTGTGGGAAAACCACCTTCCAAGAGAGAATGCCAACATCAGGAGATGGTTTTATATGGGCAAAAATCGACGGAATATATATTTATAGCTGCTATGCACCACCAAGCCTCTCGATAGCAGAGTTCGAAGAGCTGCTGGACAAACACGTAAACGATGCTTTAGATCGAAAACCGGCGATCATTGCTGGCGACTTTAATGCATGGGCCGCTGAATGGGGATGCAAAGAAACGAACAGATGCGGAAGATCCCTACTGGAGGCTTTTACAGCCCTAGACGTGGTACTAGTAAACAGCGGAAATAAACCCACGTTTTGCAGAGGAAGCGGCGCTTCTATTATAGACATCACGTACGTAAGTAGCTCCTTGATAGGAAGAACAAAGTGGGAAGTCAGTGACCTCTATACTCATAGCGACCACCAGGCGATAATATGTGAAGTACTGCCGGAAGCAAGAAGACAAACACCGCTAGCCAGGCTACCCCAGAAAAAAGGCTGGAAATCAGACTCTTTCGACGTGGAAGCATTCACATGTATGTATCTTCAACAGAAACGCAGTACTGACGGGTCGTGCGGGCAATAAAGCAATGCAATCTATACTCATAGCGACCACCAGGCGATAATATGTGAAGTACTGCCGGAAGCAAGAAGACAAACACCGCTAGCCAGGCTACCCCAGAAAAAAGGCTGGAAATCAGACTCTTTCGACGTGGAAGCATTCACATGTATGTATCTTCAACAGAAACGCAGTACTGACGGGTCGTGCGGGCAATAAAGCAATGCAGGCCATAAATGAGGTTAGACGAGCATGTGTTGCCACAATGAGGAGAAGAAAGGCTATGGAACATCGTCCCCCAGTTTACTGGTGGAGTGAAGAAATCGCGCATCTACGTACCAAGTGTCATCGAGCGAGAAGGGCGTATACGCAATCTAGAGCGAGGGCCATCTCCAGTGAACTGCAAGAAGACTACAGGGTGGCTCGAAAGGAACTAAAAACAGCCATACTAAAGAGCAAACGGAAGTGTTTCGCCGAGCTGTGTGATGAAGCTGACGATAAACCTTGGGGCAAAGCCTACCAAATCGTCATGGAAAAATTGAAAAGGTGCCAGCCACAGATTTCCACCTGCCCAGAATTCTTACACAACATCGTGGTCGGACTATTTCCTCACCAACAAGAGAACGCATTCTCGGATGATCCAATAGTAGAGGCACCAACAATACAAGAGGTAACCATAGAAGAAATAATCGAGATTTGCAATAAAATTGGAGATAAAAAAGCACCTGGACCAGATGGTATCCCAAATATAGCACTCGAGACAGCTATAAAAGTAAGCCCAGAAATGTTTATTAATATTTACAACTCGTGCCTGAAGAAAGG
The DNA here is from genome assembly GCA_945910035.1 of Brachypalpus laphriformis. Lineage (NCBI taxonomy): Eukaryota > Metazoa > Arthropoda > Insecta > Diptera > Syrphidae > Brachypalpus > Brachypalpus laphriformis. The sequence continues at coordinate 18,374,603 of OX246755.1, forward strand.
AGTCTTCCCGGATCAGTGGAAACGGCAAAACCTAGTACTTCTTCCCAAAGGTAAGAAACCACCAAATGAACCATCATCATACCGCCCGCTCTGTATGTTAGATACGGCTGGCAAAATATTGGAGCGAATCATCTGTAACAGGGTAGAGGCAGCAATTCAAGAATCTGGAGGTCTTTCAGAACACCAATACGGTATTTGAAAAGCGCGCTCAACAACAGATGCAAGCAATGTGGTAGTTAAAACGGCACAAGAGGCTATACAGGGAAGAAGATGGAGAGGCGGTTCCAAAAAGTACTGCTTGGTTATAACTCTTGACATAAAAAACGCCTTCAATACGGCAAATTGGAGTCACATCTTACAAGCGCTCAGAAGGATGAGAGTTCGACAATATCTCATAGACGTAATTGTTGACTACTTCAGGTGCAGAATCTTGGTATACAATACAGACCGCGGCCCCAAGGAATATAAGATCACAGGCGGAGTACCACAGGGCTCAGTCCTTGGCCCTTTGCTCTGGAATATTATGTATGACGGTATACTGCGACTTCCTATACCCGAAGAAACAAAAATAGTGGGATTTGCTGATGATATCGCCATTATTGTCACTGCTAAACTGTTGGAGGAGGTGGAACAGATAAGCAATGCGACAATAATGATAATACGAAAATGGCTCACCTCAGTTGGTCTAACACTGGCGGAGCATAAAACTGAAGCAGTCCTGATAAGTAGTAGAAAGAAGGTAGAAACTCTCACCATTATAGTCGGCGGCCATGAAATAACATCTAAACTACCTAGGTATCATGTTAGATACGAGACTTTCATTTAGAGATCACCTTAAGTATGTAGGCCGAAAAGGTGCAATAGCAAGTGCTGCACTCGCGCGTATCATGCCCAATATATGAGGACCAAGACATAGCCGTAGGTTACTGCTGGCTAGAGTGGTTACGTCTATAATCCTATACGCCGCACCAATTTGGGCCTGGGCCATGGCAATTAAAACATACAGATCACATATCACATCTGTGTATCGAATATGTGCATTGAGAGCTAGCTGCGCATTTCGCACTACTTCTAGCGATGCAGCTTGCGTGGTAGCGAGAATGCTCCCAATAGATATCCTGGCAGTAGAACAGCAACGTCAGTACTGCGCAAGAAGAGAAACAAACGAGGCCAGCGAAAACCGGCTCTATAGAGCAGAAAGCCTAAGAGAATGGCAAGAACGCTGGAATGCTTCTGAGAAAGGCAGGTGTACCCATAGGCTCATACACCAAATCCAGCCATGGTTCGACAGGCAACATGGAGAACTTGAGTTCTACTTAACGCAGTTCCTAACGGGCCATGAATGCTTTCGTTGGTACTTACATAAGTATAAATACGACAATAGCCCTTACTGTCCGCATTGCGCTGACTGCGTAGAAAACGTAGAACATATATTTTTTGAATGCCCAAGATTCCTCGACGAAAGGAATGCACTAAGAAGTGAACTCGGCCACTCACTGACGCCAGAAAACATCGTTGGCGAAATGCTCAAAAGCCAGGAGGCATGGGACGCAGTCGCTGGGAGCACAATGCGCATAATGAAGATTCTAAGAACCCTAGAAAGAGAAAGCAAAGAATCAGACCGGCGAAATACAATCAATGCTGAGCAGGATAATGCAAACATGCACTAGTCGAATACATCCGACTAAAACCCCCCCCCCCCCCGCGATGAAATGCTTGACGGCAGTACCGCGGGGAATGAGACGGTCGTGGGAGGAGGGTTTAGTGGGTAAGAGTCCCACACTGTTACTCAGGACGTACTGAGTTTCGTCTTTTGAAGATTACCCCTCCCAATCAAAAAAAAGAAAAAAAAAAAATCAAGCAGAACAGGTCAATCGATGATCCTGCTCGATTACTTTGGCCTCATGCCCGTAACGGATTACATGACGCCATATTTAGACTTTACAAGGCCTTTCTCTACCGCCTACCCTAGCAGGGAAGATTGGAAAAGCGGTCATATACCTAATGCCGAATCTATAGCCATCTACACGGATGGTTCAAAAATGAGCACTGGTGTAGGATCAGGTATCTTCTCCGACCCTCTAGGTGTATCAAAATCCATACGACTTCCAGACCACAGCAGTGTTTCCCAAGCAGAGGTCTTAGCAGTGGCAACAGCCGCCCGTGAGTCTGCGATAAAGGCAATACCGCCAGAAGATATCACCATCTTTATCGACAGCCAGGCAGCTATAAAAGCGATTACTGCCATCGAAATTAAATCGAAGCTTATGAAGTGTTGTCGAGAAGAGCTCAGAGTTCTTGGAACACAGCACAAGGTATCGCTCTGTTGGGTCCCTGGACACGAGGGTATCCCAGGCAATGAGAAAGCCGACGAGCTGGCGAGAATCGGCTCAGCAGCCCCAACAGAACAAGTTGACCCCCCTGTGTGTATCCCGCCTTGCACACTCAAGCTCGCTGCAGGGAATAAAGCCACTGAGGAGGCGAACACAAGATGGAACTCCATGGAAACTTGCGCCATCACTAGGAAGCTATGGCCATCTTTCGACAAAGCAAAGACCGACAGAATCATCCGTAAAGATAGGAAATCCCTTTCCACCCTCGTGGGCATCATCACGGGACACAACACTCTGCGGTACCACTTGAAGAAACTACACCTGACGGAGGAGGAATTCTGCAGAGGCTGTGGTGATGAGGAAGTTTTTGAGGACACAACCCACTTCCTGTGCCACTGCCCGAGTCTTCAACACTCCAGGAAAAAGTTCCTTGGTAAATTTTTCTTCCACGATCTCGAGGAACTCTCCGGCGTTTCAACGGAAAAGATGTTGAACTTCATCAAATCATCAGGGTTTTTTGTATGCAGAAATGAAGTAAGTGACTGAGTTAGTAGTTTTTAGTTTCATTGGGTAAGGGATCACTTTTTCCCCCATGGGTACCACAATGGGTCAACGCTGACCTGAGTGTGGCAGAGATCGTCGCTCCCTGCCAGCCCACATACCTAACCTAACCTAACCTACTTAACAATTTAAAGGACCATTCTGCTGACGTGTCTAAAATTAAATGTCAAAAAATTAATAAAAAGACTAGTCCCTTCGCTTCGTTTAAACTGACGACGGAGTTATGTCTCTTTGAAAAACTATTGAACAAAGAGATGTGGCCTCAGGATGCATTCATTAGAGAGTTTGTTGCTAAGCCTCAGAGCAACAACACTCGCCCTGTTCTTAATTCTCCAAAAAACTAAACCGTTTATCCCTTTACTACCAAAATGTGAGGGGACTCCGCACGAAAACGAAAAATTTATTATTGGCATCTCATGCATCGATTCATGATGTGATTGCACTGACGGAGACGTGGCTTAATTTTACCTTTCTGAACACGGAACTATTCTCCTCAGACTTTGAAGTATATCGTAAAGATAGATACTTAGATATTGAGCATCTAAGGGGTGGTGGAGTCCTAATTGCTGTTCGAAATTCTTTGCAAAGTTGTATCTTTCCAATTCCTAATACAGACTCGCTAGACGTTATCTGTGTGAAATTAAATCTAGGATATAAGTTCGTTATAATTATTAACATTTATATTCCTCCTGAAAGCTCGATCGAGGTATATAAGCATGCTACTGATGCCATAAATTATGTATCGTATCGTATCGTATAAACCCTTATACGTATAGGCCAAAATTGTAAGTGCGGGTTGTCTAGGGCCTTGATTCTAGTCTAGGTAACGAAGGCCAGCAACCTGCGTTACTGAAACCAGCTCGCTCCAGACACCGACACTATGCCCCGGATAAGAACTGATCACTGGCAGCCTCATAGTGATAAGATTTTGACGGCCAGATTCCGGACTAGAGTACGACGCGTCACCATCATACAGTGTTACGCCCCAACGAATAGTTCGTCTGAGGACGAAAAGGAGAGCTTCTACAATCTCTTAAGCGCCGTCTTCAACACAACACCAAATTGAGACATTGTCATAGTGATGGGGGATTTGAATGCCAAGGTAGGCAAGGACAACGAACAAGGATTAGGCAACCGCAATGACAACGGCGAAAGGTTTGTGGATTTCTGTAATGCCAACCGCCTTGTGATAGGTGGAAACACGTTTGAGCACAAGACCTGCCACAAAGTCAGTTGGGTTTCCAACGACAGGCAAGCAACCTCCAACCAAATTGACCATTTTGCCATCAGCCGCCGCTTTAGAAGTAGTCTCCTGGACGTCCGAAACAGGCGAGGGGCAGATGTGGGGATAGTACGTGATCACCATCTTATGATAGCTACTCTCCAACTACGCACTGCTGCGGTTCGAAGATCCCACGACAACACAAGAATGCCTAGGTTCAACATCGATAGACTTAGTGATCCCTCAGTGCGCCAACAATTAAGGGAGCACTTTTCGCGAGGTGTGAGCAGCTCAATGCCCGCAACCATCCAAGACCATTGGTGTGCTGTGAAAAATGTTTTTACATCTGGTGCTGAAAGAATTGTCGGTCGATCGCAGGGAAGACATAGGGCGTGACTTTCCGAGGATACCTGGACACGGATTGACGAACGAAAACAGCTGAAAGCTCGCGTTGCAGCTACCCCAGCAGCAGGGAGAAGCGAGCTAGAGTCCCTATATCGCATGAAGATGAGAGAAGTTCAGCGTAGCGTGCGATGTGACAGACGCAACTACATCAACGCGCTGGCTACAGAAGCAGAAGAAGCTGCACGGAGGTGCGACAGCAGGACCGTCTACAGAATCACGAAAGAGCTGACAGGTGGTCGCAGCTCCAGCCAACACCCAGTGAAAAGCCTAGACGGCTCCTTGCTCATTTCGGATGAGGACCAGCTCAAGAGATGGATAGAGCATTCTGCTACGGTTTTGAACCGTGTATTCGCTAGCGATATGCTCCCAAATCAGACTGAGATGCCCGAGGGCAGAAGCTCCCGAATACGCACCACGACTCCCAGTAAAGATGAGATCATTATCGCGATCAAGGCACGCAAAACCAAGAAGGCGGTACGACTTGACGGTATTCCAGCAGAGCTCTTACGATCAGCGCCCACAACATCGGCTGAGCTTCTGCTTCCACTTATAGAGAGAGTTTGGGAAGCTGAGAGCCTTCCTAACGAGTGGAAAAGGGGAATGGTCGTCAAGCTTCCTAAGAAAGGAAATTTAAGGGAGTGCGGAAACTGGAGATGTATCTGCGTGCTGCCTGCTGTAGCTAAGATAATAACTAAAATCATCCTGGAGCGAATCAAAACACATCTCGAAGACACACTCGATGCCGAACAAGCAGGTTTCCGCTCTGGATCCTCCTGTGCCGACCACATCAACACCTTGCGGATTATCATCGAACAGTGTGTTGAATATCGATCGCCACTGCACCTGCTGTTCATCGATTTTGAGAAGGCGTTCGATAGTGTCAACGGGGAGTTTATTTGGCGTGCCTTACGCAGGAGAGGTATTCCCGATAAACTAATTGCTATTATCAAACCTACATATGAAGGCTCCAAATGTCACGTTCTGCACAGGGGAAGGTTGTCTGAGGAATTTGAGATCCAAAGTGGGGTAAGACAAGGCTGTATCCTTTCACCAATACTATTCCTATTGGTGATAAGTGATGTGCTTCATGCAGCTTTGTCGACGGGAAACGGAGGAATTCGATGGATTCTTACATCGCAACTGAAACATCTTGACTACGCTGACGATGTATGCCTACTCTCCCACAGAATTATGGACCTCCACCAAATGAAAGCAGATGTGGAGAGGGAGGCAGGTGTCGACGGGCTGAAAATTAATACGGCAAAAACTAAAAGTATCAGCATTGGAACAAACTCAACGGCTCAAATATGCATTGCTGGACAACCGATAGAGAGAGTAGAGGATTCCCAGTAACTTGGGAATATTGTCTTGACGGATGGTGGAACCGAACTGGATATAGCCAACAGGATCGCCAAAGCAAAGTCCGCGTTCGGGATGTTGTCCAAAATATGGCGAAGCAATGCAATCAGTTTGAGCACCAAAATAAGACTGTTCCGCTCCAACGTTGAATCCGTGCTGCTATATGGTTGCAGCACGTGTAGAGTGACCACTACTATCACCAGAAAGCTGCAAACGTTCGTTAATAGGTGTCTGCGCAATATCTTAAGGATTTTCTGGCCCAATCGTATCTCTAACGAACACCTTTACGAGAGAACGGGTCAGGAACCAATAGGCACAACTATCCAACGGCGGAAGTGGCAGTGGATTGGTCACACGTTCCGAAAGGGTGACAGCTCCATAGCGAACCATGCTATGCAATGGAACCCTCTAACTCAGGATGGCAGAAGACCTGGCGGTCCGAGGAGAACATGGCGCAGAACAGTCGAGACGGAGGCACGGCAGTTAGGGAAAGTCGGGGAGAACTCAGACACATTGCCAGAAACCGTACACGATGGCGCGGAGGCATAGTAGAGGCCCTAGGACCCACAAAGGGATACAGGACATAAGTAAGTAAGTGAGCACTTGTTAGGTGATTGCCCAAATCTTTAAAACCGCCGCCTCTGCCATATGGGGAAGCAGCCTTTCTGACGAACTAGGGGATCTCGTACAAATTCCACTTGGAAACATGATAGGCTTCATAAGAAAACACACAATGGACCGTATGGCCCCATGATAAGGGCTTAGTTGCACTTCCAGCCATCCTAACCTAACCTAAGTCCAAAGTACAAGAAAAATATTAACGTATACATACCTGTGCAATCGACAATCATTACATTCCCATTTCAAAAAATGCAAACGAAGGAAGTTAGGAAAAATTAAATAAAACAGAGACAACCATCAATTAAGCACAATCAGTCTTTATATCTGTATATATGTATTTATAACGTTGCTACAACACGTTTTTTTTTGTTATTCTCTTACAAGCAAGTTCAACCAGTTGACCCACCTGTCGTCTACGCTTGACCGCAATTCCTCACTTGCCACTGAAACTCTGCACCTCGAACTGATGTACCCGGCTTCCAGGTAAACACGTAACTATTTAACTGATCCTTCTTTACAGTAGAAGCAAACATGTACTCATTGAAGAAGGTAGCCTTCACGTAACAATAGTCGCCGTCCAATTCAATGTTCCATGCACTCTGGGGATCTGTATTATTGCCCGGTATCCAGGTGAAAATATGTCGCATATCCTTGTTGTACGAGTGGTGGTCAAGAGGTGCGTACATGTACTCATTAGCATGCTCACGATTCTCGAAGAAGAAATCATTGCCAATTTTCTGAACGTTCCAATGTGATCCTGGCTTAATGTCTCCGGGATACCAAGTGTAGATACTACGTCGCTCTTCGTCATAGCTCAACGATGAGCTGGCTGCATACATGTATTGTTTCTTTGCCTTGTTCCACAGACAGACGTGAGTGTGGAAGAAGAGATTTCTAGCACAAGTCGGTAGTTGGTGGATCACTCGATCCACCTCGTCCTTCAATTCTTTCCCAAGCCTGGGGTAGTCTTCTCTCAGCTGCATCTGTCGAAGGTGTGAAGCGAGGTTTAGAGTGGCATCATTGTTGAGATTACCAGCAAAGTTGAACCTGTTGAATATCGCTGTCAGCCCTGTGATGACCTGTGGAATATGCTTGTGACTGCTGATGTCGTCAAGTATCCTGTCAGCTGAAACAACTCCAAAGACACCATCCACCACTCGCTCCATCACTTCGTTGGACACATCGTTACGGAAGTCGAAGATAGCCTTGGCCAAGTTATCAATCTCGACGTTGTTTTTGTATTTATCGGTTATCATGGCGGTCTTGAGGATACTTATGGCGACTAGCTTCACATCCTCCACGGCGTTATCGATCACCTCCTTAGATTTGGCCTTCAACTGCTCATTCCTGTGCTTGGTCTGCTCTATTTCCATAGCTTCAACCAGGGCTATTAACTTCAATGGATCGCTGTTCCCACTGGACTTCATTTCATCACGCAGTGCATTGAATACGAGGAATTGTGACTCAACATTGCTCAGGGCTTTGGCAAAATCCAGTATAATATCCACATTAACTGAAGATCCCGAGTATATATCGTGAACGACATTCGATATCTTGCCCTTGTCGACCAACTCGTTGAACTTCTCCTCGGCGAGAGGATACTTGAGAGCCCTAATCGCTTCCGAAATATCTCGCAACAAACACTTACTATCATCAGAAGATGTGAGTTTCTGGTCAATAGTCATTTGAATAGTCTTCAACCGGGCGTCTATGGTGGCTAATTGTTTCTTAAAAGTTTCGAATTCTTGCACCAGATTCAGTAGTGCATCTGAAGTAGAGGAAGCTGTAGCTGCACCCACACGCCCATTATTTTGGGCAAAATTAATACCCACATTCGCGATTACTACATAGAATGCAAATGTTAGATACAAAGGAAGTGACCGCACCATCATCGAGTGAGAAGAAAACTTAAATCAACAATGGATCATCCGAACCACAACACAATCGAGAACCAACTAACCAGAAATTATCAAGTTTTCGGTTCGCAATGCCAGACAAGTTTGGGCCAGCCAGCGCTGCCAGTTCAGATACATTCGCAGTAGATCTACTGGGCTCTACACAAAGTGGAAATATGTGTATTGTACTTCGTAGTAAATAAAACATACTCTGCCTTCTTACAGCCACCAAAAATAGTTTTATAATTTGTTTTCTTATTAAAAACGGGGAACGAGATAATACTATCAATCTTGTGAGCCTGTTTGTTTGTTGTTGGGTTTTTCACTCAAAAGTTACTCATCCGATTCCAATGAAACGTTTCCTGGCATGCTAGACATTATATTTGGAATGATTTAGGGTAGGTAGCATCAAGTTTTAAGGGCTGAACAGTGACGGTAAATATATAAAGGTCGCCAAAAAAGTCAGATGTACGAGTAGCTTGGAATAAATATTTTTCCAACATTTTCCGGGCTAAGCTAGTGAATTCCAATTCCCGTTGGCGTTTTTCGTTTTTGGGTGATTGTCGTTTTGTCGTGGGCGTTCTTCCTATCTATCGCTAGGAGGTCGATGGGGTCACTCCTGCAACTACGAGGACGGCTAGTTCCGAAACCGTGCGATAGGAGCTTGCAACTCGGAGCGCTCCTCGCCTTTGTTCATTCATTCATTTTCAATGGCCCGCTAATCCTTCATGAGGGTCGCGGGGGTAGGATGCTCAGGTGGACTCTCCATCCTTCTCGATCCTCCGCCATTGGCTCCAATTCATCAGGGAGAATCCCTAAGCGGCTCCAAGAGAGATGTCGGACTTGATCCAACCATCTATTTCTGGGCCTTCCGCGAAGTCGTCTATCTGATGGCACGGCAACCATGGCGCGTCTTGGAAGCCGGTCTGGGGGCATACGCACTACGTGACCAAACCATCGAAGCATAGATCGTTCCGTTCGGAGAAGTAGCTGCTCAATGTTGAGCGCCTCGCGTACTCTGGTGTTGCGCACTCGATCCCTACGAGTTATTCCAACAACACCGCGAAGGAACCTCATTTCGGCAGCTTGTATCCGCGATCTTATTCTTTCGGTCACTACCCAAATTTCATGACCATAGGTGAGAGTTGGAACATACACCAAGTTAAAAACCGATAGCTTAGCTTGAATACTAAGTTCGGCCTTCCTTATAACAGATTGGCCAAGCTCTCTCAAAATTGATCCAGCCTGACCAATTCTACAGGATAACTCGGCATTGCTCCTCCCATTACTCGTGAATAAAACCCCGAGGTACTTAAACTTCTCCACCTGCTTCAGTGGGACTCCACTAACATGCAGAGTGCACTGAATGGGTTTTTTGGAAACGACCATTACTTCCGATTTGTTCACGTTGATCTTCATTCCAGCATCATCACAAACGGCTACAAACCTTTCGAGTGCGCGCTGAAGTTCGGTTTGAGAGGACCCAAGGAAGACCAAATCATCCGCAAAGAGCAGATGACTAATCCTTAGGTCTCCCACTTTGAAACATTCCCCGCCACGGCTGCGCTGCAACATCCAATCCATATATACAATGAAGAGGAGAGGTGTCAAAACGCACCCCTGGCGGAGTCCAACGCCCACAGTGAAAGGTATTGATTTAACACCGTTTATCCGAACACACCTTTTACAGTTTGTATATAAATACTGAATCGCCCTTAACAGGGAACCATCAATCCCATACTCTTGCAGAACACTCCAGAGTTTGCCTCGAGGAACCCTATCATATGCTTTTTCCAAATCCACGAAACAAGTGTAGACAGGTTTAGCATATTCCCAGGCCTTCTCAAGAACCATTCTGAGAGTGAACAACTGGTCGGTTGTGCTTCTACCGGGACGAAAACCGCACTGCTCATCCCCCAAACTGTCCTCAACCACAGCTCTGGAACGCTTTTCTAGCACCTTAGCGAAGACTTTTCCAGTGAGACTTAAAAGAGATATACCCCTATAGTTGGCGCAATCTCTTTTGTCCCATTTTTTAAAAAGAGGAACTATCACCCCCATTTGCCAATCACCAGGTGTTTCACCGCATTCCCAGGCCACTTTAATGACACGCGAGAGCCATTGCACTCCCTCTTTACCTAAAGCCTTGAGCATTTCTGGCCGAATTTCGTCCACACCAGCAGATTTGCCAACTTTTAGCGCTTTGATCGCCAAAGTTACTTCCTCTACCGTAGGACTACTTTCCGCCCAACTCTCGACCATAGGTCTGTCATCTTCGGTGCCCTGTTCAGGATTGAGCAATTCTGAAAAGTGCTCGCTCCATCTGCGTAAGATGTCCTCCTCATTGGAAAGAAGTCTACCGTCTTTGGATTTAACTCCTTCAACGATATTCAACTTTTTTCCTCTTAGTCGGCGGACGGTCTGCCAGAACATCTTATTTGCAGATCTGTGGTCACGTTCCAATTTCTCGCCAAACTCCTTCCAAGACTGTTCTTTCGCTGTTTTCACAGCTAATTTGCAAGTTCTTCGCGCCTCAGTGTACCGATTTCGAGAATCGGAGTTCCCCAAGTGAATCCACACCTTAAAGGCTCTCTTCTTCTCTCTGATGGCTTCTTGAACTCCGGGCGTTTTAAACCAAGCAGTTCTTTTCTCACCACCAGCCGCCACACCAAGCCGCTTCACTCCACCACAAACATCTCCCGCAGAGGCAATAACTGCTGTTGAAAACACTTGCCATTCTTCCTCTACATTTGATGGAACAGTTGGAATTCGTTCAAACCTTTCAGATATTTGCCGAGCAAATGTCTCCCGTATCTCATCGTCCTGTAATCTCTCCCATCGTATGCGTGTAACCATCCTTGGTTTACGCTTTGGTAGGGGAGGCACTCTCTCGCGGAGGCACTCTCAATACGCGAACATCACAAACCATTCTCTTCAGACACGATGGTACCACAAAGAAATCGATCAGCGACTTCTGCTGAAGACTCTGACGGTACCACGTGTATTTGTGAATGTCTGTGTGTGGAAAGATGGTGTTCATGATGGATAAGCCATTTTCACAACAAAAATCCAACAACCTCTCTCCGTTCGCATTTTGATCAGGATCACCGTTCCCCCCAATCACACTCCCCCATGTCATAACATCTACACCCACATGAGCATTGAAGTCACCCATCAGGACAAAAGAATCCATATCTGCAACCTTTTCAAGGGCAACATCAACTTCATCTAAGAAAGCTGCGTACTCTGACAGAAGGTTCGGTGCATACACCTGCACCAATGCCAGAGTTGATCTTTCAAGCTTGAGCTTTAAGATCGCAACTCTCCCTCCTAATGGTATCCACTCCAATACTCTGTCTGTCAACCTGGGACTTGTGAGTATCCCCACTCCCGCCCGAGCAGACATTGAGGGTGCGACTCCTGACAGGAAGAGCTTCCACCCACCCGAAAGGTCCACAGTTTTAGAACCTCTCTGCTTTGTTGAAGAGACGCCAACTATATCTAGTCGACTTTTAACAGCCTCCCCAACAAGCTCAAGATCCTTCCCTGTGAGCGATGAGACGTTCCATGTGCCTATCCTAAGTCGATGCCGTTGTCGAATCTCAGAGAGTCCATCTGTGCCCCTATCGGTGCACAGCGCGTTCACCCCTTGACCCCCGTAATGGTTCGCGAGACCATTGACAGGAAGCTCGTAGCCATTTCGGGTTTGACCCGGCCGGCTGCCGAGCGGGACAAGCCGACCACCAGACGCTCGCATCCTGACACCCTTCAGGCCTGGCTCCAAAGGATGCCCTGGCTTACCAGGCTTGGCAATATCCGAGGCCGGTCGTCTTCGTGTCATCATGGGGTTTGCGCTTTGTTAGCCGTCACTGGGTTGTATGGATGGGAATAACTATTTAAGTTACCCCATCCGCACATCCCAGTCACGTTGCCCGCCCCCCACCACGAGGAGGTCAGCTGCCAGGGGGCTATTTGGCTATTTGTTGCATCAAAATTTAATTGACCCATTTAGGAAAAGCTCAAGGCTACACAGACCTCCGCCGGTCGAATGGTAGGGCATGCAATTATATGAAAACATAAGCGTTTTCACTCAGCTGAGGCCTACCAACTCCTACTCTCAACCTCCACGCGGTGACAGCCGGGTACCTAGTACCTTAATCCAAGAAATGGGTAACCAACCCCGTTTGGCGGATTCTTGGTGGCAGCAGATGAGAGAGGGGAGGCGGGGGGGGGGGGGGGGGGGAGTGCTTTCCCACAAGAGCACTTACTCCTGTTAAAGGCGGCAGCGGACGAATTGCCTAGACGGAGTCAACGGTGGCGTCTATAGTTCCAGTTAGGTTGAACTTAGTGAATACATTGCACGATCTGCTTTGACGTATTCGGATCACAGGTCGGTAAGGAATTTCCAATGTTGGTCAGGACCTTGGAATAGAGATGGTGGCGGAGGAGCCCTTAATGGGCCAACGGCAGCGCTCATACTCCCGTAGTGGACTACTGGCACTGGTGTACCCGGCCCCTCGTCCTAGGGGAATAATTAAGGAACTGGCCCTCCAGGTTGGGGGTTGTGCCGTCGGGGTAACTTCCCTACCACGTAAAAAACGCATGGTTCCGAAACAACCAAAAGCCTCGGATAAGGATGACTCAACTAATGACGACCCCAGCAAACGAAATAAGGACAACGACCTTCGGATCTGTACGTGGAATGTTCTGTCCCTTTACAGACCACGTGCAGCCGAACAACTAGCAGAGGCCTTAGACTGCTATAAAGCAGATATTACCGCCATCCAGGAAGTGCGATGGGATAGGCCGGCCAAAAAGAGGATGAAAAACTATGACATCTACTACGGTGATTCCTACAGAGGCAACAGGCAACGCTTATTCGGATGCGGATTTGTCATACGCGGCAGACTTAGGCAAGAAGTCTTAAGCTTCCGACACGTGAGCGAGCGTATTATGACTATCCGGATCAAGGCTAAATTCGCTAACATAAGCCTAATATGTGTTCATGCCCCCACAGAAGAAAAGGACCCTGCCTCCAAAGAGTGTTTCTACGAGCTCCTCGACAAAACATACGAGCAATGTCCTAAATACGACGTTAAGATCGTATTGGGCGATTTTAACGCCAAATTAGGAAAGGAGGACGTCTTTGGTAGAGCAGTCGGTAAGCATAGCCTACACGACACCACGTCTGATAACGGACTAAGGCTAATTGATTTCGCTGTGGAGCGAAATGTCACCATAGCAAGCACATGGTTTCCTCATCTCGATATTCATAAGCAGGCATGGCGGTCCAATGAACATGTAACGATCAACCAAGTTGATCATATTGCGATCGACGCAAGGCATGCCTCCAGTATTCTGGATGTCCGGACCTTCCGAGCGGCCAACATAGGCTCGGATCATTACTTTGTTGTAGCCAAGGTACGAATGCGGATATTCCAAACTGAGCAGCAAAGAAGAATCACTGTGAGAAAATTTAATGTCGAAAAGCTACAATCGCAAGAGACCTCCAGACTCTCCGCTGAACGCGTATCCCGAAATCTCTCAATCACCACTCTGCCGCCAGCATCAAGTGCCGAAGACCAGTGGCAACGATGCCAACATGCCATCAGAAACGCAGTAACTGATGTGCTGGGTTTCGCTCGCCTACCACCGCGAAACCCCTGGTTTGACGAAGAATGCCGGCGAGTGAATGCAGCAAAACAAGAAGCATACAAAGCGGCGCTGAATAGGAAGACGAGAGCTGCTCGTGAGCTCTACGAGCAAAAGAGACGGGAAGAACATCGACTTCTCCAAAAGAAGAAGAAAGAGCATGAGAAGAAGCGCGCGTTTGAGAACATCGAGAGTTTGTACTCCAGGAACAATGTACGGAAGTTTTACCAAAAGGTACAAAGAACGTGTCGGAGGAGCAATACCCGTACAGAAACCTGTAGAGATGAAAATGGAAACCTCGTAGTAGAATCACAGTCGGTGCTGAGAATATGGAAATACTAATTCTGCAGACTGTATAACGGCGACGAAGACCAACATCCCGCTGTCAGGCAGAATGAACCATTTAACATAGACGATGGTAGTCAAAATTTCCGTCCACCTGACCAAAACGAAGTGAGGATAGCAATATCCAAGCTAAAATCCAACAAAGCTGCTGGACCTGACGGCTTACCGGCCGAACTTCTCAAGGCAGCTGGGGATGAATTGGTAGAGTGCATACACCAACTCATCTCATCAACATCTCCTCAACATCGCATACAAGATCTTTTCTGCGATATTGTGTGAACGCCTGAAACCGTTTATCAACAGCCCGATTGGACCCTATCAGTGCGGTTTCAGGCCAGGAAAGTCTACCATCGATCAATCTTCACACTTCGGTAGATCCTGGACAAAACCCAAGAATTCCAAATCGATACTCATCACCTCTTTATCGATTTCAAGGCCGCCTATGACAGGATCTATGGAGAAGAGCTTTATAGAGTTTTGACATCTCTGCCAAACTTGTCCGTCTGTGCAAGCTGACGATGGAGAACGCTCGCTGCTCCATCAAGGTCGGTAATGATCTCACCGATACCTTTGATGTCAAAAAAGGTTTTAGACAAGGTGACGCGCTGTCATGTGACTTCTTTAACATTGTACTTGAACGGATTGTGCGAAACTCACAAGCCATATAATAGCCACCGGAGGCACAATCTACTACAAGTCTGTACAACTGCTTGCATACGCCGACGATATAGACATAATTGGAAGAGCTCAGCGGGCTGTCACCGATGCGTTAGCAAGCATTGAGGCGGAAGCGGCCAAAACCAAGTATATGCTGTCAACAGGAAGGGACAGCCAACACCGACGAATTGGACAGAACGTCACAGTGGGCAGCTATAACTTCGAGGTAGTAAGGGACTTTGTCTACCTTGGCTCTGCTATAAACTCGAAAAACAACATCAGCGCAGAAATTAAGCAAAGAATAACTCTTGCCAATCGCTGATTTCTGTTGGGCTAGTAAGGCCCTATCTCGAACAACTAAGCTGACTCGGTATAAGACCCTAATGATCCCAGTCCTGCCTTACGGCGCTAAAATATGGACTTTATTAAAAGAGTATATAAACAAGGACGAACCTAGTTGGTTCTCGGATATACTCGGTACAGCTGCAATATGGATACTGGACGCAAAGACGACCCGCATAAAAACCTACGGCCCAGCTATTGGCTTTGTTTGGGTGAAATGCGAAGGAATCACGATATTTAGCTGTTATTTTACGCCGAACGAGAGTATCAGTCATTTTCGAACAAAGCTAGACGGCTTAAAGGACACCGTGAGAGATATTGAGGGCAGGGTCTTCGTTGCCAGCGATTTGAACACCAAGGCCCTAGATTGGGGAATGCCTAGCACAGACTCACGAGGTAAGCAGATACTTGAGATGGCTGCCAGACTGGGGCTCTACGTGCAGAACGAAGGAAACACACACACCTTCAGGCGACCCAGATATGCCAAAACAATACCGGATGTTACTTTCACGTCAGAAGAGGTATTAGCAAAGGTGGAAAACTGGAGATTCATCGAGGAGTACACCAGCAGTATATCTTCTTTGACCTGCAGAGGGCCCGACGAGTCTCTAACGGAAACCAAAGGCGAGCATCGAGGTTTAAAGTCAGCTGGTTAAATGAAGAGGTTCTCATGGGCACGCTCGAGGAAGGGAAGGAAGCCATCCTAGAAATGACGGGGATAGCTGAAGTAAAAGCTCAAGCGACGATGCAACTCTTACACCGCACATACGATGCATCGATGCCTCGAGTTAGAAACTCAATTGGAAGGTCAAAGCCAGTGTATTGGTGGACGGAAGAGATCGCTGAACTTATGAGGAGATGCCTACACCACAGACGCAAGGTCACCAGGCGAAGGCGAAAACACGCTGAAATCACAGAAGGCGCACTCGTG
Organism: Brachypalpus laphriformis; assembly: GCA_945910035.1. Classification (NCBI taxonomy): domain Eukaryota; kingdom Metazoa; phylum Arthropoda; class Insecta; order Diptera; family Syrphidae; genus Brachypalpus; species Brachypalpus laphriformis. The sequence continues at coordinate 18,390,926 of OX246755.1, forward strand.
GAATACTCGTACAAAACCGCAAAATCGGAGGCCGTCAATTCGAGGAAGAAACAAAAGTGGGAGGACCTTCGCAGAGAGATCAACAGCAACCCATACTTACTTACTTATATCCTTTAACCCCTCGGGAGGCATAGGGCGTCAACCACGCCTGCGCGCCATCGTGTTCGGAGTTCTGCAACGCGTTTGAGCTGCCTCCAACTCATTCCTAAAGAGCTCGATTCCTCCTCAACTGTTCTGCGCCACGTTTGCCTAGGGCGTCCCGCTATTCTGCCTGCCTGGGTGAGCGGATTCCACTGCATAGCGTATTTCGCAATGGAGTTGTCTTCGCGCCGTAGGGTGTGTCCAATCCATTGCCACTTTCTTCTTCGTATAGTAATGCTTATAAGTTCTTGGCCAGTTCTCAGATAAAGTTGTTCGTTGGACATGCGGTTCGGCCAAAAAATCCTCAAGATGATTCTTAAGCATTTGTTTACGAAGACTTGCAGCTTGCGTGTGTTAATGGTGTCCACCTTCCAAGCACTGCACCCAAAAAGCAGCACTGATTCTACGTTGGAGCGGAACAGTCGTAGCTTGGTTCTTAAGCTAATAACATTGCTTCTCCAGATTTTGGACAGCATTCCGAACGCAGCTTTAGCCTTCCCGAGTCTGCTGCACACATCCAGTTCGGTGCCACCGCCGTTAGCCGAGACGACACTTCCTAAATATTCCTAAATATAGAAAGTTATCAACTTTCTCGACTTGCTTTCCGGCAATGTTAAGTTGAGCGCGGGTATTGGAAGTACTCAGGGCTTTTGTTTTGGCTGTGTTTATTTTTAGCCCCACTTTGTTTGCCTCAGCTTCTAGATTTTGGGCCATCAAATGAAGATCCATCATCCGATGTGAAAGTAGACAAACATCGTCAGCGTAATCTAGGTGTTTAAGATAAGATGTCATAGTCCAACGAATTCCAGAATTAGCTTCCGTCAATGCTGCACGGAGTACATCGCTGATAACCACCAAGAACAATAGTGGGGACAGTATGCACCCTTGACGTACTCCACTTTGGACTTCAAAGTCGTCCGACACCTTACCATTGGGCACGACGTGACACTTGCCGCCCTCATATGTAGTCTTGATAATAGCTATAAGCTTTTCTGGAATGCCTCTCCTGCGCAAGGCCAACCAGATAGCATCTCGATTCAAGCTGTCGAAAGCTTTCTCGAAGTCGATAAACATTAAATGTAGCGGAGACCTATACTCAACGCATTGCTCGATAATGATCCGTAAGGTGTTTATGTGGTCAATGCAGGAGGATCCAGCGCGAAAGCCTGCCTGTTCGACATCGAGAGTTGAATCTAAATGTTCTTTAATTCGTTCTAGAATTATTTTAGCTATTATTTTAGCCACGGCTGGAAGAACGCATATACCTCTCCAGTTACCGCAATCCATCAAGTTTCCCTTCTTTGGAAGTTTAATGATCATCCCCCTTTTCCACTCCTGTGGAAATTGTTCACTATCCCAAGCTCTCCGTATGAGAGGATGCAGCAAATCTGCCGATGTATTTGGCGCCGCTTGAAATAGCTCGGCAGGGATGCCATCAATACCCACCGCTTTGTTCTTCTTGAGGGACTTGATTGCTGTTATTATTTCAGTTTTACTGGGAGGTGCGGTGCGAATTCGGGAATTTGTTGCTTCGAACTGCTCATTCGAATTCAAGATCATACCGCCGTCGTCTAAGTGATTTAGCACTGTAGCAAAATGTTCTCTCCATCTAGTGAGCTGATCCTCATCCGAGATCAGAAGGTTACCGTCTAGACTCTTCACTGGATGTTGTTTGGAGTTTCGACCACCAATGAGCTCCTTAGTGATGTTGTAAACAGTCCGACTGTCGCACCTACTCGCTGCTTCTTCAGCCCTTGAGGCCAGTGAGTTGACATGTTGTCACGTCTCACACTACGCTGCACTTCTTTCTTCTTCGCACGGTATTGGGCTTCAAGCTCGGTTCTCTCTTCTGCTGAGGCCGCTGCAATCCGAGCCTTGATTGCTGTACGCTCATCGATCCGTCTCCAGGTGTCTGTAGAAAGCCATGTGCGGTGGTGTTTCTGCTTTTTACCGACATACGTGCGTGCCCCAGTCGCAAAAGCATTTTTCGCAGCACTCCAGTGGTCATCCATGTTCTCTATGCTGCTGATTGCTTCTGCTTCTAAGGCAAGATGGTCCCTGAACTGTTGGCGCACTTGGGGAACCTTGAGCCTGTCGATATTAAACCTGGTGATGTTAAGTAGGTTTGAGCGGTTGCTGTTGACGGATGCAGTACGAAGGCGTAAATGAGCTACCCTAAGATGGTGATCTCGTTCTTGTCCGACGTCAGCTCCACGTCTGTTTCGGACGTCTGGGAGACAATTTCTAAAGCGGCGACTGATCGCAATGTGGTCGATCTGGTTGGATGTTTGTTGCCTATCAGTAGAGACCCAACTGATCTTATGGCAGGTGTTATGCTTAAACAGCGTACCTCCGATGACTAGGCGGTTGGTATTGCAGAAGTCCACAAACCGCTCACCATTGTCATTACGGTCTCCCACGCCGTGAACTCCCATCACGTGCTTAAGCATGGTGTTGTCGCTACCCACCTTGGCATTTAGATCTCCCATTACCATTACGATGTCCCCATTAGGCGTTTGGTTGTAGGCGCCTAAGTGGCACCTAAGTGGCTATAAAAATTATCCTTTTCATCCTCAGTCGCGTCTAGAGTCGGAGCATAACACTGTATGATGGTAATTTTTCTAACTCTACTCTGGAACCTAGCCGTCAATATCCGGTCACTATGGGGTTTCCAAGATATGAGGCTACTACGTGCTGCTGGAGTTAGCATGAGTCCTACGCCGGAACTCCGTGCACTTCCAGCTGGTTTACCAGAGTAGAGCATCACAGTGCCTTTTGTTGGGGAGATGTATTCCCCAGCATCGTACCATCTTATCTCGCTCAGCCCTAAGATGTCGATTTTATATCGTGCGAATTCGCGCTCCAATTGGAGGAATCTGGCGTTATAAGGCCCTTCCTTGAGTGAGTCCAGGAGGGTCTTAACGTTCCAGAATCCGATCGTTGTCCGTGTCCGATAGCCAAAGGTCGTCAACAAATTATCCGTCCTTATCCGAGACGATTGTTTCCGTTCCGGAGCAATAGTTTGTTTTACGGTTGCGGCTCGCTGGGCCACAGACCAACCGACACTTATCCTGTTTTTTGGCGCAGGAAGCTCGCCATTCGTCCTCTCTCGTTAGCAATTTCCGAAGAAATTCCCAGATGACACCACGAGGAGGTGGGAGTAAGGCTTACTAACAGAGCTGCTAGGTTTTCGGCTGCAGTGGCTCCTACTCGTTACTTAGCGGACCAGTACCTATCGGGAGATGCTGCCCCTACGAGGCCTTTGTTAGTCGTTTGCCATCCAAACAGCAACCCATGTCATAGAAAAATTAGGAGCACGGGCGACTTGCCTCACGATGACCACGGAACAAATGAAGAACATAGTGGACACACTCTTCCCGGCTCACCCTGTTAGGCCAATGGAGATCTATCCTGCCCTACCACAAGACATCCCAATGTTCAACGAAGAAGAGCTGATTCTAGGAGCTAAATCTTTTCAGAACAATAAGGCCCCTGTCCCCGACGGTATACCAGCGGAAGTGTTGAAAACGTGCCCACAGATACTGCTTTGTATGTATAACGGCTGTCTAAAGGAAAGGATCTTCTTCAAGAAGTGGAGTGAAGTGCATACAGACTTCTGTGCATGCTGGACACGGCAGGAAAACTTCTCGAGAAGATGGTAAGGCCTCGACTCACAGCAGCAATCCAAAGAGCAGGTGGCCTATCCGATCGACAACACGGATTCAGAACAGGGCACTCCACGAGAAAGCAATTGAGGAAGTAGTCAAAACCACACACCTCGCCCAAAGGAGAAATTATTACTCAAGCTGAATCGTCGTGCTGGCAGCTCTAGATTTGAGGAATGCCTTCAATTGGGCGAGATGGGGAGATATGTTAGATGCACTCGAGAACACCTTCAGGATACCGCAATATCTTCTAGAAATTGTGAAGGACTATCTCAAAGACAGGGAACTTCTGTACGACACCGTGGAGGGTACTCACAGAAAGGAAATCACTGCTGGAGCAGCGCAGGGCTCAATCCCTGGACCTGATCTGTGGAATATCTTCTATGATGGAATCCTTTGTATGGAGATGCCCGAAGACTCCTTCCTAGTCGGGTACGCAGATGACATCGGTGCGGTTATTACCGCAAGGGTACTCGCCTAAATGGAAGTCCATAGCCATAGTCTCGCTGCGAAAAAAAAAGATAAAGTCCTTCTGACTAGGAGATGGATCTCGACAATTGCTGAGTTCCGAGTAGGTCCAGAAGTGATAATAAACAAACCGACAGTAAAGTATCTAGGAATCGCACTGGACTCTGAACTTTCTCTCTGGCAACAGATTAATTCCGCATCTGAGCGAGCTGCAAAGGTCACGTCATCATAAGATCATGGCAAATATCGGAGGCCCAATAATAAGTAGGTGACGACTCCTCATGTCCATCACCCACGCCATTCTTCTGTATGTGTGTGAGATCTGGGCCGATGCACTTAGACAGGAGAAATACAGAAAATAAATTGCCGCAGTACAAAGGCGAGGAGCCCCCCTGGCAGCTGACCTCCTCGTGGTGAGCAACGTGAATGGGATGTGCGGATGGGGTAACTTAAATAGTTATTCCCATCCATACAACCCAGTCACGGCTAACAAAGCGCACACCCCATGATGACACGAAGAAGACGACCGGCCTCGGATATTGCCAAGGCTGGTAAGCCAGGGCATCCTTTAGCGACATCCTGAAGGGTGTCAGGATGCGAGCGTCTGGTGGTCGGCTTGTCCCGCTCGGCAGCCGGCCGGGTCAAACCCGAAATGGCTACGAGCTTCCTGTCAATGGCCTCGCGAACCATTACGGGGGTCAAGGAGTGAACGCGCTGTGCACCGATAGGGGCACAGATAAACTTTCTGAGATTCGACAACGGCATCGACTTAGGATAGGCACATGGAATGGAACCCTCAATGTCTGCTCGGGCCGGAGTGGGGATACTCACAAGTCCCAGGTTGACAGACAGAGTATTGGAGTGGATACCATTAGGAGGGAGAGTTGCGATCTTAAAGCTCAAGCTTGAAAGATCAATTTTGGCATTGGTGCAGGTGTCAGAGTACGCAGCTTTCTTAGATGAAGTTGATGTTGCCCTTGAAAAGGTTGCAGATATGGATTCTTTTGTCCTGATGGGTGACTTCAATGCTCATGTGGGTGTAGATGTTATGACATGGGGGAGTGTGATTGGGGGGAACGGTGATCCTGATCAAAATGCGAACGGAGAGAGGTTGTTGGATTTTTGTTGTGAAAATGGCTTATCCATCATGAACACCATCTTTCCACACACAGACATTCACAAATACACGTGGTACCGTCAGAGTCTTCAGCAGAAGTCGCTGATCGATTTCTTTGTGGTACCATCGTGTCTGAAGAGAATGGTTTGTGATGTTCGCGTATTGAGAGGGGCCGAACTGTCAACTGATCATCACTTAGTGCTGTGCAAATTGTATCTTAGCGAGAGAGTGCCTCCCCTACCAAAGCGTAAACCAAGGATGGTTACACGCATACGATGGGAGAGATTACAGGACGATGAGATACGGGAGACATTTGCTCGGCAAATATCTGAAAGGTTTGAACGAATTCCAACTGTTCCATCAAATGTAGAGGAAGAATGGCAAGTGTTTTCAACAGCAGTTATTGCCTCTGCGGGAGATGTTTGTGGTGGAGTGAAGCGGCTTGGTGTGGCGGCTGGTGGTGAGAAAAGAACTGCTTGGTTTAAAACGCCCGGAGTTCAAGAAGCCATCAGAGAGAAGAAGAGAGCCTTTAAGGTGTGGATTCACTTGGGGAACTCCGATTCTCGAAATCGGTACACTGAGGCGCGAAGAACTTGCAAATTAGCTGTGAAAACAGCGAAAGAACAGTCTTGGAAGGAGTTTGGCGAGAAATTGGAACGTGACCACAGATCTGCAAATAAGATGTTCTGGCAGACCGTCCGCCGACTAAGAGGAAAAAAGTTGAATATCGTTGAAGGAGTTAAATCCAAAGACGGTAGACTTCTTTCCAATGAGGAGGACATCTTACGCAGATGGAGCGAGCACTTTTCAGAATTGCTCAATCCTGAACAGGGCACCGAAGATGACAGACCTATGGTCGAGAGTTGGGCGGAAAGTAGTCCTACGGTAGAGGAAGTAACTTTGGCGATCAAAGCGCTAAAAGTTGGCAAATCTGCTGGTGTGGACGAAATTCGGCCAGAAATGCTCAAGGCTTTAGGTAAAGAGGGAGTGCAATGGCTCTCGCGTGTCATTAAAGTGGCCTGGGAATGCGGTGAAACACCTGGTGATTGGCAAATGGGGGTGATAGTTCCTCTTTTTAAAAAATGGGACAAAAGAGATTGCGCCAACTATAGGGGTATATCTCTTTTAAGTCTCCCTGGAAAAGTCTTCGCTAAGGTGCTAGAAAAGCGTTCCAGAGCTGTGGTTGAGGACAGTTTGGGGGATGAGCAGTGCGGTTTTCGTCCCGGTAGAAGCACAACCGACCAGTTGTTCACTCTCAGAATGGTTCTTGAGAAGGCCTGGGAATATGCTAAACCTGTCTACACTTGTTTCGTGGATTTGGAAAAAGCATATGATAGGGTTCCTCGAGGCAAACTCTGGAGTGTTCTGCAAGAGTATGGGATTGATGGTTCCCTGTTAAGGGCGATTCAGTCTTTATATACAAACTGTAAAAGCTGTGTTCGGATAAACGGTGTTAAATCAATACCTTTCACTGTGGGCGTTGGACTCCGCCAGGGGTGCGTTTTGACACCTCTCCTCTTCATTGTATATATGGATTGGATGTTGCAGCGCAGCCGTGGCGGGGAATGTTTCAAAGTGGGAGACCTAAGGATTAGTCATCTGCTCTTTGCGGATGATTTGGTCATCCTTGGGTCCTCTCAAACCGAACTTCAGCGCGCACTCGAAAGGTTTGTAGCCGTTTGTGATGATGCTGGAATGAAGATCAACGTGAACAAATCGGAAGTAATGGTCGTTTCCAAAAAACCCATTCCCACTGAAGCAGGTGAAGAAGTTTAAGTACCTCGGGGTTTTATTCACGAGTGATGGGAGGAGCAATGCCGAGTTATCCTGTAGAATTGGTCAGGCTGGATCAATTTTGAGAGAGCTTGGCCAATCTGTTATAAGGAAGGCCGAACTTAGTGTTCAAGCTAAGCTATCGGTTTTTAACTCTGTGTATGTTCCAACTCTCACCTATGGTCATGAAATTTGGGTAGTGACCGAAAGAATAAGATCGCGGATACAAGCTGCCGAAATGAGGTTCCTTCGCGGTGTTGTTGGAATAACTCGTAGGGATCGAGTGCGCAACACCAGAGTACGCGAGGCGCTCAACATTGAGCAGCTACTTCTCCGAACGGAACGATCTATGCTTCGATGGTTTGGTCACGTAGTGCGTATGCCCCCAGACCGGCTTCCAAGACGCGCCATGGTTGCCGTGCCATCAGGTAGACGACTTCGCGGAAGGCCCAGAAATAGATGGTTGGATCAAGTCCGACATCTCTCTTGGAGCCGCTTAGGGATTCTCCCTGATGAATTGGAGTCAATGGCGGAGGATCGAGAAGGATGGAGAGTCCACCTGAGCATCCTACCCCCGCGACCCTCATGAAGGATTAGCGGGCCATTGAAAATGAATGAATGAATGAATGCAACAAATAGCTCTCCCCAGTATGCGTCTTGCGAGGGTGGATTTTCCAGTTGAACTGGCCTGCCACTTGGGGTATAAATACCGTTAGTTTTGCTCATTGCCTAATTTTCATTACCGTAAGAAAGACGGAGGGTTGGCATTTTAGTCGCCTTTTACGACAGGCATGCCTACCGTGGGTATATTCTGTCCCCCATCCCTCATGTGGACAAGTGGACCCACATGTCTAGCCACAAAACAAATTTGGCCGAAGCTGGATTGCATATCGGCGCTAAAATAGGTGTCTTCACTGGGCACTGTCTAATAGGCAAGCATGCCACAAGGCTAGGCGTTTCTGCGAACGACGTTTGTATAAGCTGCATGGATGAAGAAGAGGAAGAAACTTTTCCTCACCTTCTTTGTTTCTGCTCAGCTCTCTCCCATAGAAGAAAGTTTCACCTAGGAGCCCCTTTTAACAACGCCATAGGCGACCTGAAAACATCGATATTAAGAGCCTCCTACGCTCCATAAGAAGCTCAAAATGGTTTAACGAGTAGGTAGGAGAAATTTTCTCCAATAATCCATGTGGTATCACAATGGACCTATTATTGATCTAAGTGTGTTGGCGATTCTCAGCTGGCAGTCGCTTCAACCCTAACCCCCTTACCTAAATGCCATCTCGATACTTATTATAAGATTTAATATCTAGTAGTATCATGCTTAATTCTTTTTTGTTTGAATAGATGAAATGAAATCTCCATAGAATAACAGAATATATCATACCCTACATAGATTTGGACAAGAATTATTCCACTTTTATTGCCGAAAGACAAGAATGGGACTCCAACACATTAATTAATGAACAAGTCATCCAACTCTACACTGACGCGTCTAAAATGGATATCGGAACTGGCTCTGGAGTTTTCTGTGAGTCACTTAAAAATCAACGACTCGTAGAAACTCCCGGATGACTGTAGCATTTTTCAAGCTGAGGTCTTTGCCATTTATATGGCTGCACAGACTATACATAGTAAGAAACTAGATCTTTCCGAGATTACACTTTTCGTGAATAGTCAAGCGTCAATCAATGAACTAGACAGCGAGGGAGTTAGATCAAAAACAGTTTCCAGATGCCGCAATACGTTGAACATAATATGCAACACCCAAGACGTAACTCTCCGTAAATATAGAAGGAAACGAGATAGTAGATGATCTAGCTAAAAAGTGATCAGCATTGGAGTTTCAACATACCCAGCTCGAATTGGTGTACTAAACGGCAAAATTTACCTAATAGCCAAGAGAACTGATTAACTCCGCGTGTCCCACCAGAAGCGACTTTGTCATTATCTCACAGCTTATGGTTCACACACATAACCGGCCGCAAGACAAATGATTTAAAAACAGGTTCTACGTAGCAAAAGAAACACACAACGGACCGTGTAGCCCCCGTGATAGGCGCTTACGTGCACTTCCAGCCAACCTCATCTAACCCAAGTCCAAAGTACAAGAAATATATTAACGTGTACATACCTGTGTAATCGACAATCATTACATTCGCATTTCGAGAAATGCAAACGATCGAAGTTACGAAGAATTAAATAAAACAGAGACAACCAACAATTAAGCACAATCAGTCTTTATATCTGCATATATGTATTTATAACGTTGCTACAACACGGTTTTTGTTATTCTTTTACAAGCAAGTTCAAGCAGTCGTCTGAGCTTGACCGCAATTCCTCACTTGCCACTGGAACTCTGCACCTCGAACTGATGTACCTGGCTTCCAGGTAAACACGTAACTATTTAATTGATCCTTCTTCACAGTAGAAGCAAACATGTACTCATTGAAGAAGGTAGCTTTCACGTAACAATAGTCGCCGTCCAATTCAACGCTAAATGCACTCTGGGGATCTGTATTATTGCCCGGTATCCAGGTGAAAATATGTCGCATATCCTTGTTGTACGAGCGGTCGTCAAGAGGTGCATACATGTACTCATTAGCATGCTCACGATTCTCGAAGAAGAAATCATTGCCAATTTTCCGAACGTTCCAATGAGATCCTGGATTAATGTCTCCGGGATACCAAGTATAGATACTACGTCGCTCTTTGTCATAGCTCAACGATGAGCTGGCTGCATACATGTATTGTTTCTTTGCCTTGTTCCACAGACAGACGTGAGTGTGGAAGAAGAGATTTCTAGCACAAGTCGGTAGTTGCTGGATCACCCGATCCACCTCGTCCTTCAATTCTTTTCCAAGTCTGGGGTAGTCCTCTCTCAGCTGCATCTGTCGAAGGTGTGAAGCGAGGTTTAGAGTGGCATCATTGTTGAGATTACCAGCAAAGTTGAACCTATTGAATATCGCTGTCAGCCCTGTGATGACCTGTGGAATATGCTTGTGGCTGCTGATGTCGTCAAGTATCCTGTTAGCTGAAACAACTCCAAAGACACCATCCACCACTCGCTCCATCACTTCGTTGGACACATCGTCGCGGAAGTCGAAGATAGCTTTGGCCAAGTTATTAATCTCGACGTTGTTTCTGTATTTATCGGTTATCATGGCGGTCTTGAGGATACTTGTGGCGACTAGTTTTACATCCTCCACGGCGTTATCGATCACCTCCTTAGATTTGGCCTTCAACTGCTCATCCCTGTGCTTGGTCTGCTCTATTTCCATAGCTTCAACCAGAGCTATCAACTTCAATGGATCGCTGTTCCCACTGGACTTCATTTCATCACGCAGTGCATTGAATACGAGGAATTGTGACTCAACATTGCTCAGGGCTTTGGCAAAATCCAGTATAATATCCACATTAACTGAAGATCCCGAGTATATATCGTGAACGACATTCGATATCTTGCCCTTGTCGACCAATTCGTTGAACTTTTCCTCGGCCAGAGGATACTTGAGAGCCCTAATGGCTTCCGAAATATCTCGCACCAAGCACTTACTATCATCAGAAGATGTAAGTTTCTGGTCAATAGTCATTTGAATAGTCTTCAACCGGGCGTCTATGGTGGCTAATTGTTTCTTAAAAGTTTCAAATTCTTGCACCAGATTCAGTAGTGCATCTGAAGTAGAGGGAGCTGTAGCTGCACCCACACGCCCATTTGTTTGGGCAAAATTAATACCCACATTCGCGATTACTGCATAGAATACAAATATTAGATACAAAGGAAGTGACCGCACCATCATCGAGTGAGAAGATAACTTGAATCAACAGTGCAACGATCCGAACCACAACACAATCGAGAGCCAACTAAATTATCAAATTCTTGGTTTTCCATGCCAGACAGGTTTGGAGCAGCGATGCAACTTCAGATGCATTCGCAGTAGATCTACTGGGCTCTACATAAAGTGGAAATATATTGTACTTCGTAGTAGATGTAATCTACTCTGCCCTCTTGCAGCCACCGTAGGTAGTTTATAATTTTTTTTTTAATTAATAACAGGGAATGAGATAATACTATCAATCTTGTGTGCCTGTTTGTTTGTTTTTAGGTTTTCCCGTCAAAAGCTGCTCATTCGATTTCGATGAAATGTTTGCTGGCATGTTAGACGTTATATTTGGAATAACATATGGTATGAGAGGAAGGGGCATCTTCTACATGCCCTAGCCCTCTAAGTCGCTTCATATATTCAAATATTTCTCTAAGATCGATGGATTTTTTAGGCCGCTCAGCTTGTAGTTGTACCTCCTCTTCCACTCACCATCTATTCAGCAGGGACCAAAGATTACTGGATGTACGAGTATTTTTCCCTACAGTCACTTTTGATATCGATAGCCGTTTCTGGCCACTGGCACCACTGGTTTGAAAAATTCGTCATTTGTTTTGTTTAAGTACGTTGGCAGATATGCACAGATACTTATTAGGCGGAGCGACAGTCAGCACCGAAGATGTAGATACACTGAAATGCTCTACTACCCATCGAGCTCAAAATATATGAGTCGACCCTGGAGAGAAAACTAAGGGAAGCAGTAGAAGGATAACTATTAGACATCCAAGGCGGCTGCAGATCGGCATTCAGAACCACATCTTCAAGGACGCTCTAGTTACTAGAGTCTAGTAGGACAAAACCTAGATTTCAACACGGAAAAGACTAAAGTAATGGTGATCGGTGGATAACTGAGTCAGCAGCAAAGCGCTGGGAGTAAGCCCTTCAAAGACGGAGGTAGTTCTTTTCACTAAGAAGAGATCAGTTCCTACCTTCAGACCCCAAAACATCGGTAACATTGAACTAAGTATCTATCTAAGTTCAGCTCGATATCTGGCCGTAATTTTAGATTTCAAACTGAACTGGAAGAAAAATATTGCCGAACGCGTCAAAAAAGTAAGCGTTACCTTCTACTCCTGCAAAAAGGCATTCAGTAATACGTGGGGCTTCAAACCAGGTGTGGCGTGCTGGATATACACAGCGGTTGTAAGACTTATTCTCACACATGGTGGACGGGACTCACCAAAATTCAGAGGGCAGCGTGCATCGGAGTCATGGTTTCAATTAGAACAGCACCAACAGCGGCAATGGAAACCATGCTTAGTTTCATTCCGCTTGACATATACTACAGCAGTCTGCCGGCTAAAACCGCTTTAAGACTAAGAGAAGGTCGATTGTGGTCATCGAGCCTTTACGGCCATGCCTCCATTCTGTCCCGATGGGGGACCACGAGTGGATTGACGGAAACTGATCACATGAAACCGATGTTAGCATTTAAAAGGAGATTCACTGCAAGAATTCCTGACAAAATATACTGGAAGAACCGAAGAACCACGAAGAAGAAGGAGTTGGCTTTCTATACTGACGGCTCTAAGATGGACATTGGCACGGGAGCTGGAGTTTATTGTGAGGCCCTAGGAATAAACCACTCCTTTAGAATAAACGACGACTGCAGCGTCTTTCAGGCTGAGGTCACAGCCATCATACAGGCTGCTGAAATTATACGCGAGAGTAATATCGTTGATAAAACGATCACTGTCTATATAGACAGCCAGGCAGCCGTTAAGGCTCTGGACGCTGCTGTAATTGGGTCGAGGCTTGTGAGAAGCTGCAAATCATTCTTAAACGAGATATCTGGAGTCAATTCGGTGATCCTCTGCTGGATACCAGGGCATATGGATATCGAAGGTAACGAAAAAGCTGACGAGCTTGATAGGAAAGGCTCGGCGCTGCACTTATCGCGGGCCCTCCCAACTGTAGCAACCGCAATCAGTTCCTTACGGAAGAAAATAGAAGATTAAGCCACCGGTCGAGCAAAAAAACGCTGGGTTCATCTGGAAACATGCGCAACGGCCAGGGCGCTATAGCCGGCCTATAGCAAGAAGAGACCAACCTCTCTAGTTAAACATAGTCGTTATAACGCACGGGTCATTTCTGGCATAATTACTGAACATTGTGCCATTGGCGTTTACGCGGAGCGACTCGGTGTGCTGCATAACGACTACTGCAGAAGCTGCAGCGACGAAGAAGATATTGAATCTGTTCGTCATCTGTTTTGTGACTGTCCTGCCCTTTCCGTCAGAAGAATGAGGACTCTTTGTAGTTACTTCTTCTTGGAGCTGGAGGACTTGGGTAATGTTGAGCTGATGGACCTCCTGAGATTCATATCACTTTCTGGGTGGTTCTTACAGCGGTTTTTCTTTACAGCGTTTTCAGGCTTAAATGATTGGGCCCAATGGACCCGTACTGTTAGGTTAGGTTAGGTTAGGATCGGCTCTCGATGAGGATGTACTTAGACCAGAAAGTAGGTCCATTGTACTGCCGATGTGTAAGGCGGGTGGATCACCCTCTTACTCTTGGAACCATTTGCTTCGTTGAATGAAGTCGTGAGTTTTAGCCGTGCAGGCGTTGCCGAGATTATTAAGATCATTGTAGAAGTATTCACCCAGAGTGGCCTTCCTGATGTTGGCGAGCGCAAGACAGGCGCACAGGAGATGACTGATGGTCTCTTCTTCCTCTTCATCTCTGCAGCTTCTGCCGAAGTCATTATGAGAGATACCTAATCTTTGGGCATGTCTTCCCATGACGCAGTGCCCAGTGAGGACATTTGTTATTTTTGAGAGTGTTCCACTCTTGTGCTTCAAGAGTCCGATGGACCTGGATTTATTGAGTATCGGCCAGAGCTGTCTGGCGGTATAACATTGGCCTAGATGTTGCCATCGGTGATTGGCTACTTTCTCGACGTCAATTTGAATAAGGTACTTAACATAAGACGCTAGCGCTTCGATGTCGGTGATGCTTATGCTATCTGTACCAGAGGAGCCTTGTCGCGCTAGTTCGTCGGCTGCACAATTACCCGCTATGTCACAGTGACCTGGTACCCAGCAAAGTGTGAAGTTGTACTGAGCAGCTATCTCGTTAAGAGATATGCGACAGTCTTTTACTGCCTTAGATCTCGTAGTGCTGGTTGCGAAGGATTTGATGGCTGCCTGACTGTCGACATAAATAACAATATCAGGTGTTGATAGTGTGCTAGCCCCCAGCCAGTCAGCGGCTTTGCGAACTGCGGTGATTTCGGCTTGAAAAACGCTGCAGTGGTCTGGAAGGTTAAAGGAGAGGTGTATGTCCAGATCTTCTGAGAAAATTCCGGCACCGACACCGTCCTTTGTTTTGGACCCGTCCGTGAAAATTGACAGCGATTCGTTGTAAAGGACATTGCGCTGCGTCCACTCACTTCTGTCCGGTATCGAGTGCGTGTAGCCCTTGTTAAAATCATATTCAGTGGGCAGATGGTCAGTGGAATTGGGAAGATGACGGTGCATCGAAAGTATATTGGCGTGTCCCGTGTGTTGCTCCTTCCACTGCTTGGAGCCTCTCAGTCTTATTGCCGAGCTGACAGCCAATTGCTTACTGACGATGTCAATCGGAAGCAGGTGGAGCATGATTTGGAGCGCCGCTGTGGGAGAAGTTCTCAGTGCACCGGTAATACTGAGACATGCAACTCGCTGAGTTTTTTCCATTATGGATAGGTTGGATGTCTTCTATAAGGCGGGCCACCATACCAATACTCCATACACGAGAATCGGTTTTATGACCGACGTGTATAGCCAGTGCATGATGCTTGGTTTAAGGCCGCAGGTGGAGCCTACTGCTTTCTTGCAGATGTATAGAGCGGCCAGCGATTTCCTGGCCCGTTCGACGACATTCTCTTTCCAAATTAGCTTGCGGTCAAACTTTAGGCCTAAATAGCTAGCACTATTTGAAAGCTTGAAGGTGAATCCCCTTATCTTGGACGGAGTGAAGTCAGGTAGCTTGTGTTTTCTTGTGAATAGGACTAGCTCGGTCTTCGTCGAGTTAACGGAGAGGCCGCATTTGTCGGTCCATCTGAGCAGTTCATTAAGAGCAGACTGCATGACATCGGCCAGCGACTGCGGGTGTTTGCCTGTTGTTAGAACGGCGACATCGTCTGCATAGGCAATAACATTGCATCCAGTTTTTTCGAACTTTAGAAGGGCCTCGTTGAGCATCAAATTCCACAGTAGTGGAGACAGTACACCCCCTTGAGGGGTGCCTCGATGTGCATGTCGCTTGACAGTGCTACTTCCGAAGGATGCTGTTATTACCCTGTTCTTTAGAATGTGTTCTATGAAACAACAGATGGGTTCGCAGATGTTGAGCCTACGTAAGGCACTGGTAATCGAATTTGTTTCAACGTTGTTGAAGGCTCCCTCTAAGTCTAGAAATGACACTAGGGTGAACTCTTTGGTTGAGAGTGATTTTTCAATAGGGTGGATGATGGAGTGCAAAGCCGTTTCGACAGACTTTCCTTTTTGGTAGGCGTGCTGTGACGTGGACAGTAGGGTGCTATCAATAGTGGCCTTGATGTGTAGGTACAGGATTCTTTCCAGAATCTTGCGAAGGACGGACGTTAGACTAATAGGTCTTAAGTCCGTTGGGAGGGTGTGCGATGTCTTGCCAGCTTTGGGTATAAAGACCACTCTTATCTCGGTCCAGGCAGTTGGTGTTGTTCCGAGCTCAAGACAAGCCTTCAGAATGCAGGAAAGATACTGCCATACTATATTGAAGGCCGTCTGAATCTGGGCCGGAAAAACACCATCCGGTCCCGGGGATTTGAATGGTTCGAAACTGTTTACTGCCCATTTCAGCTTATCTTCGCTGATAAGATGAGGAGGTGCCTGTGGGCGTGCAACATTTACCAGGGCGCGGGGTAGGCGTTTTTTTTTTTTTTTTAGGTTGCGCCAAGGATGTATAATCTTCATAGATACTAATAGCCCGAGTGCTACTAGTATGCACGATTCGCAAACCTGAGTAATCGATTCCAGGAATACGCCTACGTACTAAACACACACCCTACACACTTCAACCACTCTCCCCGCGATACTGCCGTTAGGTATTTCTTCGCGGGGCTGGTTAGCAATTATGCTCTAGTCTCCGAGGCCGCCTCTTGGGCTCTTCTTAGGGCTTCTGCTCTTCGCAGCGCATTCTGCACACACACTATGAATGAGCAGATCTCCATCCACTCGCCCTCTGATCGTGTCATGTGACTAACAATATTTTCTGGACTTGGCAGGTTTGCTCTGTCTTCTGCAAAGCGTCTGCAGTAGAACACTGCATGCTCCGCGTCCTCCTCTTCGTTTGGGCATATTGGACACAGGGGCGAACTATCGTGTCCAAATTTATGGAGGTATTTCCGGTAGCCACCGTGTCCGGACAGGAACTGTGTGAGGTGGTAGTTACAGTTCCCCCTCGCTCTCTCTGTCCATGATTTTATAGTGGGAATGAGCTTGTGGGTCCACCTGCCTTTGGTAGAGTTGTCCCACCTAGTTTGCCACAGCGTTGCTGATGCTGCCCTTTCCTCCTCCTTAATCCTTTTTGCCACTTGCTGGTTCGAGGGACGTCTAAGGTATACTCTCTGCATCCCTTCAGCGAGGATGTCGATTGGGACCATCCCAGCTAAAACGCAGGCTGCATCGTCGGAGATAGTTCGGAAGCCGCTGATCACTCTGATTGCGCAGAGCCTGTGAGCTGTTGATAGCTTCTTCCTGCACTCATTTGTCGCCAGTGCACCTGCCCATATCGGGGCAGCGTATAGAAGTACCGAGCTGACCACTCTGGACAGTAGGATCCTGCGGGCGTATCCAGGCCCGCCGATGTTCGGGAGCATTCGGGAGAGTGCTGCCTGCATCAGCGATGCTTTCTTACTGGAATACTTGACCTGGACTTTGAAGCGCAGCCTGTTGTCGAGCATGACTTCAAGGTACCTCAAGGATTCTTTGGACCTGATTATCTGGTTTCCGACCCGGAAGCTGGCGTATTCCACCTTTTTGCGGCTGGTTATTAGGATAGCTTCGGTCTTGTGGGCAGCTAGTTCCAGGCCGGTAAACTCCAGCCATTCCTTTATTCTTATAACTGCCTCATCCGTGGCAGACTCCACCTCGTGTACGTGCTTGGCTACTGTAACCACTGCGATATCATCAGCGAAGCCAATTACTTTGACTCCCTCGGGTAGTGCTAGTCGCAGAACTCCGTCGTACATAATGTTCCATAGGAGAGGTCCCAGAACCGACCCTTGCGGGACTCCCGCGGAAACACTGTAGTGCTTACCGCCATCGTCAGTACGGTATCTTAGCTTCCTATTGCTGAAGTAGTCCGTGACTATCCTCAGCAGGTAGTATGGTGTATCCATCCTGACCAGGGATCTCCTAGTGGATGGCCAGCTTGCCGAGTTGAACGCATTTTTGACGTCGAGCGTTACTACTGCGCAGTATTTCTTCGTCCCCCATTTCCACCTGTTCCCTTGTATTGCTTCAGTTGCTATATCTACTACCGCCTTTATGGCATCGACGGTAGAGCGTGATTTTCTGAAGCCGTACTGACAGTCTGACAGGGCTCCGTTTTCCTCCGCCACCGCAAGCAGTCTGTCATAGATGATACGCTCTAGGATCTTCCCCAGCGTATCGAGCAGGCATATTGGGCGATACGATGATGGTTGTCCGGGCGGCTTATTGCCCTTTGGAAGCAGCACTAAGTGTTGTAATTTCCATGGTGTAGGGAATACCCCTTCCTCTATGCACCTTTGCATCGTTGTTAGAAAGATGTCCGGTCTCGTCTTAACAGCCGCCTTGATTGCCCTATTCGGGATGCCATCCGGTCCAGGTGCTTTGCTGTCTCCGATTTTTCTGCATGCCCCAAAGAGTTCTTCTGACGTGATTGCCGGGATATGCTCCATGCTGATCTCCCTCGTGATGGAGACCATAGTAGTTGGTCTATGGGGGAATAGGTGCTCTACTATAGTCTTTAGCATTGCCGGGCATGTAAGTTGTGGAAACCTGCTGCTTTAAAGCTTCTTCATTTGGGGGTAGGCGTGCAGCCGGGGAAGTGCGTGTCCATGAGCACGTTGAGCGATGCTTCGTCCGATTCAGCCCAGGATCCATTGGGATTCATGAGGACATTAGGTATAGTTGGTGTTTTGGAGAGGACTTTTCGCAGTCTAGAGGATTGAGACGTGTTGTCAATACTCTGGAAAAAACCGCGCCAGGATCTGCGTCTAGCTTTCCGAACCTCTATTTTGAAGTTCTTCAGACTTTCTTTGTAGATCTCCCAGTCCAGTGGTAGCCTTGTTCGTTTGGCTTTATTGAATTGTTTCCTGCTTGTGCAGCGAAGACTGTTGAGTTCTGCATTCCACCATGGGGGACGATTGCCCACCTTTCTTCTTGTGATCGGACATGATTCGATGAAAGCTGTATTAAGCGTAGAAGTTAGAACGGTGTTTAGCTTGTCTAATTCCAACTGTGTAGTTGGTGTAGTGTACACTTGATTGGATAGTTTAGCAGAGAGGGATTTATTGTGTAAGCACCAGTCGGTTTTCCGTCGATTGCGGAAGACCAAAGGTGCGGTACTGTGACAAATTTCCAGTTTGTACTCCAGATAGCGGTGATTGGACCCGTACTGTTGGTCTGAGCGAGCAGTGACTCTTTGTCACAAGGCAACCATCTACCTAACCTAACCTAATAGTGATCACGTATAGGTTAGAATAGTGGTGGAATAAGTCAAGAACTATAAGTACTTAGGGAGTGGTAACATGAAAGAAGATTTAAAAGAAAGAGTTAAGATGGCAAGTCGACTATTTGGTGGTCAAATGGTAGTGCATGCGATTATCTTCTTCTTTTTTTTATCAGCGAGGTTATGATCTGAAAATAAGGGATCATAACCCTCCCACTTCACTGCATTTCTACTCATCCGCCTGTGGGGTACGCCTATTTGACCTCAGGAAATATCGGCACGCCTGCCGATTTTGGATCACTCGGTTACTGAGGCCAATGAAATGCCGATGACGTCGCATTTGTGTGATACAGGCGTTTATAGGCCTGCCTCTCCTCCCTCGCGATATCTTTCTAACGTTCAATGATATTGCCTTTTTAACGGCGTTCAAATGATCTTTTCTTTGAACGTGGCAATACCAGCTGAGCCGGTCGCGCTCTGTTTTTTGTACGATGGTTTCCTTGATGTGAAAGCTTCCAAGGATCTTCGAACTTCTTATTCGATCAAGCTTTGTCACTCCTGCTGTCATGCGAAGCATCTTCATCTCAGCTGCCGTTAATTTACTTTCATACGTTTTGTACATCGTCCAACATTGTGAACCGTATGTGAGCGCTGGACGTACAACTGCGGCGTAGAGCCTTCCTTTCAACTCAGGTGGCATTTTTCTGTCACAGAAGATAGCGGAATTTTCTCGCCACTTCATCCACCCTACGCTTACACGATGATTGATGTCGTCATCACAGGTTGCTTTGCTATTGATCATAGATCCCAGATATATGAACTTTTTGCACTTGGGAAGCACTGTTCCATTCAAATAAATGTCTGGAATAGGCCTGAGTGGATCAGAGAACGGGCAGCACAAGTACTCTGTCTTTTTTGAACTAATGCGATACCCATTTCCCTCCAAAACGTCCACCCACACATCAAGTGCTCGTTGCAGGGATGTAGAATCCTCACTTATGATGGCTCCATCGTCAGCAAAGAATAACTGATGTACCTTGGGGTCCATCACTTTACCTTCAAGCAGATAATCAAGGACTGTAATAAAGAGCAAAGGACTTAAAACGCTTCCCTGGTGCACCCCGACTTTGATTGGGAACTCTTCGGTTACTCCAGCGAGGCATCTTACTCTTATCTTTGCTCCTTCGTACATTTTTTTTTTTTTTTTTTTTTTATGGTTGCGCCAAAGGGTGTGTAATCTTCTAAAGATACCAGTAGCCCGAGCTACTGGCATGCACGATTCTTACTTACTTAGGTGGCGCTACAGTTCGGGGTGAACCTGGGCCTCAACCAACAAGCCTCTCCATTTAGCTCGGTCTTTAGCTAATTGCCTCCAGTTGCGCACTCCAAGTTGGTCGAGGTCCCCTTGAACTTGTGCGCGCCACCTACGGCGATAATTCCCTCTACTGCGTCGTCCCTCGGGGTTAGATTCGAAGACTCTGCGGGCCGGAGCGTTGGTGTCCATTCGCTCTACATGTCCTAGCCATCTCAGACGTCCAATACGCAGTTTTTTGACTAGGTCAATGTCACTGTATAGCTCGTATAGTTCGTGATTGAATCTTCTCCTCCAAAACCCGTCAACGCAAACGGGACCGAAAATCTTACGAAGAATTTTTCTCTCGAAGCGACCAAGGATATCTTCATCCTCTTTTAATAAAGTCCATGTTTCAGCGCCGTAAAGCAGGACTGGGATGATCAAGGTCTTATATAGAGTCTCCTTAGTTGTTCGAGATAGGGCTTTACTGTTGAATTGCCTTATAAGCTCAAAAAAACAGCGATTGGCAAGAGTTATTCTTCGATTGATTTCTACGCTGATTTTGTTTGCTGAATTTATAGCAGAGCCAAGGTAGACAAAGTCCCTTACTACCTCGAAGTTATAGCTGCCCACGGTGACGTTTTGTCCAATTCGTCGATGTTGGTTTTCCCTTCTTGTTGACAGCATATACTTGGTTTTGCCCTCGTTTATCGCCAAACCCATTTTGGCCGCTTCCGCCTCAATGCTTGCAAAAGCACCGGTGACAGCCCGCTGAGATCTTCCGATAATGTCTATATCGTCGGCGTATGCAAGCAGTTGTACAGACTTGTAATAGATTGTGCCTCCGGTGTTGGCTTGTGAGTTCCGCACAATCCGTTCAAGTACAATATTGAAGAAGTCACATGACAGCGCGTCACCTTGTCTAAAGCCTTTTTTGACATCAAAGGTCTCGGTGAGGTCATTACCGACCTTGATGGAGCAGCGAGCGTTCTCCATCGTCAGCCTGCACAGGCGGACAAGTTTGGCAGGGATGTCAAAACTAGACATGGCTCTATAAAGCTCTTCTCTATAGATGCTGTCATAGGCGGCCTTGAAATCGATAAAGAGGTGGTGAGTATCGATTTGGAATTCTTGGGTTTTCTCCAGGATCTGCCGAAGTGTGAAGATTTGATCGATGGTGGACTTTCCTGGCCTGAAACCGCACTGATAGGGTCCAATCAGGCTGTTGATAAAAGGTTTCAGGCGTTCACACAATATCGCAGAAAAGATCTTGTACGCGATGTTGAGGGGACTGATGCCTCTATAACTGGCGCAGTTGAGGGGGTCTCCTTTCTTGTGGATCGGGCAAACGATGCTGAGATTCCATTCATCAGGCATACACTCCTCTGACCAAATATTAGAAATGAGTTGGTGTATGCACTCTACCAATTCATCCCCAGCTGCCTTGAAAAGTTTGACTATTTTGACTATCATCGTCCATGCTGAATGGTTCATTCTGCCTGACAGCGGGATGTTGGTCTTCGTCGCCGTTATACAGTCTGCAGAAGTAGTTTTTCCATATTCTCAGCACCGACTGTGATTCTACTACGAGGTTTCCATTCTCATCTCTACAGGTTTCTGTACGGGTATTGCTCCTCTGACACGTTCTTTTTACCTTTGGTAAAACTTCCGTACATTGTTCCTGGAGTATAGACTCTCGATATTCTCAAACGCGCGCTTCTCATGCTCTTTCTTCTTCTTTTGGAGAAGCCGATGTTCTTCCCGTCTCTTTTGCTCGTAGAGCTCACGAGCAGCTCTCGTCTTCCTTTGCAGCGCCGCTTCGTATGCCTCTTGTTTTGCTGCATGCACTCGCCGGCATTCTTCGTCAAACCAGGGGTTTCGCGGTGGTGGGCGAGCGAGACCCAGCACATCAGTCGCGGCGTTTCTGATGGCATGTTGGCAGCGTTGCCACTGGTCTTCGGCACTTGATGCTGGCGGTATAGGGGTGATTGAGAGATTTCGGGATACGCGTTCAGCGAAGAGTCTGGCGGTCTCTTGCGATTGTAGCTTTTCGACGTTAAATTTTCTCACAGTAGTTCTTCTTTGTTGCTCAGATTGGGATATCCGCATTCGTACCTTGGCTACAACAAGGTAATGATCCGAGTCTATGTTGGCCGCTCGGAAGGTCCGGACATCCAGAATACTGGAGGCATGCCTTGCGTCGATCGCAATATGATCAACTTGGTTGATCGTTACATGTTCATTGGACCGCCATGCCTGCTTATGAATATCGAGATGAGGAAACCATGTGCTTGCTATGGTGACATTTCGCTCCACAGCGAAATCAATTAGCCTTAGTCCGTTATCAGACGTGGTGTCGTGTAGGCTATGCTTACCGACTGCCCTACCAAAGACGTCCTCCTTTCCTAATTTGGCGTTAAAATCGCCCAATACGATCTTAACGTCGTATTTAGGACATTGCTCGTATGTTTTGTCGAGGAGCTCGTAGAAACACTCTTTGGAGGCAGGGTCCTTTTCTTCTGTGGGGGCATGAACACATAATAGGCTTATGTTAGCGAATTTAGCCTTGATCCGGATAGTCATAATACGCTCGCTCACGTGTCGGAAGCTTAAGACTTCTTGCCTAAGTCTGCCGCGTATGACAAATCCGCATCCGAATAAGCGTTGCCTGTTGCCTCTGTAGGAATCACCGTAGTAGATGTCACAGTTTTTCATCCTCTTTTTGCCTGGCCCATCCCATCGCACTTCCTGGATGGCGGTAATATCTGCTTTATAGCAGTCTAGGGCCTCTGCTAGTTGTTCGGCTGCACGTGGTCTGTAAACGGACAGAACATTCCACGTACAGATCCGAAGGTCGTTGTCCTTATTTCGTTTGCTGGGGTCGTCATTAGTTGGGTCATCCTTATCCGAGGCTTTTGGTTGTTTCGGAACCATGCGTTTTTTACGTGGTAGGGAAGTTACCCCGACGGCACAACCCCCAACCTGGAGGGCCAGTTCCTTAATTATTCCCCTAGGACGAGGGGCCGGGTACACCGGTGCCAGTAGTCCACTACGGGAGTATGAGCGCTGCCGTTGGCCCATTAAGGGCTCCTCCGCCACCATCTCTATTCCAATGTCCTGACCAACATTGGAAATTCCTTACCGACCTGTGATCCGAATACGTCGAAGCAGCTCGCGCAAGGTATTCACTAAGTTCAACCTAACTGGAACTATAGACGCCACCGTTGACTCCGTCTAGGGGATTCGTCCACTGCCGCCTGGAACAGGAAGAAGTGCTCTAGTGAGAAAAGCACTCTTCCCCCCCTCTCTCATCTGCTGCCACCAAGAATCCGCCAAACGGGGTTGGTTACCCATTTCTTGGATTAAGGTACTAGGCACCCGGCTGTCACCGCGTGGAGGTTGAGAGTAGGAGTTGGTAGGCCTCAGCTGAGTGAAAACGCTTGTGTTTTCATATGATCGCATGCACTACCGTTTGACCAGCCATGCACGATTCGCAAACCTGAATAATCGATGCCAGGACTACCGCGGGACTACCGTTAGATATTACTTCGCGGGGCTGGTTAGCTATTTATGCTCTTCTTTCGCTGTCTTACGCTCCTTGTTCCAAAAGTGTTGCCGGTTGGACTTGGTTGCTCTCTCTGACTCTTTCCAGCCTCCTAAGTTCCTGCACGATTATCGCTGCAACTTGTTTCACCGCGTCCCATATTGCATTCGATGCTATCATATGGTGCACAATGTTTTCGGGGGTTGGTATTTCTCCAATTTTTTCCTCCAGTTCTCTGTGCTCTATATGAAAACGTGGGCACTGAAAAAAATACGTGCTGAGCGTCTTGTGGGGCCTCTCCGCAATTTGGACAGTTGGGAGATTCATCGAGCCCAAACCTGTTGAGATACGCTCGAAAGCGTATCCAGTTCCTGTTAGGAACTGGCTAAGATAGAAATCTACCTCTCCGTGTTTCCGATCCATCCATTTTTGGATATCCGGTATAAGTCGATGGGTCCATCTTCCCTTTGAGGACTAGTTCCATCGCTCCTGCCATGCTCTAATGCTTCGCTGTCTTTCTTCCAGCTTGATATTTTTGACTGACGCTTGAGGTTCCTGAATTTTGGCGTCGTAGGTCCTTTATAGCTCGATAGCCAAGATATCCGCTGGTAGCATTCCCGCGATGACACATACTGCCTCGTCTGACACCGTACGAAAGGCACAGCATACTCTCAGCGCACATAGTCTGTTGACAGAGTTTATCCTTCTTGCGTAGGTCTTTTTCATCATAGCTTTGGCCCATATGGGTGGCGCATACATAAGGATGGACTGCACCACCCTTGATAGAATAAGTCTCCTTTGTTGCCTAGGACCTCCAATATTTATCATTATTCTTGATAAGGCACCGCTCACCCGAGCCGCTTTGTCACACGTTCTTTCAAGGTGTTCCTTGTAAGTGAGCCTCGCGTCGATCATCACACCTAGGTATTTGATAACCGATTTTGAAGTCGTATTATGATCTCCTACTCTGATGGTGATTTCTTCTCTTTTCTTGCGGCTGCTTACCAATACTGCCTCTGTCTTATGTTCGGCGAGCTCTAACCCGACTGCTGCCATCCACCGTTTGACTTTTCGGATACATTCATTTGCAGTATCCTCTATTTCTTCTAGATGTTTTACAACCACGACAATTGCAATATCATCGGCGAAGCCTATGATTTTTGCCTCATTTGGGATTCCAAGCCTTAGAACCCCATCATACATAATGTTCCAAAGGATAGGGCCTAATACCGATCCTTGTGGAACTCCGCCAGATATGTGGTACTGCTTTACTCCATCGTCGGTATCGAAGTGCAGAAACCGTTTCTCGAAGTAGCTCAGTATTATTTTAATTAAGAACCATGGCACCATCATTGACCTAAGCGATTGCACTATGAGTCCCCAATTCGCAGAATTGAACGCGTTTTTGACGTCCAATGTTATTACGGCACCGTATTTCTTTGCACCGCCTCTCCATCTCCTGCCCTGAATAGCTTCTTCCAAGGTTGTAGTTACCCTTCTTATTGCGTGGAACGAGCTTTCCTAAAACCATACTGTTGGTTGGAGAGTCCCCCGGCTTCATCAATTGCCACTTCTAATCGGTTGCATATGATTCGCTCCAGTATTTTACCCATTGTGTCTAACAGGCATATGGGACGGTATGACGAGGGTTCGTCTGGTGGTTTTTTCCCTTTAGACAGCAGCACTAGATGTTGCTTTTTCCATTGGTCTGGAAAAACTCCTTCTGTTAGACACTTGTTGTAGAGTTCCACAAATGGTTGCGTATTTGTTTTAATGGCTAATTTAAGGGCCTTGTTCGGTATGCCATCCAATCCAGGTGACTTGGTGTCCTCGAATCGTCTGCATACATCCAGGAGTTCCCTTTGCGTGACAGTTGGGATGTCCTGTACTTCCGGAGGTGGCTCTATACGCTCTGCTGGTGTTTGAGGGGGGAACAACCCCGATACAATTTTCTGCATAAGGAGAGGGCATGAGGGGGAGGGTGTCCTAGTGCCTTTGAGTTTTGCCATTACTGTTCTATAGGCGGTGCCCCAAGGATTTACATCTGCTGGCTCGCAGAGTTCCTTAAAGCTATTGCTCTTACTTCTGCGGACGGCTAGTTTTAGCTCTCTTCGCCTATCTTTGAATTGCACCCGTAGGTCCTGATGTGTGGACAAACCTCTGGATCGCTGGAATAGTCTTCTGGCTCTATGGCACTTGCTGCGTAGCTCTGCTATCTCTTGGTTCCACCAGTATACTGGTGGCCGGCGATTTGTTGACGTTTTCCGGGCCATGGATGCGTCGCAAGCCCTGGTTACTTGTTTGGTAACCTCAGCGGCCATAGCGTTTGCTGTTCCTGGGCTTATTGTTGACTCTGCAAAAATCAGGGCAAAAGTGTCTTTGTCCATGGTGCTTATTTTCCACCCCATTCGTTGTGCCTTCTTTGGGCGTTCATGGGTTGGTCTCCTAGGTTGTACTTCAAACAGGATGGCAGGGTGGTCGCTGTGAGTATATTGATTACTGACTCTCCAGTTGGCGCCTCTCGATAAGGAACTAGTTGCAAAGGTAATATCAACTATGGAGCCTACCCCATTTCTACTAAAAGTGTGCTCACTTCCTGTATTTAGCAATATTAGGTCTAGTGACGATACGGCTTCTAGGAGAGCTTCTCCCCTTCTATTGGTCCGTGCGCTGCCCCAATCAGTGGCCCATGCATTGAAGTCTCCAGCTATAATCGTTGGGCTACGACCTCTAGCATCATCCACGAGCCTATCAAGCATACTTTGGAACTCCTCAATGGTGTTGTTTGGAGATGCATAACAGCTTTAGACATGCACTCCTTTGACCCTTGCTCGCACGAAGCCTGTTCCGGGTGTCATCATTTTTTCTTCAAAGGCGCAATCTCCGCCGGCCCAAATAGCAGCTCTTTTTGAGTCATCCGCAGCCCAAACTGTATCATCGAGATTTTTGTACTGCTCACATAATACGGCAACATCTATCTTTAACTCGCGAACGGTTTGTGTCAAGATGTCCTGTGCCGCTTCGCAGTGGTTTAAGTTTAGTTGCAGCACTTTCATATTCTTCTTGCGAATTTTGCAGCTTCTTGGTATACCGGGCATACTATGCTTCCTGCCGCGTGTTTGATGTTGCCACTTCCCTTCTCTTCGCAAAGGACGCACCTTGCATCATTGCTTCAGTTCTTGGATATATTGCCTTTCTGTCCACACCTAACGCAATCCTCACTCCTATCCAACGTGTTTTCACACGCCTTTGCTAGGTGCCCGAAGTTAAGACACCTAAAACATCGCAGCGGTATTATTTTCTCCCGTATTCGGCATACCGTCCATCCGATTTTTATTTTTCCAACCTCCAGAACTTTTTTGGCAATTTTTATCGGGAGGCTAATGACGGCAGTTTGCGTCCCTGCGTAGGCTGTCCTCATAGATTTGGTGGATGAGATCTCTATGCCTTGTACTTCCTCGAACTGCTCGGACAGAGCTTGGCAGATCTCTTCCTTTGTGGTGACGCCATCTAGGTCTTTGCACTCAATGAGCACCTCTTGCGTTAGGGATCTCACTTCCGCTATTTCACCGAGAACTTTTCCCACTTTACTTTGGTGTTCGGATGTTCTTCCATCAGCTGCTTTCTTGAGCTCAAGCAGTAGCTCTCCCTTGGCTGTCCTTCTTATGCGGGTTACATCACACCCGAGTCCATTCAACTCAGGGTTGGTCTTCACCTTTCGGAATATGTCGCAATAGGAAATTTCTCCGGTCTTTTTAATTACCAGTGCGTCAGGCTTAGCATATATCTTGCCTCGACTTTTTTCTACTCTTGTCCAAACGACTTTATTAGTAGTTTCTGCACCTGGTTCTTCGATCCGGGGTTTCACTGTCTGTCCATGGTTTTTCCCTGTGGCCTTTTTTTTTCTTCTCTTTTTGGTCCTTATGCACGATTTGTTTCACCTCCATTTCCGTTTTTTCCGCAAATATTTCGGCGTATGACGGTGTGGAGGGTTCTTCGGTATTTGGAGATCTCGTCCTTTTTCGCTTGGGGTCTGGCAGTTGTTCCAACGAAGAAGGGAAAGCCAACTCACTCATTTCTGGAGAGTGGATGGTTTGAGTGGCTTTAGACACTCTACTGCATACCACTTTATCTATTTTGCAATCTACTGCGCAGCTGTAGTGTTTGCGAATTGCACTAGCCAGTTTCCTAATCTCATTATGTACATTGTTTTTTCCCTTAATGAATTCCATCAGTGCCGAGATGTGCTTTCCCAGGGAATGCATGGCTTCACGTTTTTCTCTCTCTTCGCTGGTTTCTTTGGCCTTTGCTTCCGTGTTGGTTTCGGACTTCAGACTACCAGTTTCTATTTCACTGGGGAGAGATTTTGACGGCATTTGCGAGGTTGTCTGTTCATTTATTGCTTCAGATGGAATCTCCGCATTTGTGTTCTCTTCTTGCGTCGGTCCATCCGTTATTTTTAACGGCGGTGATCGCATCAGTACCGAGCTTCTCCTGAACGGATTTTCCTCTGTACTTTCGACTCCTGAGTTTTGTACTTTTTTTTGTTCTTTTTTTTTCTGTTTTATTTGTATAAAAGTCCGCCGGAAGTGCAAGCGCACAAGAAACAGGACTTAGAGAAATGTAAAAGCTTTGAGAAGGAAAATAACGAACTTCGCAATAGGCTTGATGAAATGGATCGGCTCTACCAAGAGCTCAAAAAAGAGGTAGACATGCTGAGAGAGGAAAACAAGCTTCTAAAGAACTCGCTTTTACAAAAAGAACGCGAAGATTCCCCTCCCCGCGCAGCTAATCCACAATATCACACGGACGAAGAAGAGCTTGCACGCGAAACGAATTGCGTCTTAAAGAAAAGACCTAGCAAAAAACGCAGAGCCGGCTCTTCGCCCGAAATCGAGCCGCGAAAAGAAAACAAGCAAAATGAGCCGAAGCCAAAATAAACTCAAGCTAAAGCACGTCCTCCGCCTGCAATAAACGTCGTTGGCATAACGGACTACAGTAAGCTACATTGCCTTCTTAAAGGTACGACGACATCGAAATTCAAGGTAACGTCACTCAGGAACAATGCGTGGAAAATTAACGTTGATGACTCCGATGGCTACCGAGCAATATCACAAAAATTAAACACGGAAAAAATCCAGTGGTATACTTATGAAAATAAGTCAGAAAGACCACTGCGTGTTATAGCAAGGGGTCTCCACCCCTCGTGCACAAAAGACGACGTAATGAACGACCTCAAAGCTAAAGGTTTGAAAATTCTTAATGCCGTCAATATTCTCAAAAAGGTGAAGCAACAAACGGAACAAGGCCAGGAAATCATGGTCAAGCATGGACTTCCGCTCTTTATGCTTACCTTTGACAGGAGCGAAAATGTAGACGATATTTATAACGTTAAAACTATTCTGAATATCGTAGTCAAGATTGAGCCTATGCGTACGAGTACGAGATCGATACCTCAGTGTAAACGCTGTCAAGGCTTTAATCACACACAGTTGTATTGTCAAAAAGAGCCGAGATGCGTAAAATGTGCTGGTAACCATCTCTCAGAAAAGTGTGACCTAAATAAGCAGGCCCCGGCTACCTGCATTAACTGCAAAGGAAAGCACCCAGCGAACTATCGAGGTTGCGAAGTGGCAAAAGAGCTTCAAAAAAGGCGAGACACATTTAAAAATATTCAACGCCAGAACGCAGAACCGGTTAAAAATAGTCGTGAAATCGCTAAGCCAAGGGTAACGACCGTCAATAAAGACGTCAAACTTAAGACGAGAGTCGAGCAAAGTAAAGTTCCTTCGGCAAAATCAAAGGAAAAGCCACAATCTCCAGAGACGCTAACATATGCTCAAGCTGCGTCGCTAGAAACCAAGCAAAGCGGTGTTACGGTAGACCCAGTCTCCCAAGTCTTCTCTATAATTCTTGCGAAACTTGAGGAGCAAACGAAGGTAAACAAAGTCATATTTGATAAATTGAGCAAGCTCGAGTTAAAACCTCGCCAAAAAAGAACTCCCATATGAATATGAATCAGTTACTAAAAATTTTAACATGGAACGCAAACGGCCTTCTACAAAAAAAACGCCGAATTAGAAGTATTCTTACGGAATGACAACATTGACATTTGCTTGATCTCTGAAACTCATTTGACAAAGGAATCCGGAGTAAAAATAAGAGGGTATCGTGCTTATCACGCATACCACCCTTCCGGAAGAGCTAGAGGCGGATCCTCCTTATTCATTAAAGACTGCATTGAGCACTCCATAAATACGACGATTGAAATCGATACAATGCAAACAAGCTCAGTTCGAGTTAAGAATAGGCACTCATATTTCAACATCGCGTCCATTTATTGTCCTCCGCGATGCACGTTTCGAAGTAACGACTTTGTACGTCTCCTTGACTCACTTGGACCGAATTTCATTATAGGTGGCGATTTCAACGCAAAACACACCTTTTGGGGTTCCAGATCCAATTCACGGAAAGGCAGACTTCTGTACGAAGCCGGTATGCAATTCGGGGTTGATTTCTTTTCTACGGGGAAACCGACGTATTGGCCCTCTGATACAGCAAAAACACCGGACCTAATAGACTTCTTCGTAGCGAAAGGAGTATCTTCAAATTTTGCGAAAGTAGAGGAAAGCTTTGATCCCTCCTCAGATCACTCGTCTGTAATCTTGACAATAAGTGACCGACTAATGACAGTAGAAGCTGTGCCTAGATTAACTAACAAAAAAACTAACTGGCGCGACTTTAGAACTGATTGCGAAGAAAATATTGTCTTAAATGTATCGCTCAAAACACCCTTCGAAATAGAAGATGAGCTCGGCAAATTTATTGAATCAATACAAAATGCCGCGTGGAAAAATACACCTTTAAGGAGGAAAGAAGTCCCATGCAATGAAGCTTATTATCCGCCGGAAATAAAAGAACTTATTCGAGAAAAGAGGAGAGCACGCAAAATATGGCAACAAACTCGCGCTCCCCAGCATAAAACCCACTCGAATTTCTTATGCAATAAGCTTAAAAAAGCGATCCAAGACCTAAAAAACCGAGAGACTTCAGCTTATCTTGAAGGTTTAACCGCCGAAAAAACTACTAATTACTCGCTCTGGAAAGCTGTCAAAAGAATTAAAAAACCGCAAATACATTCGCCACCGATAAGAAAAAACAACGACGAATGGGCAAAAGGTGACAAAGAAAAAGCGGATCTATTTGCCGAGCACTTAGAAGAAACTTTTAAGCCATTTGATGGAGAAACATTGGTAGACGATTTTACCGGTACGACTACGACATCTGACAACCTTAGAATAAAAAGTGTGTCACTTATAGAACTTTGCCAGGCAATAAAAAACCTGAAGAACAATAAAGCTCCTGGCTATGATTTAATAACCGGACAAATCCTCAAGGAATTACCAAAAAAGGCACTATTAAAATTGCTTTATTTAATAAATGCTTCCATTAGATTATTATACGTTCCAAATCAATGGAAAGTCGCAGAAGTCATAATGGTTCCGAAACCGGGAAAATCTCCAAATGACAAAAAATCGTACAGACCGATATCGCTACTACCAATAATATCGAAGGTATTTGAAAAACTCCTTCTGAAACGGATTCTTCCGGTCATTGAAGAGAGACGCCTAATACCTGACCACCAATTCGGGTTCAGAATCAAGCATTCCACAATTGACCAGGTTTATAGAATAACCGACGAAATTGAAAAAGCCCTTGAGGAGAAAAAGATTTGTTCTAGCGCTTTTCTTGACGTATCTCAAGCCTTCGACAGGGTTTGGCACGATGGATTGAATTATAAGCTAAGACGAATCCTTCCGGAGCAACTTCATAAGATCTTAGAATCGTACCTTAAAAACAGACTTTTTCGTGTTAAGCACGGAACTGAATATTCTGATTTTAAAGAAATCGCCGCCGGAGTTCCGCAAGGAAGTGTCCTTGGGCCTATCGTATTCTTGCTGTACACTGGGGACATACCTCAAACTGAAGGCACTATTGTAGCTACGTTCGCGGACGATACGGCTATTTTGGCAACGGAAAGTTCAATCGAGTCAGCAACCATAAAACTCCAACGAGCCTTGGATAAAATCTGTGAGTGGACAAAAACTTGGCGCATTGTTCTTAACGAGACCAAATCGACGCATGTTAACTTCACTTACAAGAAAATAATCAACCTTCCCGTTTTCATTAACTCGGTACAAATACCGCATGCAAACGAAGCTAAATATCTGGGAATGACACTAGACGCGAAACTTAAATGGAAACCTCACGTTAAAAAGAAACGTGACGAAGTCGAAAATCGACTTAGAGAAATGTATTGGCTAATTGGAAGATATTCCAAACTAAGCGTATATAACAAACTGCTTCTGTATAAGCAAGTGCTTAAACCCGTGTGGACGTACGGTATACAACTCTGGGGTTGTACCAAACCAAGCAATAGGAATCTCATACAATCATTGCAAAATAAAATTATAAGAATAATCGTGAACGCTCCCTGGTATATCAGAAACAATGATATCCACAGAGACTTGGGGATAGCTACCGTGGAGAACGAAATAAAAAACTTCGCTCGCAAGCTTCGTATTCGTCTTCATAGCCATTGCAACTGTGCCATACTCCAAACTTTGGATGTGACAAATCTTACGCGCCGACTTCAAAGAACGAAACCGTTCGAATTAGCGCTATAAGACAAAAAGCCGCATGTCATGACGGTTTCAGCAGGTGCTTTTATTGGAAATCTACCTGCCTCACGCGAATATAAATCTGAAGCTTAAACTACTTGATAAGGTCAAACTTAGTCGTAGTAAACAAAACGAAGGGAAGGGTGTTTTTAGTCAGTAGAAATCTGACACTACTATGAGTACACGGTCTCATAGTGTCTCATGAAGATTTTCACCTACCCACGAAAAAAAAAAAAAAAAAAATTTGTATTTGTTTTCGTTTGATTCATAGTTGGATCCCACGAGTATGGGGGAAAGAAAGGTCCACCACATCAGAGACCCCTGTAATGTGGTAAGGCTATATTACAACCAGAGGGCACCAGTTATCTGGAGGGCTCCGTTAGCGATGCTGTATGGGTTTACGTCCCCAGCACCATTCAGGCCTCGGTACGGGTCGCATAACCTAACTTAGGGACCTTGCTCCTTCGTACATGTCCATGATCATCTGTACATAGGTTTCTGGAACCCCTCGATGTCTTAGCGCCACCCATATCAGATCTCGTGCTTGTCTGTCGCATGCCTTTTCAAAGTCAACCAATACAATATGCAAATCCTTAAGGAATCACGATGTTTTTCCATTATGATCCTTTACTTTGGATTGCATCTGTGGTTGATTTACCCGAGACAAACCCGCACTGATCATCAGATAGCCGTATTATTTTTCGCAGTCGGCCACCTAATACCCGCTCAACGATCTTCATGGTGTGTGACATCAGCTTGATCGAACGGTAGTTATCACAGTTTCGCGTATCACCCTTCCCTTTGTATACAGGGAGAAGGTAATTTTCCCTCCATTGATTCGGCATTGGATCACCTCTCACGAATTTGGAGATGAGAATTCTGAGCCATCTGAACCCGATGTCTCCCATCTTTTTCCAGAACTCAGAGGGTATCTCGTCTGGCCCAACCGCTTTTCGTTTTTTGGAGTATTTGACCGCCTGACTAACTTCTTCGACTGTAATGTCGGGTATTTCTTCACAGTTAGGGGTGGCTCTTGGAAAGTATAGCCGGGGAAACTGTTCGTTTAAAAGCTCTTCACAACACTGCCGCCACCTCTGCAGAATTTTGTCGTCATCCACAAGAAGCTGGCCATGAGCATTGTTAATGAACTTTGGCGAACGAATCTCCTGAGCATTCCTCCCTCTTTGGGCGGCTATTTTGAAGATAGTGGCACTCTTGTTCATATTGTGTCTTCGCAGCTCCTGGATAGCCTGGTTTGCATCAGCAACGGGGGAAAATATTTTCTCCAGCTCCCGATACAGGCCCTCCGTACTCTCTGCTTGAAGCTGGGCGCACTTCTTCTTCGCTTTTTTCTTGCAGCATCTGTATTTCGAGGCGAACTTTTTCGTCACTATTATTAGAGGGGCACTTTGACCAAGCTTTGAAAGCCGCTTTCTTCTCATTTATCACTTTCTTAGCTTCATCACTCCACCACCATGTTTCTTTGGCGTGTTGATGGTGGCCTTTTGAAGCTCCTAGCAGTGATTTGGCCTTATTTAAGTAAGTTCGCTGTAGGGAATCCTACATATTTTGTGCTTTGCACTCTTCATCCTCAGCTCCGTTGATGGTGTGAAAGAGGTAATTTTTCATTACGAAAACAAAAGCCTCGCCTTTTTCTTTGTCCAGATAGTACCATTTGATTTTCTCAGAGACCCTTGTTTGTTTGCTTTTCTTTGGTGTTTTCATAAAAATTTCTGTTAGCAGGAGACGGTGTTGCCGAACGATTGCCTCTCCCAGGATCACTTTACAATCTTTTACCCGAGGCTTTATGAAACTGGCTACCAAATGGTAGTCAATCTGAGTTTCATCTCCACCACTGCTGTACTGCACAGCTGCACAGACTATACATTGTAAGAAACTAGATCTTTCCGAGATTACACTTTTCGTGAATAGTCAAGCGTCAATCAATGAACTAGACAGCGAGGAAGTTAGATCAAAAACAGTTTCCAGATGCCGCAAAACGTTGAACAGAATATGCAACACCCAAGACGTAACTCTCCGTAAATATAGAAGGAAACGAGATAGTAGATGAGTAGAGTAGTGTGGGCGCCGTGGCGTAAGTGGTTAGTGTGTCGGATCACTACGCATGAGGTTCCAAGTTCAAATCACAGAAAACACCAAAAAGTTTTTTCACGGTCCCACCTCTCGCGAGCGTCTGACAAACATCCGAGAGTATTGTTGTCATGAAAAAGCTTCCCAAATTGCCGTTCGGATTCGGCATTAAAAAACTGTAAGTCCCTTCCATTCGTGTGAAAAATATAACGCACACAACATGAGTGGTTGCGAGGAGCTAGGCCCTGGCACTTTAAAGAGCTGTTGCGGCAAATATTGTTGTATTGAGATAGTAGATGATCTAGCTAAAAAGTGATCAGCATTGGAGTTTCAACATACCCAGTTCCAATTGGTGTACTAAACGGCAAAATTTACCTAATAGCCAAGAGAACTGATTAACTCCGCGTGTCCCACCAGAAGCGACTTTGTCATTATCTCATAGCTTATGGTTGACACATAGCCAAATGATTTAAAAACGGGTTCTACGTAACAAAAGAAACACACAACGGACCGTATAGCCCCGTGATAGGCGCTTAGGTGCACTTCCAGCCAACCTCACCTAACCCAAGTCCAAAGTACAAGAAATATATTAACGTGTACATACCCGTGTAATCGACAATCATTACATTCCCATTTCGAGAAATGCAACCGATCGAAGTTACGAAGAATTAAATAAAACAGAGACAACCAACAATTGAGGACAATCAGTCTTTATATCTGCATATATGTATTTATAACGTTGCTACAACACGTTTTTTGTTATTCTCTTACAAGCAAGTTCAAGCAGTCGTCTGAGCTTGACCGCAATTCCTCACTTGCCACTGGAACTCTGCACCTCGAACTGATGTACCTGGCTTCCAGGTAAACACGTAACTATTTAATTGATCCTTCTTCACAGTAGAAGCAAACATGTACTCATTGAAGAAGGTAGCTTTCACGTAACAATAGTCGCCGTCCAATTCAACGCTAAATGCACTCTGGGGATCTGTATTATTGCCCGGTATCCAGGTGAAAATATGTCGCATATCCTTGTTGTACGAGCGGTCGTCAAGAGGTGCATACATGTACTCATTGGCATGCTCACGATTCTCGAAGAAGAAATCATTGCCAATTTTGCGAACGTTCCAATGTGATCCTGGATTAATGTCTCCGGGATACCAAGTATAGATACTACGTCGCTCTTTGTCATAGCTCAACGATGAGCTGGCTGCATACATGTATTGTTTCTTTGCCTTGTTCCACAGACAGACGTGAGTGTGGAAGAAGAGATTTCTAGCACAAGTCGGTAGTTGCTGGATCACCCGATCCACCTCGTCCTTCAATTCTTTTCCAAGTCTGGGGTAGTCCTCTCTCAGCTGCATTTGTCGAAGGTGTGAAGCGAGGTTTAGAGTGGCATCATTGTTGAGATTACCAGCAAAGTTGAACCTATTGAATATCGCTGTCAGCCCTGTGATGACCTGTGGAATATGCTTGTGACTGCTGATGTCGTCAAGTATCCTGTTAGCTGAAACAACTCCAAAGACACCATCCACCACTCGCTCCATCACTTCGTTGGACACCTCGTCGCGGAAGTCGAAGATAGCCTTGGCCAAG
Source organism: Brachypalpus laphriformis (assembly GCA_945910035.1). Taxonomy (NCBI): domain Eukaryota; kingdom Metazoa; phylum Arthropoda; class Insecta; order Diptera; family Syrphidae; genus Brachypalpus; species Brachypalpus laphriformis. The sequence goes on from OX246755.1 coordinate 18,426,857, forward strand.
TTATCAATCTCGACGTTGTTTCTGTATTTATCGGTTATCATGGCGGTCTTGAGGATACTTGTGGCGACTAGCTTTACATCCTCCACGGCGTTATCGATCACCTCCTTAGATTTGGCCTTCAACTGCTCATCCCTGTGCTTGGTCTGCTCTATTTCCATAGTTTCAACCAGAGCTATCAGCTTCAATGGATCAATGTTCCCGCTGGACTTCATTTCATCACGCAGTGCATTGAATACCAGGAATTGTGACTCAACATTGCTCAGGGCTTTGGCAAAATCCAGTATAACATCCACATTAACTGAAGATCCCGAGTATATATCGTGAACGACATTCGATATCTTGCCCTTGTCGACCAATTCGTTGAACTTTTCCTCGGCCAGAGGATACTTGAGAGCCCTAATGGCTTCCGAAATATCTCGCACCAAGCACTTACTATCATCAGAAGATGTGAGTTTCTGGTCAATAGTCATTTGAATAGTCTTCAACCGGGCGTCTATGGTGGCTAATTGTTTCTTAAAAGTTTCAAATTCTTGCACCAGATTCAGTAGTGCATCTGAAGTAGAGGGAGCTGTAGCTGCACCCACACGCCCATTTGTTTGGGCAAAATTAATACCCACATTCGCGATTACTGCATAGAATACAAATATTAGATACAAAGGAAGTGACCGCACCATCATCGAGTGAGAAGATAACTTGAATCAACAGTGCAACGATCCGAACCAGAACACAATCGAGAGCCAACTAAATTATCAAATTCTTGGTTTTCCATGGTAGACAGGTTTGGAGCAGCGATGCCACTTCAGATGCATTCGCAGTAGATCTACTGGACTCTACAAAAAGTGGAAATATATTGTACTTCGTAGTAGATGTAATCTACTCTGCCCTCTTGCAGCCACCGTAGATAGTTTTATAATTTGTTTTCTTATTAAAAACAGGGAATGAGATAATACTATCAATCTTGTGTGCTTGTTTGTTTGTTTTTAGGTTTTCCCGTCAAAAGCTGCTCATTCGATTTCGATGAAATGTTTGCTTGCATGTTAGACGTTGTATTTGGAATAACATAGGGTATGAGAGGAAGGGGCATCTTCTACATGCCCTAGCCCTCTAAGTCGCTTCATATATTCAAATATTTCTCTAAGATCGATGGATTTTTTAGGCCGTTCAGCTTGTAGTTGTACCTCCTCTTCCACTCACCATCTATTCAGCAGGGACCAAAGATTACTAGATGTACGAGTATTTTTCCCTACAAGTATCTCCAGTCACTTTTGATATCGATAGCCGTTTCTGGCCACTGGCACCACTGGTTTGAAAAATTCGTCATTTGTTTTTGTTTAAGTTAGTTGGCAGATATGCACAGATACTTATTAGGCGGAGCGACAGTCAGCACCGAAGATGTAGATACACTGGAATGCTCTACTACCCATCGACCTCAAAATATATGAGTCGATCCTGAAGAGAAAACTAAGGGAAGCAGTAGAAGGAAAACTATTAGACATCCAAGGCGGCTGCAGATCGGCATTCAGAACCACATCTTCAAGGACGCTCTAATAGGACAAGACCTAGATTTCAACACGGAAAAGACTTAAGTAATGGTGATCGATGGATAACTGAGTCAGCAGCAAAGGGCTGGGAGTGAGCCCTTCAAAGACGGAGGTAGTTCTTTTCACTAAGAAGAGATCAGTTCCTACCTTCAGACCCCAAAACATCGGTAACATTGAACTAATTACCTGGGCGTAATTCTAGATTTCAAACTGAACTGGAAGGAAAATATTGCCGAACGCGTCAAAAAAGTAAGCGTTACCTTCTACTCCTGCAAAAAGGCATTCAGTAATACGTGGGGCTTCAAACCAGGTGTGGTGTACTGGATATACACGGCAATTGTTAGACCCATTCTCACATATGGTTCACTAGTATGGTGAACGGTACTTGAGAAGCAATACCAGCTTTCGGACCTCACCAAAATCCAGAGGGCGGCGTGCATCGGAATCATGGGATCAATGAAACAACACCAACAGCGGCAATGGAAACCATGATTAGTTTCATTCCGCTTGACATATATACGTATTGCAGCAGTCTGGCGGCTAAAACCGCTGTAAAACTGAGAGAAGGCCGATTGTAGTCATCGAGCTTTTATTCTGTCCCGATGGGGGACTACCAGTGGATTAACGGAAGCTGACCACATGAACCCGATGCTAGCATTTGAAAGGAGATTTACTACAAGAATTGTATCGAAGTTGGTTCCTCCACGGATACCTTCACTGTTCCTGGACATAAAGAATGAGAATCCAGGTCCTCCTCCTAGATGCCGCGATGGCGGATGGCACCAGGGCCACGTAAAGCTAATCGCATGCGAAGACCAGAGGTGATACGACCTACATAAACTAGCTATAGGCAAATTAGGGGAGGTATGGCCAGGTGCTAAGCTCGAGCTTGTTGCAAGGGAAGATATTCCGAGTAGACCGAGAACTCGCACCTGGATCCCAGCCGAACCCACTAACCCGCATACGATCCTTCAAATCCTGCAAGTCAGCAATCCCGAACTTCCGACGCACAATTGGAAAGTCGCTAAGCTGGACGAGCCAAGAGGTCTGTACAGATGTGCACTTATTGTCATCAATAAGGAATCTCTTGCTCCTTTGGCGAAGACTGGAGATGTGTTGTCTACTACGGCTTTGATCCTATTACCTTCTTCTTCTTCTTCTTCCTTTTTATCAGCGAGGTTATGATCCGAAAACAAGGGATCACAACCCTCCCACTTCACCGCATTTTTACTGATCCGCCTGTGGGGTTCGCCTTTTGGCTTAGACCCTATTACCATCAAGGTCTATAAGAAGGACGAAGAGCCTGATTTGGGCAAATTGCCCCCTCATCCCTCGGACCCCACTCCTCCAATTAACGAACCCAAGTCTATCACATTCCCTTTCCTGGATAGTGATGACTCTCAAGCGTCGCTCCCTATTAATCCGTCTTTTGTCGATGAGGACAAATTGTCTGACATGGAGACGGATGAAAATTTTGAAAAACTACATCCATTGCTTTTGAGTGAGGACGAATTGTTGGGTTCGTCCTCTGACTTGGAAGCCCTGAATACCACAGTGGTGGAGGCTCCTCTGCCTGATTGTAGCGCTAATGCTGCAGTTAGTTCAGATTAACCTTCACCACTCCATTACGGCCTTCTTCTCCGTCTCTCAAAGGACAAGGAAGATATAGTCTTGGTCCAGGAACCTTGGGTTGTGGACAATTTGATACGTGGACTCAAGACCCCTAACTAATACACCCTGTATGTGCGCGACGAAGGTAAACCCAGAGCGTGTATACTGGTGAAAAGTAACCTAAATGTAACTTTACTTCCTAATTACAGCGATCGAGATACAACCGCAGCGAGATTAGAAACACCCAGTGGCTCTTACTTTCTAGTGTCGGCGTATGTCGTGGGCGCACACAACATGAGTGGTGGCGAGGAGCTAGGCCCTGGCACTTAAAGAGCTGTTGCGCCAAATATTTGCTTTTTTTTGTATCTCGCCCATGACAATATGGACTCTCTTTTTGGGGATAACCTGGAAAGACTGATCGCGGATGCGGGGAGGCAAAAGACGGGTCTCATCATAGGATATGATGCTAACGCTCACCATACTGTATGGGGCATTTCCGATATCAACAAAAGAGGTGAGCTACTTTTTGATTTTATTCTAAGTACAAACCTTATTTTGTGCAACACAGGTAACTATCCCACTTTCGTCACCAGAAACAGGCAAGAAGTATTAGACATCACCCTTGCCTCCGATAGCATCGTCCACGGCATCAAGAATTGGAAGGTGTCAAGCGAACCATCGTTCTCGGATCACAAGTATCTCCAATTCTCTCTATACGTAGATTACATTAGCCCGCCAGTTTTCAGGAACTACCGCAAAACTGATTGGCTCAAGTACAGGCCAACTTTAAGCAATTTAGTTACCTCAGATCACCTTAATCCCCCCTGCAATCCCCTAGAACTTTATCGCATGGTTGAGGACTTAACCTCAGCCTTAAATAGTTCGTTGACCTCTTGATTCAACCCAGGGGCAAGAAGAAGCCGCATTGGTGGATTGCAGGTTTAGGTCCTTGAAGAAATAATTGTAGATAGATAGATAGATAGATACAATTTTATTCATTTCCAACTTAAAACTAAAATAATAACAATAGTAGTTAGCTAAATACTGGAAGAGAATAAATAGTGAACATTCTATAACTATTAGAACGTTATGTCCTGAGTTAGTGTTGAATGATACTTCAATTTTATTTAAATAATATAATAGGGTTCTGATATGGGGTGACAATCAGTACTATTAAAGAAAACTGTAAAAATAAATAAAACAATTCAATAGATATAAACCAAAATACAAATAGAATTTATAAAGAATGAATTCACAGAGGAAAGAGAGAATTTTTCCAGAAAAAAAACAATTCAAAAATATAAATCTTACAGATATTTATGTGATTTAAGTGGTATTACTTATGCTGAAGATTAAGATATGGTGCTTAACAAAGATTCAATGCTTGCATGGTCAATGGTAAATAGCCACTTTTTTACTTTTATTAGGAATAAGTGAACGTTGTAAGTAATTCTGACAAAATATGGTAGTTTATTGAAATACGTTGGGGCTGTAACGGTGTAAAAATGAGAAAAATGAGTCTTATGCACAACTGGTATGTTGACAAGTGCCAAGTTATTTATGCGTAAGCTATAAATTTGTGAGTTTCTACTAGGAATGTTACCACTTCGCTTGAAAAACTCCCTGAGTACTTTAAATATGTACAGATGCCTTAGTGGTAAAATTCGTAGTTTTTTGAACAAGGGCCAGCTATGAGTGAAACGATTACGATTAGAAATTATCCGAATTAAGTGCTTTTGTGCCATCAATAAAGGTCTCAACGTAGTAGAGTATGATCCTCCCCAGCTGGTCATACCATATTGCAACTTTGAGTGTGCAAGACCGTAGTAGATTTCAGCTAAAACTTTCTCAGAGCAATATGGTTTGATGAGGTAAAGTTTGCGAGCCACCAGCATCAAATGGGATTTTACTTCTCGGATATGGTCCTTCCAGCTCAAGTTATGATCGATTAAAACTCCAAGATATTTAAAATTTTTCACTGACTCGATTTTAAAGCAATTAGTAGAGCATTGGTTGTAATCGAAAAAATTGTTAATACCACATGTGTGTATGGGTAAGCTAAACCTTTCACAGTCATATGCATGAAAACATAGATTAAAATCATTTAAGGCATTTCCCGATATTTTTATAGACATCAGCTTCGTTTTCTCACTGATAACCAACTTATGAGCAGCAAACCACAGTCTTAATCTCTCTAAATCTGCTCCAATCTTTACTACGCAATCAAAGAGGGTTTGATACTGATATGTAAAAGCTATATCATCAGCAAATGCAGTAGATATGCCATTAAATTCCTGTGTGAATAGAGAATTTATGTAGATTAGAAATAGAAGAGGTCCAAGCACAGAACCCTGTGGGACGCCATTTCTTAGTACACGAAAGTTACTGAAGGTTCCGTTGATATTAACTTTTTGTTTCCTACCTTTTAAATACGTTTTGAACCAATCAAATATTACTCCTCTAAATCCAGCTTTATATAACTTGTCTAGTAACAATTCATGGTCGACCATGTCAAATGCTTTTGTCATGTCAATAAGCAGAGCCATAGTTGATTTTTTTATTGTTTGTACCTTCATATAACTGACTGCACAACCTAAGAATAGCATCTTCTGTTGACATACCAGACCTAAAACCAAATTGATTATCGGAGAAAAAGCGATTATAATCCAAAAATGATAGGATGCGGATTTTAATAAGTTTCTCAAAAAGTTTAGCAAAAGTCGGAAGCAGAGATATAGGTCTATAATTAGATACATTTTTCCTATTTCCTTTTTTAAAAAGAGGAATTATTTCAGCACATTTAAGGGATTGTGGGAAACAACCATTATTCACACTTAGGTTAAACAAGTAACTCATGATGTCAACTACATACCAAGCAATTTTTTTCAGTAACATGCTTGTTATGCCATCGCTAGTGCAGGAATATTTATTTTTCAAAGACATCATGAGTTTGTAGAGCTCAACAGCTGTAATTGCATTAAACACAAAACTATTTGCTTGCATGTTATCAGGAATTACATCTGAGGATAACGTACAGTTGCAAGAATTACAAGGTCCAACCGACGGCTTTAATTTTTCTGAGATTTCAGTAAAATATTCGTTAAATTTATTAGAGATGCTGGTGGCGTCAGATAAATGTATTCCGTTAACTTCTAGATCATTAATTTCTAAAGGTTGCTTATGCTTCCCTAAAATGCTGTCAACAACTCTCCACTGCTCCTTACTGTTACCCTTAGTCTTTTGAAACAAATCAAAATAATAATTATTACGCGTTTCTTCAACCTTTTAACGAATGTTTTTACATAATTTGACATAGTACTTTCTTAATCTTCTATTTCGTGGGTGCTTGGTGCATTTAACTGCGAAACAATTTTTTCTTTTTACTTGTTTTAAAAGTATATTTGTCATCCATGGCTTTAAATGTCTTTTATTGTTTGAATTATGCAGGGAGACAGTAGTACAAGACTTAATATGATTTTGTAAAATCGAAGAAAACAAATCAAAAGCAACAGAAGGATTACTCTCCGAATAGACCGATTCCCAGAATTCATTTTTCAAACACTCCTTTAACCTGCTATAATCTACATTGTGTTTCTTTCTTGGAGGATTAAGATTAGTTTTTGGGTCAGTATTCGTCAATGAACTGAGGGCAACCATATGATGATCTGAGAGTTTGTTATCGAAGACTGCACCACTTAATATAATTCTATTATTTTTTTGCACTCTAGTGAAAATGTGATCAATGCAACTTGCAGAAGAATCGGTCACACGGGTTGGAACATTAATAGTACTCTTTAAACCATATGATGCCATAAGGAGCAAATAATTTTCAGCGTCTTTCTCAGAATCGTTCAAAATGTCAATGTTTATGTCGCCCAAAACAATTAAATTTTTTTCCCGCATCACACCAAGAACATCATTTAACTCTTCAATAAAAACAGATTTTGCAAATTCATGCAATCTGTATATGCACAACATTGCGTAGTTTTCGTTTCGATATCCAAACGACAGCTTCACAACATCGGCGCTAGACATATTAATGTTAGAGAAATTGCAAACTAACCCATTCTTTACATACACCGCTACACCCCCAGCTGAATATGATTCATTACATCTACCAAAAATTGAATACCCCGGAATATTGTAAAAGCTTAATTCACTCTCGTAAATCCATATCTCACTTAACACAATTACTGCCGGTAAATTGTCGAGTGATTCAATTTGAGCTAGCAGGGATGAAAAATTTTTTCTAAGGCTACGTATATTTTGATGCGAGCAGAAAATATCAACAGAATTAGTAGGAAAGACTTGGGAAATATATGCATTCGGATTAAAACGAGGCACAGAATAAACAGAATTCATAATTTATCGAAATCAGCAGCACAAGCAATTCTTACTAAATTGTCACCCTCGTTCCTGCGCATATATACCACGCCATTCCTAGTCCAGACATATTTGTAGTTCTTAGCTTTCTTCAACGATGTTGCAGTTTTAAGTAGCTGACGTGTCCGATAAGTGAGGCAATCGTTGATGTACATCTTCTGTTGGTTTGCTTCCGAGTTGAGCAGAGTAGTTGTTAGCGGTTCCTTCCTCTCTCTTTTTGCTTCCATTATTTTTTCCTTGCAGTGACGAGATGTGAACTTTACATGGAGAATATGAGTACAGCTTGGTGAGTCATTGTTTGGTTCGTTTTGATGACGATTTACAATTTTTTTTGCGTAGCAAAGGTCAATGTCTTTCTCTGTAACATCAACATGCATACCATCACGGAAAACTTTTAGCGCCAGGTCGATGGGAGAGGCATTGCAGTTGTTGGGAGGAACATTATAGATCTCAACGATGTTGGCAATCAATTGTTGTTCAAGTAGATTTACTCTATCTTCAAGCAGGTTAATTTTATGCTCGCACTCTTTGTTTTTAGAGCGCAGTTCTTCTATCTGCAGTCTTTGGATTTCTTTCACCTCTAGGATTTCAGCGTAAATCATGTCCAGGGTAATACTGGATGCTCCTGGAGATGTATTTTGCGGCAATGTTGGATTGAGTGGAAGTGGTTTAGCTGTCTTTTTATGCTGATGTTGGTTCGCAACAGTAGAAGCGCATGACTCTCCAGAGAGAGAATCGCGGCGTTTAGCTGTCACACAGCCCACACATCTCCAAGTTTTGCTACTTTTTCTCATAAAGTCTAAATCAGCGGGCATCAAGTTTACGCATGAAGCATGAAAAATGCATTTGCAGTCACAACAGACCACCTTACATTCGCTCCTTTCGACTTTATTTTTACACGAGTTGCAAGACATTTTTGAATTTGTTAATCGAATTGAGAAAGTTTCCGACGCGTGTGTACCCCACAACAAATCACTTGAAACTATTTAGTAATGCCAAAAGTACGAGAGACAGTGCAGACTATATAACGGCGACGAAGACCAACATCCCGCTGTCAGGCAGAATGAACCATTCAACATGGACGATGATAGTCAAAATTTCCGTCCACCTGACCAAAACGAAGTGAGGATAGCAATATCCAAGCTAAAATCCAACAAGGCTGCTGGACCTGACGGCTTACCGGCCGAACTTTTCAAGGCAGCTGGGGATGAATTGGTACAGCAACTCATTTCTAAGATTTGGTCAGACGAGTGTATGCCTGTTGAATGGAACCTCAGCATCGTTTGCCCGATCCACAAGAAAGAAGACCCCCACAACTGCGCCAATTATAGAGGCATCAGTCTCCTCAACATCGCATACAAGATCTTTTCTGCGATATTGTGTGAACGCCTGAAACCTTTTATCAACAGGCTGATTGGACCCTATCAGTGCGGTTTCAAGCCAGGAAAGTCCACCATCGATCAAATCTTCACACTTCGGCAGATCCTGGAGAAAACCCAAGAATTCCAAATCGATACTCACCAACTCTTTATCGATTTCAAGGCCGCCTATGACAGCATCTATAGAGAGGAGCTTTATAGAGCCATGTCTAGTTTTGACATCCCGCCAAACTTGTCCGTCTATGCAGGCTGACGATGGAGAACGCTCGCTGCTCCATCAAGGTCGGTAATGACCTCACTGAGACCTTTGAGGTCAAAAAAGGTTTTAGACAAGGTGACGCGCTGTCATGTGACTTCTTTAACATTGTACTTGAACGGATGGTGCGGAACTCACAAGCCAACACCGGATACACAATCTATTACAAGTCTGTACAGCTGCTTGCATACGCCGACGATATAGACATTATCGGAAGAACTCAGGGGGCTGTCATCCGTGCGTCTGCAAGCATTGAGGCAGAAACGGACAAAATGGGTTTAGCGATAAACGAGGGCAAAACCAACTATATGCTGTCAACAAGAAGGTAGAGCCAACACCGATGAATTGAACAAAACATCACAGTGGGCAGCTATAACTTCCAGGTGGTAAGGGACTTTGTCTACCTTGGCTCTGCTATAAACTCTGAGAACAACATCAGCAGAAATCAATCGAAGAATAACTCTTGCCAATCGCTGTTTTTTGGGCTTATAAGGCAATTCAATAGTAAATCCCTATCGCGAACTACTAAGGAGACTCTGTATAAGACCCTGATCATCCCAGTCCAGCTTTACGGCTCCTAAGTGATCCTATAAACATTCCTGCTGTCGCACCTACTCGCTGCTTCTGCTGACGTTTGTCACGTCTCGGTGCACTTCTTTCTTCCTCGCACGGTATTGGCCTTCCAGCTCGGTTCTCTCTACTGCTGATGCCGCTGCAATCCGAACCTTGATTGCTGTACGCTCATCGATCCGTCTCCAGGTGTCTGTAGAAAGCCATGTGCGGTGGTGTTTCTGCTTTTTACCGACAAACGTTCATGCCCCAGTCGCAAAACCATTTTTTACAGCACTCCAGTGGTCATCCATGTTCTCTTGCGGTATGCTGCTGATTGATTCTGCTTCTAAGGCAAGATGGTCCCTGGACTATTGGCGCAATTGGGGAACCTTGAGCCTGTCGATATTAAACCTGGTGATGTTAAGTAGGTTTGAGCGGTTGCTGTTGACGGATGCAGTACGAAGGCGTAAATGAGCTACCATAAGATGGTGATCACGTTCTTGTCCGACGTCAGCTCCCCGTCTGTTTTGGACGTCCAGGAGACAATTTCTAAAGCGGCGGCTGATCGCAATGTGGTCGATCTGGTTGGATGTTCGTTGCCTATCAGTAGAGACCCAACTGATCTTGTGGCAGGTGTTATGCTTAAACAGCGTGCCTCCGATGACTAGGTGGTTGGTATTGCAGAAGTCCACAAACCGCTCACCGTTGTCATTACGGTCTCCCACGCCGTGAACTCCCATCATGTGTTTAAGCATGGTGTTGTCGCTGCCCGCCTTGGCATTGAGATCATCATTACGATGTCCCCATTAGGCGTTTGGTTGTAGGCGGTGCCTCATCCTTTTCATCCTCAGTCGTGTCTAGAGTCGGGGCATAACACTGTATGATGGTAATTTTTCTAACTCTACTCTGGAACCTAGCTGTCAATATCCGGTCACTATGGGGTTTCCAGGATATGAGGCCACTGCGTACTGCTGGAGTTAGTATGAGTCCTACGCCGGAACTCTGTGCACTTCCAGCTGGTTTACCAGAGTAGAGCATGACAGTGCTTTTCGTTGGGCAGATGTATTCCCCAGCATCGTACCATCTTATCTCGCTCAGCCCTAAGATGTCGATTTTATACCGTGCGAATTCGCGCTCCAATTGGAGGAATCTGGCGTTATAAGGCCCTTCTTTGAGTTAGTCCAGGAGGGTCTTAACGTTCCAGAATCCGATCGTTGTCCGTGTTCGATAGCCAAAGGTCGTCAACAAATGATTAGTCCGTATTCGAGGCGTATGTTTCCGTTTCGGAGCAATGATTTTTTTACGCGCCACAGACCAACCGACACTTATCCTTTTTTTTGGCGCCGGAAGCTCGCCATTCGTCCTCTCCCGTTAGCAATTTCCGAAGAAATTGAAGCTTCATAAGAAGCTCAAAATGGTTTAACGATAGGCCTAAGGAAAGGCAGGCCTATAAATGCCTGGATCACACAAATGCGACGACAACGGTATTTCATTGGCCTCAGTAGCCGAGTGATCTAAAATCGAGAGGCCTGCCGATATTTTCTGAGGTCAAATAGGCGGATCAGTAGAAATACGATGAAGTGGGAGGGTTGTGATCCGTTATTTTCGAATCATAACCTCGCTGATAAGAAAGGAAGAAGAAGATTTAGAGCCAATGCGGTGACCGTTTGCTGGGTACCAGGGCATATATGGTAGATATCGATATCGGATAACGAAAGAGCTTGCTAGAAAAGGGTCGGCGCTTTTGTAGTAACCCCAATCAGTTTCTTAGGGAAGAAAATAGAGGATGAAGCCACCGGTCGAGCAAACAGACGCTGGGTTCATCTGGAAACATGCGCAACCGCCAGGGCGCTATGGCCGGCCTAAAGCACGAAGGTTAAACTTAGTCGTTATAACGCACGGGTGGCGCCGTGGCGTAAGTGGTTAGTGTGTCGGATCACTTCGCTTGAGGTTGCAAGTTCGAATCCCAGAAAACACCAAAAAGTTTTTCACGGTCCCACCTCTCGCGAACGTCTGACAAATATCCGAGAGTATTGTTGTCTCGAAAAAGCTTATCAAAACAAATTGCCCTTCGGATACGGCACTAAACTGTAGGTCCCTTCGTGTGAAAAATATAACGCGCACAACATGAGTGGTTGCGAGAAGCTAGGCCCTGGCTCTTAAAGAGCTATTGCGCAAAATATGTTTTTTTTTATACCGCATGGGTCATTACTGCCATAATTGCTGGACATTGTGCCATTGGCGTTCACGCGGAGCGTCTCGGTGTATAAGCTGCAGGGGTGAAGAAGAAATTGAATCTGTTCGTCACCTGCTGTGTGATTGCCATGCCCTTTACATCAGAAGAATAAGGCTTCTTGGTAGTTACTTCTTCTAGTTACTTCTTCTCCTCCAGACTTAGGCTATGTAGAGCTGATGGCCCTCCTGAGATTCATATTACTTTCTGGGTGGTTCTGATAGCGGACTCTCTTTACAGCGTTTCCAGGTTTAAATAATTTGGGCACAATGGACCCGTACTGTTGGCCTGAGTGAGCAGTGACACTGTCACAATCTACCTAACCTAACCTAATAGTGCTCAGTAAGGTTGCAAGAGCAATAAACGTTAACATAGATGGCATAGTGGCGGAATAAGTCTCCTAAGTGGAATAAGGAGTGGTAACATGGAAGAAGATTTAAAAGAAAGAGTTAAGATGGCAAAACGACTATTTGGTGGTCAAATGGTAGTTGCACTTAGCTGAGGCCTACCAACTCCTAGCCTCAGCTTCCACGTGGTGACCGCTGGGTGCCACGCTGGCACCGGATGAATTCCCTAGATAGAGTCAACGGTGGCGTCTACAGTTTCAGTTAGGTTGAACTTAATGAATACCATGCGGGATCTGCTTTGACGTACTCGGATCACCGTTCGGTCTTTAGCCAATTGCCTTCAGTTGCGCACCTCAAGTTGGTCGAGGTCCCCTTGAACTTATGCGCTCCATCTAAGGCGAGGAGGCCTTCTACTGCGCCCTCCCTCTGGGCTAGATTCGAAGGCTCTGCAGGCCGGAGCGATGGTGTCCATTCGGTCTACATGTCTTACACATCTAAATCGTTCAATCGACTTGACTAAGTTGATGTGGCTGTACAGCTCGTATAGTTCGTGATTGAATCTTCTCCTCAAAAACCCGTCAACGCAAACGGGACCAAATATCTTGCGAATTTTTCTCTCGAAGCGACCAAGGTTATCTTCATCCGTTTTCAATAAAGTCCATGTTTAGCGCCGTAAAGCAGGACTGGGATGATCAAGGTCTTACATAGAGTCCCCTTAGTTGTTAGAGATATGGCTTTGCTGTTAAACTGCCTTATTAGCCCAAAAAAACTGCGATTGGCAAGACTTATTCTTCGCTTGATTTTTATGCTGGAATCACCCGTCTTCTTCCTTTTATCAGCGAGGTTATGATCCGAAAATAAGGGCTCACAACCCTCCCACTTCACCACATTTCTACTGATCCGCCTGTGGGGTTCGCCTGCTGCTGGAATCACTTTCAGATTTTTTTTTTTTTTTTCCTTTTATGCAACCCATGCCCGTGTGGCAACGACACTGCGACCTGAAAGATTTATTGTATCGGAGGGTTGGAGTAAATCTAACAGACATGCTACCTCCCTTATGAAAGTGAGTATGTCTTTAGTAGCGGAGCATTTCAGTTCCACTGAAAGTAGTATCTCCTTGTGGAGAATACGTTTCCTTAACCAGTGTAGTACCGGGCATTCACAAAGAATGTGTTCGGATGTTTCATCCTCCTCTAAACAGAACCGACAGTCCTTCTCTTGGCACAGGTTCATCTTTTTAAGGTGGTATCTGAAGCCGCAATGGCCAGTAAAAAAGCTCACAAGCTTCTTAATGCTTCCCTATCTAAGTTAAGGATTTCCTTATAGGAGTAAGGCTTGATTAATCGTTTGGACTGTCTTAGACCTGGCCCACTTGTCCAGTGGTCTAGACGAAGTTTGTTTTCCATTCGTTAATCAGCGTTGTAGCTGTCGCCCAATTGACGCCTTGGTGTCCAGGTACCCAACCGAGTTTTACCCTGTTGTATTTGGCAAGGTCTTGTAATGCATCGTAGCAGCATTTCACAGTTTTGGAGTCCATTTGGTTGGACGACAGTGCCATAAGTGCTGCTTGGCTATCTGAGAAGATATGTATTCTAGCGCCTTTGATCCCCTTGCGGAGATTGTGTCTGGCGCAAATCTCAATGGCATAGGTACCGAAATCTTTGTGTTGGGTGCAAAAAACCCAGCTCTCCAACTCCAGAATCCATCTTCGAACCGTCGGTGAACCAGACTAGACTTCTAGGGTCCAGTGCTGGAGCACCATTGGACCAGTTTTCGCGGTCCAATATTTCAACCTCGAATAACCTACCAACGCAGTGTTGCCTGACCATAATATCTGGTAAAGTGCAGAACATGTCTCTTTTAGGGATTGAGCTGAGTATCTTTAAATGTCTCACAAGGTCACCTGGTTTATACTCGTGATCTAGCTGCAGCCTGATGGCATATTTAGCAGCCATCTTCCTAATGAAGATTGGTAAGGGTGTAAGCCCAATAATAGCTTCCAGAGCTGTCGTAGGGCAGGTGCGCATCGCACCTGTAATGCCACCAGACGATGGCCGCGTATGTGGTAATGGGTCTAACCATCATTATGTACAACCAATGTATCATCTTAGGAGAGAGACCCCAAGTTCTGCCGTGTAGGCGTTTATTGGCCCACAGTGCTCTAGTAGCGCGCTCAGTGGCGGACTTTTGCTGCAGTTATGGACACCGACACTCCTCCAGAGGAGGAAGTAATGAATCGACTTACCAGCATGGCCCTGATCCATTGGTTGGTTGATCCGATACTTCTGCTACTGATCACCCTTGCGATCGAGTCGTAACCAGTGTTATCGACGCGCCCTCGATGTCAAGAAATGCACACAAGGCTATCTTCCTTGAACTGAGTGTTCTCTCTATCTTTTTGACGAGATAGTGAAGGGCACCTACTGTAGATTTGCTTTTCCTGTATGCGTACTGATTCGAGTGCAGATGGTTAGACAGATCTAACCGGTCTCTAATACGGATATCTATGAGTCCCTCTATTGTCTTAAAGACGAATGATGTTAGACTTATAGGTCTGTATGATTTAGGCAGCTCCCTAGGCCTATGCCCGGCTTGGGGATGAAAACCACATAAACCTGCCTTCAGGTGGGTGGTATGTATCCCCAATTGTAGCTGGCTCTAAATAAAGCTGTCAACCCCGGCAGGATGAGGTCAATTGACTTTTGGAGAAGTGCTGAAATCAAACCGTCACCGCCGGGGGTTTTAAATGGTTTGAATGTGCCTACCTCCCATTCAACTTTCTCTGGACTGAATATTTTTCCAGATGAACTATTAACTCTACTGTCCACATAAACCCTGTGGTTAACTGAGAGACGAGCCTGGGAAATGTACCTGAAGTAAGGTTCTAAGTGTATCCACACGGTCCGTCGTGTAGGTTCCGTCATTCTTCTTCAGTAACCCTACACAGTTGACATGATCGTTTGCGAGCGATTTATGGATTCGTGCCGCTGTAGGTATGTCAGCGATTATTTCGCAGCATTTCCTCCAAGCAGCTCGCTTAGATCGTCTCAATACTAGATTGTATTCTGTGAGAGCAAACCTGTATTCGACCCACCTCTTCGTTCGCTTTGCAGAGTTGAAGAGTTTTCTGACTTTCTTCCTAAGTTCCGCCAGTTGGTCATTCCACCAAGACACTTTGCGTTTGCTAACATGTGTCTTTGTTAACTTTTAGAGTTAATAGCGGAGCCAATGTCGACGAAGTCCCTTACTACTTCGAAGTTGTAGCTGCCCACTGTGACGTTCTGTCCAATTCGTCGGTGATGGCTTTCCCTTCTTGCTGACAGCGTATACTTGGTTTTGCCCTCGTTTATCGCTAAACCCATTTTGTGCCTCCGGTGTTGGCGTGTGAGTTCCACACAATCCGTTCAAGTACAATATTAAAGAAGTCACATGACAGCGCGTCACCTTGTCTAAAACCTTTTTTGAAATCAAAGGTCTCGGTGAGGTCATTACCGACCTTGATGGAGCAGCGAGAGTTCTCCATCGTCATCCTGCACAGACGGACAAGTTTGGCAGGGATGTCAAAACTAGACAAGGCTCTATAAAGCTCTTCTCTATAGATGCTGTCATAGGCGGCCTTGAAATCGATTAAGAGTTGGTGAGTATCGATTTGGACTTCTTGAAGTTCTGCCGAAGTGTGAAGATTTGATCGATGGTGGACTTTCCTGGCCTTAAACCGCACTGATAGGGTCCAATCAGGCTGTTGATAAAAGGTTCACACAATATCGCAGAAAAGATCTTGTATGCGATGTTGAGGAGACTCATGCCTCTATAATTGGCGCAGTTGAGGGGGTCTCCTTTCTTGTGGATCGGGCAAACGATGCTGAGATTCCATTCATCAGGCATACACTCCTCTGACCAAATCTTAGAGATGAGTTGGTGTATGCACTCTACCAATTCATCCCCAGCTGGCTTGAAAAGTTCGGCTGGTAAGCCGTCAGATCCAGCAGTCTTGTTGGATTTTAGCTTGGATATTGCTATCCTCACTTGGCTTTGATCAGATGGACGGACGTTTTGACTACCATCGCCTATGTTGGATAGTTCATTCTGCCTGAGAGCGGCATATTGGGCTTCGTCGTGATTACGGGTGACTGTCATAAGAAGCTTTCTCTTGCTAGCTGTTGGACCTCCAACGTTTGCCGTTAATCTCCTCAGTGACAATGTGACCTTCGCAGCTCGTTCAAAAGCAAATCTTATTTGATGCCAGAAAGTGAGCTTCGTGTTTAGGGTCATCCCTAGGTACTTGACTGCTTCCTTGTTGGTTATTACCTCAGACCCGACTTGGAAGTCGACAATAGTTGGAATCCTCTTCTTTGTCAAAAGGACTATCTCCGTCTTTTCTGTGGCCAAACCTAAGCCATGTTCTTTCATCAGGAGGTGCACCCGCCTCATCACCTGGTTGAGTTTTCTTTGCGGGCTATCGGTGTCTCTTGCTGTAATCACCGCGGCGACATCATCTGCATACCCTACCAGAAAGGTGTCTTCGGGCATTTTCATATGAAGGAAGCCATCGTAGGAGATGTTCCAGAGATCGGGTCCCAGGATTAAGTCCTGTGCTGCTCCAGCAGTAATATCCTTTATTCGAGGTCCTTCTGCCGTGTTGTATAGCAGGTTCTGATCCTTGAGATAGTCCTTCACCATCCGCAAGAGTTTAATATCAAAATATTAAAAATGCTTTCGATGGCGTGAGCAACTGGAGGCAGCTGGCTCGTAACCGTGCTAGCTGGAGAGGTTTGTAGGTTGAGGCCCAGGTCTACTCCGGACTGTAGCGCCATTTAAGTAAGTAAGTTTCAAGGGCGTTCAGTATATCGCTCCATCTGGCTGAGTTGGAGGCATTTCCCACGTCCAGAGTTGCTAGCAATACGATTTTCCTTGAATAGTGGTTGCTCTGTTGAGCCAATTGAGCGGTCCTTACCACTTCTTCAATTGCTCCAATCGTAGAGTGGCCCTTTCTGAATCCGTACTTTCGGACAAATCTCCTGATCTCTGCACGGCTGCTGTAAGCCTTGGTTTTAGCAACTTTTCCAGGAGTTTCCCTGCGGTGTCCAGCATACACAGAGACCTGTACTCTGATGGGGAATCCGGGTATCCGTTGCCTTTGCTGATCAGTACCAAGTGCTGTAACTGGGCCACCCGAGTATAATGGAAAAACGAATTACATCCAAGTTTTTCCAACCACTGCACCAAAGAAAAGCTTCCTGCCTGGTAGTACAATGGACCGGAGAGTCTGAGTGCTCTGGGATTTGGGTTTCCTTTTTAATAAAAAAAAAAAATAAAGTGCTGTAGCTTCCAGCTCCTAGGGAAAACTTCTTCCTGGAGACAGTTATTGTACATGTTCAGCCGCAGCTGAGGACATATGTGTGCAATCGTCTTGAGCACCACCGCTGATATTCCGTCAGGTCCAGGGCCCTTTCGGGTCTGTAGGGTTTTCGACGCGAGGATCAACTCTTCTTCCCTGAATATCGGTGTTTTGGGTCGTTGGACCGAAGAGGTGTCGGGAGGCTGAACACGATGCGTTGGGAGGAGTGTGTTCACTATAAACTCCATCCTTTCTTCGCCGAGGACAGGGCTAGCCATCTGTGTTCCCACGTTTTGTATTACGACTTTGAAGCCTAGCCTCCATTTCTGTTTTTTGCTCGAATTGATGGCCCTCTTGAGCTCGGATCTCATGGTTCTAAATTCTGCTAGAATGTCTTCCGTGGGTTCAGCTTGCGTTCTCCTACCCCTGGTGACTTCGCGTCTAAGATGTGGGCATCTTCTTCGAAGCGCAGATATCTCTTCGCTCCACCAGTACACAGGTTTCCTGTTTCTATTGGAGCTGCTCACTCGGGGCATCGAGGCGTCAGCCGTATGAGTTGCATCGTGGCCTTAACTTTTGTTTCAGCAGCTCACACTGTTTCTAGGATCGCGGTTTTTTCTTCTTCGATTGCGGATGTGTGAAGCTCTTCGTTGAGTCTGCTAACGTTCCATCTCGGCGTTCGGCTTTGGTTTCTGTTAGGAACGCGTTGCCCTTATCGTAAGTCAAAAACGATGTACTGGTGATCGCTGCCCGTATAGTCGTCGATAAGTCTCCAGTTTTCAACCCTTGCGGATGTCGGTTCAGTTTAACCTACATATCAAGCTAAGCGTTCAGACAAAATTTACCTCAAAGCAGGTTCTAGTTGACGCAATGATTTAAGGATCCGTCCTAGAAAATGAAAGGAATGGCATTTGGCCGTCAGTAGGTAAGTGTGCTGAGCACGATGTAGATCGAGGTCCTAATATGAAGGGAGCTGAGCGTTGTACGAATGCTGATGATATGGATTTTACGTGTGCCCAAGCACCAGTTCGACACTTTACTCTTCCTAGATACGATCATCAGAGTGCTTCTATATTTTCGGCGCTTACTGTTGTTCAACGTAACTACTTTAGGTATGTATCTTGCAGTTTGGGGACCCAAAATATTCGCTTTCAAACCTGTCTGCTATATGAATACGAATTTGATAATTTTTAATTAGTTGATTCCCACTTGTCGTGTGGTTCTCTCGCAATTATGGTGCGGTCACTTCATTTGTATCTTTTATTTGTATTCTATTTCATTAGCGTGAATATCGGTTCTAATTTCGTTCAATCTGTGGATACAGCTACACTTTCCTTACCCCCAAATGCATTACTTAATCTGGTGCAACAATTCGAAAGATTCAAGAAACAACTGGACACCATAGACGCCCGGTTGAAGACTATTCAAATGACTATTGACCAGAAACTCACATCTTCTGATGATAGTAAGTGCTTGGTGCGAGATATTTCCGAAGCGATTCGAGGTCTTAAATACTCACTGGCCGAAGAGAAACTAAACGAGTTGGCAGACAAGGGCAAAGTATCGAAAGTCATTCATGATGTGTACGCGGGGTCCGCCGTTAATGTCGACATAATTTTGGACTTTGCCAAAACGCTGACGAATAGTGAATCCCAATTAACAGTATTCAGTGCGCTTCGCGATGAAATGAGGTCCAGTGGGAACAGTGATCCATTGAAGTTGATAGCCCTGGTTGAAGCTATGGGAATAGAGCAGACCAAGCACAGAAGTGAGCAGTTGAAGGCCAAATCTAAGGAGGTGATCGATAACGCCGTGGAGGATGTAAAGCTAATCGCCACAAGTATCCTCAAGACTGCCATGATAACCGATAAATACAAAAACAACGTCGAGATTGATAACTTGGCCAAGGCGATCTTCGACTTCCGCAACGATGCGTCTAACGAAGTAATGGAGCGAGTGGTGGACGGGGTCTTTGGAGTTGTGGCAGCTGACAGGATACTTGACGACATCAGCAGTCACAAACATATTCCACAGGTCATCACAGGACTGACAGCGATATTCAACAGGTTCAACTTTGCTGGTAACCTCAACAATGGTGCCACCCTAAGCCTAGCTTCACACCTTCGAATGCTGCAGCTGAGAGGGGACTACGCCAAGCTAGGGCAGGAACTAAAGGATGATGTCGACAGGGTGATTCAACAGCTACCGACTTGTGCTAGAAATCTCTTCTTCCACACTCACGTTTGTCTTTGGAACAAGGGGAGGAAACAATACATGTATGCAGCCAGCTCAGCGATGAGCTACGACATAGACCGACGTAATATTTTCACTTGGTACCCGGGTGATATTAATTCAGGAGCATATTGGAACGTTGAGAAAATTGGCGATCACTTCTACTTCGAGAACCGTGAGCACGCGGATGAATACCTGTATGTACCTCATAGTATTGACTACAACAAGGATATGCGACATGTTTTCACCTGGATACCGGGCAATAATACAGATCTCCAGAGTGCATTTAGCGTTGAACTGGACGGCGACTACTGTTACCTGAAGAATGTGTTCGTTAATGACTACATGTTTGCAACTACAGTGAAGTATGATGAACTAAATAGTTACGTGTTTACCTGGAAGCCAGGTACGATGGTCAGGGGTCCAGACTTTCAGTGGCAAGTGAGGAATTGTGGACAAGGAGTCTGAACTATCTGGATGTGGTGGTCAAGTAAAACGAAGCGTGGCGGAGTGTTAATTGTTAAGTAAATGTGAATAAAAAGTTTGAAAAACTGATTGAACGTGATTGTTGTTAGCTTTTCTTTTATTTGATCGAACTGATCGGAACAGTGATGAAAAGAAACATTTCTGTTGTATCGAGTGTAGTAAGTAACACTGTGGGTTTTCACATCAAAGGTTTTGGATTTCTGTACTTTGGAAGGGGGGCTGTAGTTAGTTGCTCAGTGGCCGCAGATAACCGCTAGTTCTTACATGATGTTCGGTCATATTCCAAAGAAACTTTGATCAGCGCAAAAATAATGAACTTTATTGAGATCTACTCTAGAGTGTCAGAAGAAGATGAAAATACCTGCATACTACACTAAGTATTTCGAGAATTTGAACGAAGTTCCTGCTCCGATCTGGGCCACTGAGATAACCGTTCTATTTCCCATATGACCTTAGTAACTAGGGATGAAGTGATCAGCAGATGTAATAGATGCCCCATCGCGCAAGATACTCTTATCTTGGTTTAATGCTAGATAGGAAACTAAACTGGAAACTTAACATACAGGAAAGAG
Organism: Brachypalpus laphriformis; assembly: GCA_945910035.1. Taxonomy (NCBI): domain Eukaryota; kingdom Metazoa; phylum Arthropoda; class Insecta; order Diptera; family Syrphidae; genus Brachypalpus; species Brachypalpus laphriformis. The sequence goes on from OX246755.1 coordinate 18,447,787, forward strand.
TCCCCAAAGCTTATAATGCTCTCTTCACCTGTAAGAGGACTGCGGGGAAAAAATGGGACCTGTAGCCTGCAATGATGCACTGGCTATACATCATGATAGTCAGACCAATTCTTACGTATGTGGCTCTTGTGTGGTGGAAGGGAACGAATACGAAAAGCATACGGGATATGCTGCCCGTGGTACAAAGAACTGCATGCATTGCCATCACGGGTGCTCTACGAAAAACGCCTATGGCTGTACTCGAGATCTTTCTGTGTCTTTTACCACTAGACCTGTGGGCAACTGTGTGCTTCGGCTGACTAACGTAGGTCCATTTTCAGAGAATCATTTCCCGATATCCCTGACAAATCGGACGATATCCTTGGTAAAGGGAGACAGTCTCTGTCCACAATGCGATTGCAATATCATACGTTAGGTTAGGTTAGGTATGTGGGCTGGCAGGGAGCGACGCTTTCTGCCACACTCAGGTCAGCGTTGACCCATTGTGGTACCCATGGGGGAAAAAGTAATCCCTTACCCATTGAAACTAAAAACTACTAACTCAGTCACTCACTTCATTTCCGCATACAAACCACCCTGATGATTTGATGAAGTTCAACATCTTTTCCGCTGAAACGCCGGAGAGTTCCTCGAGATCCTGGAAGAAAAATTTACCAAGGAACTTTTTCCTGGAGTGTTGAAGACTCGGGCAGTGGCACAGGAAGTGGGTTGTGTCCTCAAAAACTTCCTCGTTACCACAGCCTCTGCAGAGTTCCTCCTCCATCAGGCGTAGTTTCTTCAAGTGGTACCGCAGAGTGTTGTGCCCCGTGATGATGCCCACGAGGGTGGAAAGGGATTTCCTATCTTTACGGATGATTCTCTCGGTCTTTGCTTTGTCGAAAGATAGCCATAGCTTCCTAGTGATGGCGCAAGTTTCCATGGAGTTCCATCTTGTGTTCGCCTCCTCAGTGGCTTTATTCCCTGCAGCGAGCTTGAGTGTGCAAGGCGGGATACACACAGGGGGGTCAACTTGTTCTGTTGGAGCTGCTGAGCCGATTCTCGCCAGCTCGTCGGCTTTCTCATTGCCTGGGATACCCTCGTGTCCAGGGACCCAACAGAGCGATACCTTGTGCTGTGTTCCAAGAACCCTGAGCTCTTCTTGACAACACTTCACAAGCTTGGATTTAATTTCCAATACTATATCATACACAGATGGTTCTAAGACGAGAGAGGGCACTTGCTTTTACTTTTTACTTATGTTCTATACCACCTTGTGGGTCCTAGGGCATCTACTACGCCTACGCGCCATCTTGTAGGGTTTCTGGCAATGTGTCTCAGCTCTCCCTAATGTTTACCCAACTACCATGCCTCCTTCTCGACTGTTCTGCACCATGTTCTCCTCGCACCGTCAGCTCTTGCATAGTATGGTTCGCTATGGAACTGTCACCCTTACGAAACGTGTGACCAATCCACTGCCAATTCCGTCATTAGATTGTTCGGCCTAATGGTTCCTGAGCCGTACTCTCGTAAAGGTGTTCGTTAGAGACCCGATTGGGACAGAAAATCCTTAAGATGTTGCGCAGGCACCTATAAACGTTTGCAGCCTCCTGATGATAGTAGTGGTCACTCTCCACCTGCTGCATCCATACAACAGCACAGATTCAACATTGGAGCGGATTCAACATAAAGCGGCGGCTGATAGCAAAATGGTCAATTTGGTTGGAGGTTGCTTGCCTGTCATTGGAAACCCAGTTGACTTTGTGGCAGGTCTTGTGCTCAAACATGGTGCCATCTGTTACAAGGCGGTTGGCATTGCAGAAATTCACAAACCTTTCGCCGTTGTCATTGCGGTTGCCTAGTCCGTACTTCTCGATCACATATTTGAGACCTTCGTTGTCGTTGCCTACCTTGGTGCTGTGTTGAAAACGGCACTTAAGAGTTTGTAGAAGCTCTCCTTTTCGTCCTCAGCCGAGTTATTCGTTGGGGCATAACACTATATGATGGTGACGCGTCGTACTCTAGTCCGGAATCTAGCCGTCATAATGCTATTACCATGAGGCTGCCAGGAAATTAGACCCTTGCCTGCTATTGTTTTTAGCAGTACTTACTTGTGCCCTGTATCACATTGGGGGTCCTAGGGCCTCTACTACGCCCACGCATCATCGTGTACGGTTTCTGGCAATGTGTCACAGGTCTCGCCAACGTTTCCCCAACTGCCGTGCCTCCTTCTCGACTGTTCTGCGCCATGTTCTCCTCGGACCGCCATGCCTTCTGCCATCCTGAGTTAAGAGGTTCCATTGCATAGCATGGTTCGCTATGGAACTGTCACCCTTTCGGAACGTATGACCAATCCACTGCCACATCCGCCGTTGGATGGTTGTTCTTATTGGTTCCTGACCCGTTCTCTCGTGAAGGTGTTCGTTAGAGATACGATTGGGCCAGAAAATCCTCAAGATATTGCTCAGGCACCTATTAACGGACAAACAGTATTTATATTCCCGCGGATTTCCGGGTGGTCTCCCAGAATAGAGTAGTACAGTGTTACGCGTTGGGGACTGGTAGTCGCCCGCTTCTTTCCATCTGATTTCAATTACCCGAAAATGTCCAGTCTATATCGCATGAATTCATTTTCTAATTGAAGGCATCTGGCATTGTAAGGACCTTCGCTTTCCGAGTCGAGGAGCTAAGCTCCTTGGGATCAAATTTCACTCCCGTCAACACTACGATCTTGGCTTCAAGGAGGTTTTTGTTTTGTGTGCAAGTAGAGGTAAACATTATGAATGGATACTTGCAGCCCGTTTTACAAGTTATGCCCCCAACGTGCTACAGAACCTCCCCTATTACTCTGTCCTGTTGTTCCCCAGCAGCACCGCAGTCAAAGCATTCCTACGCAGGGGCAGGTTTCACACGTCGTCACTCCTTTTTTAATTGCCAGAGTTTCTCGCGTTCCTCTATAAGCAGTTGCTGCATCATACTCGTGATTACTTCGCTTCCAGTTCCCAGCCTTCGCTTCTCGTCAACATAGATCAGGCTTGGCCGCCATCTGCTCATTCTAAGATGTTCCTAGCCCTTGTGTAATTTTGGCATGCTCTGCGTTCTGCATTTTTCCGTCACAATGCTGGCAGAATGGGTCATCCGCGTGCTTGTACCTGTAGAGGTACTCCCGGAAGCATCCATGTCCCGATAGAAATTTTGTTAGGTATAAGTTTACCTATCCGTGCTTTTTGGTAATCCATTCATGTGATATGGCACCTATGTATGTTGCCATTCTGCTCTTATATCTTCTATGGTTGCTCTGTCATCGTGCTCGTTTTCGCGTAGTGCCGCGGTCTTCTTCACTCCTAGATTGATAGACGTTCGGCCTGATATTACAATACAGCATCCGCTGACACAGTTCTAAAGGTCCAGGCTACCCTTGAAGACTTGATTCTATGCGCCGAGTTCATCCTTCTAATGTACGACTTACGGAGCATCGCTGATGCTCATATTGGGGCCACGTACAGGAGTATTGACTTACTCACGCTCGTTCGAAGGTTTCTGATGGGCTGCCTTGGTTACCCAATATTTGGCATTAGTCTGCATAGTGCCGCTACTGCCCAAGAGGCATTCTCGCCTGCGTACGTTAGATGATCCCTGAAGCTGAGTTTGTGGTCCAGCAATACTCCTAGGTACTTGATGTACGGTTTCGACTCGATGGTTTGCTCACCGACCTGTATTGTAAGGTGTTTCACTTTTTTACGCCTGCTTATGAGAACGGCTTCGGTTTTGTGATTCGCTAGTTCCAAACCTGAACTATGTAGCCATAGCATCACGTTTGTGATTCTTTGGTTTCACTTCCTCTAATGCTTTCGCCACTATTACAACTGCAATATCGTAGACATAACCCACCCGGTCCTTGTGTTCTTTGTACGCCATCGTACATTATGTTCCATAGAATCGGTCTCATGGCCGACCCTTGTGGAATTCTTCCCGTGATCATGTACTGCTTTGGTCCCCCTTCCATTTCATAGTAGAGGCTTCTGTCTTTGAAATAATTGACAATTATCCACAGTAGGCAGTTTGGTTCCTGTGGGTCTCTCAGTGCTCTTAGGATACAGCTCCAGTCGGCTGAATTGAACGCGTTCTCAACGTCCAGTGTCATGACAGAACAGTACTGTTTTGTCTCTCCGAGTCATCTTTCTCCCGTGATTGCTATGTCACACACAGCTTGTATTGGTTGGTGATTCGTTTCTTTCTAAATCCAAACTGTCGGCTTCAAAGCCCTGAGTCATCAACTGACAGTCCTGAGATCTGTCTTTCGCAGACTCATAGTCTTGTTCGTATAATTTTCTCGGGCACTTTTTCCGGTACATCTAGCTCATGCACAACGGCCTGTACGACGATGATTGCTCTGGTCGGGGAGGGCTAGTCATTGCCATTTCCACTGAGATTGGAATTTTGATGGGATTGAGCCATCGCTTCACTTTGAAATGACCAGTATCTTTGCGAGTGCTACTGACCCTAAGTGCCCTCAACTCACCCATAATTGTAATTCAGATACAATACCAATTTTATATGAATCCCCCAATCAATTGACACATAATGAGGCAGTGTAAGGTATTTATTGGCCAAATAGCCATCCGCCAGCACGCTCCAATAAAACTGCATTAAAATGACCCATTTACGGCGGCAATAAATGCATAAAACCATTCTCAAGTTTAAATTTATACAGAGTGGAGGTACTCATACGTTCGTGTTGCAACCAGAGGATGTGCATCAAAGCCGAATGAGTGCCACGATAATTCTTAAATCCCCCCGAGGAGCCTTAGAAGGAGTGCTACACTCTCAATGAAGGCATACGTATGCAGCAGAGGCGATGTGAGTGCAGAGTTCCTCAGCCCGCAAGCAAAGTTACTTCGTTATAAATTCCGTCCCTGACATGAACCATTGCTGCGGATTGCCTCCTCGGTCAGAAAGGTGTCGACGTCGTCGTCGTCGTTGTTGTTGTCGGCGGCCCAGATGTGGAACATTATCTTGGCTGCGATTATGAATGAGAGTTCCTTCCCAGAGATGGGTTTTTTTTTCCAACATAATGGTCTGGGGGCGCTGCGGGTAATGATGTTACTTTGTACGAGTAAATTAGCCAAGATATTCCCAGAGTGTCCTTAGGTGCTAATGCATTTTATTGTAGTGCAATCGGTGGATAAGATAAAAAGGTGCAGGGAAACAGAGTTAGTGGTTAGGAGCAGTCAAAATATTGCATAATAAGTGGTGATAGGCACTCTGATAAGGGTCCTTGGGGTTTGCCTTTGTAGATTAAAAGTCGATAACAACTGTCTGACGAGGGATGGGAATGGATAGGCGATATTGTGATCCGATTGTGTCCGTTGACGGATTGCCCAAAAGAAGACTTATAGGAGAAAGTCCTAGGATGATCCCTTTCCAGTAAACGTCATATTCACCTCTATTGCATGTCGGGGCATAGGGATATTCCGGGGAATTGTAAGGCTGATGAACTCGCCAAAATAGGAACAACTGCACCCATCCTTCCAGACACACTCGTGGTATACCAATGGCTACTTGCAAACCTAAATTCAAGCTGGATGCTGGTAGACATGTGGTACAACATGTCTAGCGACTGACTAAACAGATTTGGCCCAGGCTAGATCTGAAACGCTCTAAGAAACTGATTTCTCTCAACCGGTTGCACTTGGTGCTACAATAGGTGTGATCACAGGACACTGTCTAATAAGCAAGCATGCAGCAAGACTTGCCGTATATTCGAATAATTTTTGCAGAAGCTGCATGGACGAAGAAGAGGAAGAAACCATTCCTCGCCTTCTTTGTGCATGCCCAGCTCTCTCACTTAGAAAGAAGCTACACTTCGGAGTTTTCTAAGTGAAGGAGCCTCTTACGATTTAGGCGATCTTTTAGACTCAAACATCAGAAGCCTCCTACTCTTCATTAGAAGCTCGAAATGGTTCTAACAAATAGGCAGGGGAACATGATCTTTCGTGATACCCCAACGAACCTTCCTTGGTCTATGTGTGTTGGCGTAAGCTGACAGTGACTTAAACCTAAGCTAATCTGACTGTTGTAAGAACATTCCCTACCTTCTTGTGGCGGTCACCGAGCTACGGTTTTAGTACGAAAACAGAATACCCTTAGCATATGTAAATGTAATTCTGTGCTTTATTCGTCAATCGATCTTCATGACTGCCCGATCTGCGGTTCTAGTATAAATCTGGCTAAAGTGAGCGACGCGGAGCGATGAGGAGTAAACCTCATTAAAAAATACGCCGATAGTTGAGATAGTTAGTCGCTAGTATGCGGACTCTGGGCACCTGGTAGCCTCTGGTTCAAGTCCAGCTCTTCCATGGCATACTGAGAAACATACACTACTTGGGAAACTTTCCTTTTCGAGTGACCCATGGGTCCGAAAATTTCTAATTTCAATAAAAAAACTATAGAGTCGGATGCCTCAATAAAAGCATCTTCCTCCGGTGTTGCTGTAGGGCAACCTGAATGCCAATCCAACCGGGACGCCTCTGTACCCTCGACGGTCGACATTACGGCTGTTGTGCACACTTCGATCTCTACTTCTCCGTATGCTGCTGAGTGTTGCCGTATAAGCGCCTTCCGTACATTCTGATGGTCTCATATGCGAGGAGAGCGAATGGAGGAGAAGATACAATCGCGAACTCTATGAGTTGTACCGGGATGTGGATATAGTCTAAAAAACCAAGACACATCGCTTACATTGGCTTGGTCACATCGAGCGAATGGACAATAACGCTCCAGCCAAGAGAATCTTTGAATCCCAGACCCCAGGTTCGAGACGGCGAAAAAGACCGAACCTCCGGTATAAAGACTAAGCTGTTGCGGATGCCAGAGGGTGGAACACAGCCATGTCTCAGGCGGAGACCCTTCAAGGGTCTCGAGTCCTTCAAGTAAATAAGTACATTCTCATGGTATCAGAACCAAGGAAATGAAGGAGCCGCCCACTCTAGTCGAAACTGGTAGTATCACCTCGGGAAAACTAAGATGCACCTCCATTGGTGAGAAAATTGTTAATCGTGTTAAATTTGACCGGAAAGAGGCGCTCCAAAGCTACACTCAATACTGGCAAAAGCAGAGAAAGGTTGCCAGGAAGGTTGAGGCAAGTACCATGGAAAATTCGCCACTATAGCAAGCATTACCCATGGGTAGCACTCTCGTAGTTTCATCAACCTTCACTGGCCACACACCTTGGTCGTTTAATGCTACCAATTATATTTCTATGCGAGAGCTCTGCTCCTCTTTTGGACAGTGCGTCGGCTTTTTCGTTGTGTCCAGGTGCCCAGCATAATCGGACACGGTTCCGCGTACATAATGCTTTAAGCATTGTGCGGCAGTTCCTGGTGATTTCATATTTAATGACACAAGACTCTAGCGTCTTTAGCGCAGCCTGACTGTCAATATATATATAGATATATAGATATTCTTATCGGATATTGATCCCATGGCAAGTAATTCCACAGTTTTGAGTACATCTAGAAATTCTACTTGGAACAAACTGTATCCTGTCCAGGAGTCTCAGGGCCACCTGTAGGCTAATATCTCTCGAGTGTATACCTGACCCCGTGCCTTCTCTTTGAAGACCTGCATTGCGATTGATCGGGATGAAGTGCTTGCTTTATCTCCTAGTGGTGGTCCTCGGGCAACTATACGCATAATCCCTAATATGTGTAGGCTAAAATTGCAAGTGCGAGTTGTCTAGGACCTAGCAGCCTGCGTTACTGAAAACCAACACTTTGTCTCGTATAAGCGAGCACCTTTCACAAAGTGTGGAAGCAATCAGCAGCTCAATGCCCGCAACCATCCAAGGCCATTGGCGTGCTGTGAAAAATGCTTTCACATCTGGTGCTGAAAGAATTGTCGGTCGATCGCAGGAAAGACATAGGGCGCGGTTTTCCGAGAATAACTGGAGACGGATTGACGAACGAAAACAGCTGAAAGCTCGCATTGCAGCTACTCCAGCAGCAGGGAGAAGCGAGCTATAGTCCCTATATCGCATGAAGATGAGAGAAGTTCAGCGTAGCGTGCGACAAGTGTAACTACATCAGCGCGCTGGCTACGGAAGCAGAAGAAGCTGGACGGAGGTGTGACAGCAGGACCGTCTACAGAATCGCCAAAGAGCTGACAGGTGGTCACAGCACCAGCCAACACCCAGTGAAAAGCCTAGACGGCTCCTTACTCATTTCGGATGAGGACCAGCTCAAGAGATGGAAAGAGCATTTTGCTATGATTTTGAACCGTGTATTCGCTAGCGATATGCTCCCGAATCAGACTTAGATGCCCGAGGTGAGAAGTTCCCGAATACACCCCACGACTCCCAGACTTTACGGTATTCCCACCGAGCTCTTACGAGCAACGCCAACAACATCGGCTGAGCTTCTGCTTCCACTTATAGAGAGAGCTCGGGAAGCTGAAAGCATTCCTAACGAGTGAAAAAAGGGAATGATCGCCAAGCTTCATAAGAAAGGAAATACGAGTATAATGGAGTGTGGAAACTGGAGAGGTCGAGAGGGTGGCAGGCGTCGTCGGGCTGAAAATGAATGCGGCAAGAACTAAACTTATCAGCCTTGGAACAAACTCATCAGACATGCATTGCTGGACAACTGGTAGAGAGAGTAGAGGATTTCCAGTATCTTGGGAGTATTGTCTCGATCGATGGTGGAACCGAACTCGATATAGCAAATAGGATCGTCAAAGCAAAGTCCGCGTTCGAGATTTTGTCCAAAATATGGCGAAGTAATGCAATCAGTTTGAACACCAATCTAAGACTGTTCCGCTCTAATGTTGAATCCGTGCTGTTATATGGATGCAGAACGTGGAGAGTGACCACTAATATCACCAGAAAGCTGCAAACGTTCGTTAATAGGTGCCTGCGGAATATCTTACGGATTTTCTATCCCAACCGCATCTCTAACGAACACCTTTACGAGATAACGGGTTAGGAACCAATAGGCATAACCATCCAACGACGGAAGTGGCAGTGGATTGGTCACACGTTCCGAAAGGGTGACGTTCCATAGCGAACCATGCTATGCAATGGAACCCTTTAACTCAGGATGGGAGAAGACTTGGCGGTCCGAGGAGAATATGGCGCAGAGCAGTCGAGAAGGAGGCACGGCAGTTGGGAAAAGTTAGGGACAGCTGAGACACATACTACAAACCGTATACGATGGCGCGTAGGCGTAGTAAAGGCCCTCGGACCCACAAGCGGATACAGGACATAAGTAAGTAAGTAGGAAATATTAGACTGGATTGAGCTTTATGCTGACTAGGGGCTTAAGTGCAGTGATTTCCTTTGTTTCTGAGTACTTGGGATGAAATTACCTCCATCGCCACTTTCATCCATGTGATCACTGACGCGATCCTGAATAGCCTACACAGAGCTCAAACACCGACCTTTGCAGCTGGATTACACTGATACTAAAATCGAGAACTGTGTACTCAACGCTAGGAGATGTAACCATCCAGAAGAGGGTCTGGAGAGAAACTCTCCAAGGCGGTGTTCTCTCTCCCCTAATATAGCTCCATGCAGTGGGCGAGATCTTGATAATTCAGAATTAAAAGAGCCTCAACGCGACGGCCTACGCTGATGACCGACATGGTCATCCTTAGGGGGCGTCGGGGAAATTTCCTCTCCGGTGCTAAATGAAAGGTTCAACATCGCATTGCATCTAGTGGATATTTGGGTCAGCAGCAAAGGAATAGGAGTCAACTTACCTCTTCCTTTCACAAAGGAGAGATCGATTCAGACCAAAAATATCAGAGATGTTGAAGTCCAACCCCACAGGCGGATCAGTAGAAATGCGGTGAAGGCGGAGGGTTATGATCCCTTGTTTTCGGATTATAACCTCGCCGAAATAGGAAGAAGAAGGAGAAGAAGTTGAACTCAATATCCAAAGTTCACCACTGGGCATGACTGAGGATTGCAAACTAAACTGGAAGGACAACATTGATGAATACATCAAGAAAGCAATCGAAGCTTTCTACCCCTGTCAGAAAACGTTCAGTAATACAAAGGGCTTCAAACCAACTGTGACGTACTGGATACACACGGCGGCGGGTATAAGATCTATTCTCACATATGGTTCGCTGGAATGGTGGAATGTACCAGGTTTCAAACGTCACTGAAATTCAGAGGACAGCATGCATCAGAGTCATGGAATCAATTAGAACAACACCAACAGTGGCAATCCAAACCATGCTTAGTTGCATTCCACTTGATCTATACTGCAGCAATCTGGCTGCCAAAACCCCGTGAACTGCTGAGGGAAAATCGACTATGGCTATGTCCCCATACTATCCTGATGGGAGGCTGCCAAGGGATCCACGGAAACTAATGACATGAACCCGATGCTAGCATTTGAAAGGAGATAATTCTTACGAGACATACTCGTAGGATCGCCTTTTTCGAAGATGGAGCATATAGAGCTGATACTCCAATCGTCGGGCATGCTTTCCCCCATCCATGCTTGGCTCATGACTTGGCCAAGGCTGGTGTCTGTTTTATAAGTAGCTTTTTTTTACGTGGTAAGGCAGTAACAGGTCAAGTATCTAGGTCCAACACTAGGCAGCAAACTCCTCTAGAAAGAACATGTAGAAGCTGTTGTAACCAAAGCCACCAGAGCACTTATGGTGTGCAGGAACATTTCAGGAAAAGCCTGGGGATGCACTGAGGTGGAGCCATGCGAACCTGTCCCACAGCAGCACTAGAAGTGATCGTAGGTATACCTCTGAGAATCAGCAAAGAGGGCACCGAGAAAGGAACATGCATCGCAAACAAAGAGCGAGTAACCCTATCCAAATCGGTGCCGCTTCTGGACTGACTCAGTGACGATATGGTCAAGAGATACTACTTTGAAAGAAAGTTCGAATCAAAGATGAGCAACAAAAAAGATTGGAGCAGTGAGTCCGATAAGTACTAATTGAGATAACACACAATTAAATGGTACACAGACAGATCGAAAACATCTACTAGCACTGGGGCAGGAGTGTACGGGCCCAGGACTAGATACTCAGAATCACTGGGAATATTCCCCAGTATATTTCAAGCACAGGTTCGTGCGATCGAAAGATGCGCGCAGTTCAATCTAGACAGGAAATATCGCGAGCGGAACATCGCAATACTGTCAGACAGCCAAGCCGCTATTAAAGCACTGACCTCGAATGAGATCAGATCCAAACTGGTATGGGAATGCCTCACCAGGATCAACAAACTGGGAGAAATAAACAAAGTAAATCTCTACTGGATACTAGGACATGTACGAGTGGAGGGGAACGAAGCAGCTGATGACCTAGCTAGAAACGGATCAGACACGCCGTTTCTTGGACCAGAACCATTTTGTGGGATAGGACCCCACAAAATACGAGAAGACTTAAGGAAAGAGGAAGAGAACAAATGGGCTAAACATTGGGACTTCTGGGGAAATACAACCAGAAAAGAAGCAAAGTCTGCCTAAGAGTTAGTAAGAATCGACTTTGCATCGTGACAGGCATGTTAGCGGGTCACTGCAGACTCAAGGAATACCTTAGGAAACTGGGAATAGAGGGAGACGGACACTGCAGATTCTGCAGGGACTTTGCAGAAGCACCAGCGCACCTTCTTATGGAACGCGAAGCACTGATCCACAAAAGAAGTGCTCTAGACCGAGTATATCATCAGCTAGAGCCGTAGTATAGGGGGCACAATACATCTTTGAAAGGTCGCAGTGCACTTGCACCTCACTATCATATACATCTACATCTACAAGGCAGTTACCACGACGGAACAACCCCCAACCTGGAGGGGCAGATTAATGAGTTGGGTCATTCAGTGTTCATCCACCACCATCTCTATTTCATAGCCCTGATGACGTTATGGAAATCCTTACAGGCCTGAGTTTCGAATATGTCGAAGTAGCTCGAACAAGGCCTCTGTCAAAACTGTCTATGCATTCCGCCGTTGATTCCGTCGAGAGAACTCTTCCGCCGTCCTTCTGAGGGCTCTTGTTAGACATCTAAGATACATTTTGACCACTCAGGTCAACAAGAGATGCGTCATTCGGTGTGCTAAAGTTCACCCAGCCATGCTCACGCAGCTCCGAGGGCTTAGCTACCCGTGTAGTGACAGATTTTGCATACGCTCCTCCAAGTTCACTACTAGGTAGCTATTCAGAGGCACGGCATGGAGGTGATGATGTGTCGTTTTGTCCGCCCTGAAAAGAAGTCCTGAAAAGGTAGTCTGGCATAACATAATTACTTTATACTCGTACGTTATATAAAGTTCCTTTTCCCTTGGCATAGCGGCTGGTATTTTAATAATCCTTCCAGGACACTCCACCAGTTGTTCAGTAAACTTTCGATTGAAATATTTACTCTTTTCTTTCTTTTGGTGGATATTTCATTAATTTCCCCATCAAGTATGCAGCAGCTTTTTAATAAGACCAGCAATTCGTCTTCCTTATATCCGCGGTACTATGCTGGCATGGATGCGAACAAGTAGGAAATTCCTTCCGGAGAAGTTGTGTGTGGTAGAAGGGTATTCCGCAAACTTAGACGATGTAAATTTTTTTTATGCGAAGTATTTTGTCATTATTCGTACGAAGTGTATGTATGCATATGTGCGCGCTTATTAAATAAGTTTCGATGAGTTAATTTGAAAAATGTTCTCATTATTCATTATTTTTCTCCTCATCATCTACCCCCTTTGTGGGGGTTTCATCCGTTCCTAGACTTAGAATAGTTTCATTCGAAGAAGACGGTGAACTATTAAGGATTTGTGGACCAAACTGTGGCCTGTGGCACTCATTAGGACTCTTTCAAATCGGGCTCTATTTTTTCTTTTTGCTTCCGAAGGTGAGAATCTATTAAAGATGAGACTGGTTGCCACAGTGTCGCTAACTGCTTCCCAGGCGTCTTCCCCGCTCATCATTTGTCTTGTGATGTTGTCTGGGGTTAGGTCCTCACCGAGTTGATTCGCCAGCATGTTTCATTCTTTATGGTTTTGTTTTCTTTTTTACGCTGAGAGGTGTTAATCTTCAAAAAACGAGACTGAGCCCGTAGTCAGTAATACTGTGGGACTTTTACTCTTCTCTCTTCTTACCCTTTCTCCATACGGTAGTTGTCATTTGTTTCCGTGTTGTTCCTCTTGGGCACCTTTCTCTCACATTCCAATATTCTTAATTTGCTCATGATAGTTATGGCAATTTCAGTCGCTGCATCCCACGCTTTTCGGCTCTTAAGCATTCACTTACTTATGTCCTGTATCCCCTTGTGTGTCCTAGGACCTCTACTACGCCTACGCGCCATCGTGTACGGTTTCTGGCAATGTGTTTCACCTCTCCCCAACTGCCGTGTCTCCTTCTCGACTGTTCTGCGTCATATTCTTCTCGGACCGCCAGGTCTTCTGCCATCCTAAGTTAAACCCATCAACTGCATAGCATGATTCGCTATTGATATACTGACTGCTCACGAGCAGAATTATCAATAAAAATCTCGGAGGTGCTTCGGGTCCGAGGTTTGTCAATAGACCTTCACCGCTAGATGATGTATTGTCTCCTGTTCTTTTCAACATGGTGACTGAGCTACTGTTTATCCTGGAGATGGACTGCCTAAGCAGACGACGCCGTTGTGATAGCTGACTCGAAGAAACAATTGAATACTAAATGACACCGCAATGCAGAATATCCTCTTCAAACTCTTCAAATGGGTTGATAGAAACGGCCTAAGAGTTAACCCCCAGAAAACATATGCCCTATTCACCACAAAATGCAAAATTCCTTGTGTAGACTATTCTAAGCTATATGGGAGCAGCCTCGTAGTTCTAAGGAAGTAGACAAAGATTTCAAAGGTGGCCTTACGCATGAGAGAGAAACTCATAGCTATACGAACGTAGCAAGCGTCACGTTTTACATAATGGAAAGGTAGGTATCACAGGACTTTGAAGTTCAAAGTGGAATACCACAAGAGTGCATACTGACACCGCTGTATTTTTTTTTATTTAATTTTTTGTCATCAGCGATGTTCTCCGTGCAGCCTTGTTGGAAGGAAACCATGGAATTCAATAGAATACGACATCTCACCTAAAACACCTTGACTTCTCTGACGTATCGCAATGGACCTAACATACGTTGAGTGTGTAACCTATCCTATTCACTAGCCATACAGGTCTTATGCAGTTCGACAGCTTTAGCTTCTAGTAACAATAAGATGAAAGGTGTCTAGACGAACCAATTGTTCTGGAAAGATGAGTAGGGAAAGCTTTTTTTCGATACTCTGGATCCCGAAGATCCCTTGTGCGACTCCTCCTCAACGGTTCTTCGTCATATACTTCCCGTATGACTGGGTCTTCTGCCATCATGGTTCTACATTACATGGTTAGCTAAGCAATTGTAAGAATAACCTATCTATTGCCACTTCCGTCGTTGGATGGTTGTTGTTGTTGTAGCAGCTACGGTTCGAGCCACGTCTATAGGTCGTTCCAAAAGTGCATCAGGGTGCCAGTTGGTTGGTTTTGCTGGGCAGTTGAAAAGATGTTTTGTGTTGTGTGAACCATTTCCGGTATTTGTCTTCTATGGAGGCGTCGAGACGGTTCTTGTAGCTGTTTAGTAAGTAGTATCGACCTGAGCGTAGCTGAGCTAGGATGGTCTTTGTTCTCCGTGGCAGACTACGTTTTTCGTCTGCCATGAGTAGTGGACGGCCTCAGTCTTAGCTTGGTGTTCAAACTGATTGTATTGCTTCGCCATATTTTGGACAACATCTCGAACGCGGACTTTGCTTTGACGATCCTGTTGGCTATATCCAGTTCGGTTCCACCATCGGTCGAGACAATCACGACCTCTGCTTTCTCTACCGGTTGTCCAGCAATGCGTATTTGAGCCGATGAGTTTGCTCCAAGGCTAGTTTTCAGCCCGACGACACCTGCCTCCCTCTCGACATCTGGTGTCATGTGGTGGAGGTCCATAATTCTGTGAGAGAGTAAGCATACAACGTCAGCGTAGTCAAGATTTTTCAGTTGAGATGTAAGAGTCCATCGAATTCCTCCATTTCCCGTCGACAAAGCTGTACGAAGCACATCGCTAATCACCAATAGGAATAGTATTGGTGAAAATTTCCCACTTACGCTTCCACTTAATTCCGTTCACCCCCCGGGGGCATAGGGCGTCAACAGCGCTTGTGCGACATCCTCTTCGGAATTCTGCAACGCATTTTAGTTACCTCCAGCTCGATTCCTCCTCAACTGTCATGCCCCACGCTTGCGTAGGACGCCCCGCTGTTATGCCTGCCTGGGTAAGCGGATTTCACAGCATGACCTATTTCGTAATCGAGCTGTCGTTGTGGCTGATCCACTGCCACTTTCTCCTCCATATAGTAGTGCTTATAGGATTTTGGCCCGTTCTCTGATCGAGTTGTTCATTAGGCATATGATTGGACCAAAAGATCTTCAAGATGATCCTTAGACATCTGTCTACAAAGGTTTGCAGCTCGCGTATGATACTGGTATCCACTTTCCAAGTACTGCACCCCTAAAGTAGTACTGGTTCTAGATTGTAGCGGAATAGTCGCAGCTTGGTGCTTAAGCTGAAAACATTGTTTCTTCAGACTTTGGATAGCATTCCGAACAAAGCTTCTGTTTTCAAGATTCTGCTGTACACATCCAGTTCAGTGCCGGGACCAGACTCCCTGGATATAGAAAGGTGTCCACCTTCGCGACTCGCTGCCTGCCAATATGGAGTTGAACGCTGGCGATTGCAGTGCTCAGAGATCTTGTTTTGGTCGTGTTTATTTTCAGCTCCACTCTATTAGTTTCAGCTTCTAGATTGTGGGTCATCAGGTGAAGGTCCATTATCCGAAGTGAAATTATGCAAACATCGTCAGAGAAGTCAAGGTGTTTCAGGTGCGATATCGTAGGCTATGGAATTCCATGGTGTCCTTCCGACAAGGCTGCATGGAGTACATTGCTGATGACCACAAAGAAAAATAGCGAGTGTCAGTATGCTCTCTCATTGTACTCCTCCTTGAACTTCAAAGTCCTCTGATACCTTCCCATTATGTAAAACGTGACACTTGCTACTCTCGAATAGCTATGAGTTTCTCTGGGCTGCCTCTCCTGTGTAAGGCCAACTAGATAGCATCTCCATTCAAACGCCCGAAACCTTCTCGAAGTCGATAAACAGCAGATATAACCGAGACTTAAGTATACTGGACTACAAACTAGAGACAACAACTTATTCGTCATAGAAACAGGATTCCATGAGGTTGCCCTGCAAATAATTTCACTTGTTTGATCGATAAGTTTGTATATTGTATCTGGTTTCTTGTGTACACAACGAATTATAATTTGTCCACCGAAATGTCCTTATTTGATAAATCCGAGAACATTTTATTGATTAAGAAACTCCTACAACCCAATGAGAAGGATGACTCCAGTTCTGATTCCGAAGATGATATCCAGAAGCGGTGCAAGCCTTTTGGTAAGCTCTTGACTACTTTCCAAAAATATAACTAAACCCTCTCCCTTCCTAGGGCCATCCCAAATCGGTTCTAAGCCTCAGTCCAGCAAACCAAAAGCAAAAAAGCCTGAAAAAGTGGAACCGGAAGTGACAAATGAAAACATTACCATCGACGAATGGTTGGAGAAACAAGAAAAGGAAGACACTGACGCTTTGGAAACTCGTAAGAGGCCAGAGTACACTATTAGCTACAAGCAAGTAGTCGGCACAGAAGATGTTTTCCTACAGGTAATCGTTTTCCACTAATCTTATCACTTTACGAAGATTGCCTCCTTTAGATGGGTAACAAGACCAGTGCGTCGAGTAGCTGTGAGGACATGGTAATAGAGATACAGATGCCTGAGGAGACCGTTGCAGTGCATCAGATGGATATATCGGTGACGGAAAAGGAAATAGATTTGGCAACACCAGTGTACAGACTCAAATTGCCACTAATGCATCCAATCAATCCGGACAAGAGCTCAGCTAAGTATTACACTGAACGCAAGACCTTGTGCCTAACATGCCGCATGAATCGTGAATATGATTTTGTTAATTTTTAAAATAAATAAATGGAAATTGATCTGCAGTGACCGACTGTAGTTGCTTTCGAAATTGACATCTTTTGGCTATCGTGGGCAGACTCTCGTTTCAATGCCACATCCCTGGAACTTGGGTGAGAATTCCAGCGATCTGCTGGTTTATTCTGGCGTAGGTCTGCTCTTAACAGCAGCAGTGCGAGAAGGCCCCATATTTTGAAAACCCAACTGCCAAAGGCCTCCATCTTCCAGTATTCTGTTTCGACGATTCCTCGTCTGAGGATGACAAAGAAAAAAACTTCTATAACCACTTCTATCAAACTAACACATCGTATGATGGGAGTCCTCAATGCTCAGCTAGGCAACGACATGTGAATGCTGTCTTAAGCAGAACGAAACGGCTGTATATTTGATCTGTGAATATCCAGCCTTTGCTTGAATAAGGCTGACTTCCCTAGGCAAACACTTCCTCTGGGAGGACGAGCTAACTAAGCTCAACCCTTCTAGTCTCCATCGCCCAGGTTCACCCCGAACTGTAGCGCCACCTAAGTAAGTAAGTAAGTCTCCATCGCTTTGAGAAGAGCACAGTTTAGAGTTCTTGGCTCGGCGCATAACTGCTGACAATCAGTTAACGAGCGGCTATAGTGAGGTACAATGGACCATAAAGTCTACGAGCTTGTCATCTGCGGATTTGTTCTCATCAAATACAATGCAATAGGTCAATGCGTCAACACTAAAGTGATCATTCGGGCAGGGATAGTTACCGAAGATATCTGTATACGGATCGACGAACATAAAGAACTTGTGGCTCCGATAGTGGCTAACCCAGCTGTACAGAGAAACAAGCTCGATGCCATGCGAAGTGGTCGCCGCTGCTTTCACGCGAAAGCTATAATCTTCTGTGAATCGAAGTCTAAGGATGTTCTGATCTAATAGTATTTCTAATGAAAATTTAGATCGGGTCCAGAACCAATGGGCATCACCATCCAACGACACCCAACCAAGACCTCTTGGCGTCACTTTCGGTAGCATGATAACGTTCGCCGCGCACGCATCAAACATCAGAAGCCGACTTATACCCCGAAGCAACCTACTCAAGCCCTTAGCGCGATCTTCCTGAGGGATGGATAAAGAGACGCTACTTGCCACATACAAGGCAATCGGTCGCTCCATGCTGAGCTATGTTGTCCCTATTTGGACACCGCAGCTGAGAGACACAAACTGGCTGCATTTTCAAGAACATGGAGCAGAACAGTCGAGAAGGAGGCACGACAGTTGGGGAGAACTCAGACACATTGCCAGAAACCGTACACGATAGCGCGTAGGCGTAGTAGAAGCCCTAGGACCCATAAGGGGATTCAGGATATAAGTAAGTAAGTAGCATTTTCAAGCCTGCTAAAATGCGGTCATGAGGACCATCGCCGGATGTCACCTGATGGCACATGTTGATCATCTGCATGCCGAGACGAAGTTGCTTCCAGTAAAGGACCACAACACCATGCTCTCCATGCAGTTCCTTCTAGACTGTCACCTCCAAGACCACCCTAATCATCCGCTGACAATGGTTTTCATAACTACCCCGTTCCATTCGCAAAGGGTGCCAAATCTACAAAAATGACCTCGATGCCAACACGGAGGGCACCAGGATCGACAGACAGACCTACATTGCATTGAAAAGCATTCATCACACAACTGTGGTACTCTACTCTATGGATAATCTTTGCCCCAACGTGGTCCTCGGAGGCCGGCCAATACCCACCGCAGACGAAAAACGTAATCTGTCACAGAGAACAAGGACCATCCTAGCTTAGCTACGCTCAGGTTGATACCGCTTACTAAACAGCTATAGAAACCGTCTCGACGCCTCCATAGAAGACAAATGCCGGAAATGGCCCGAATAACACCAAACATCTTTTAAACTGACCAGCAAAACCAACCGACTGACGCCCTGATGCACTTTGGGAATGACCTGGCTGGCAAAAATCCTCATCCTAACCCTCCACGTGGGTGCCAGCCGGAAATAACCACCACAGCAGTCTTGTACGATGTCAAGATGGGGTTAGCCAAGACCAGGAGGCATTAAAGAGAATTCTTAGCTCCTCAATAGCTTAATTCTCTATTTATGCTTTTTGGTCATCGGATCGAGGTACCTGATTTCAGTGGTGGAGTGAGCGCTTAATGCACGAAACCGTGCCCAAGAATGCAAGGCTGGGGGTTAAACCAGTCTCTAACGAGCTCCTTCGGACGCACAGGTGGGGTCCGTCGTATTTTGCCTTATCCCGATACTACGGCGCTGTCGGGACTGACCGTAATTCCGTATTACTCGTGGGTCCAAAATCCCAAAAATTTAAAAATTAACAAAAACAAAACAAACAAAAATGAATTTCCTAGCACTTCATCGGAAGACGAACTGCTCGCTTCCAGCCAGGAAAAGACGGTGGAGAGCGAGACGCTCCCCAAACCTTTAACAACCACTACAACCACAGCATCGGACACTCGACTAAGTGCCCATAAGCGCGAAGCACCCAGCAACCGTAGGAAAAGCGCGTACCAGCGTGCCATCTTCATTCTGGGTAAGATTACTAAGAAAGAGGTGGACGGCACGGCTTCCGAACGGGACCTGGCCGATAAAGTCAAATTCCAGAAGGTTATTGATGAGTACATCAACTACCGCAATACCCCACAACTTTCCAAAAGCGATGCAGCAAAGCGTAACCGATCCCAGGAGGAAATCAAGTCCGATTCCCAAAGGATCAAAGTTCCAAAACTGTCAACACCCAACCCCAATGAACCTTCTACCTCCTCGGCTTTCCAAGCGACACGAACTGTCAGCGAGGTTGTCAGAGACGACCTCCACGTCGCCCTGGTAGACGAGCTCTCTACCGACGGCAAGGCAGTGACTGAAGTCTGGGGAGCCATTGAGGTCAAACTATCCCAGATTGTCATGGGCCATCTTATTAACAAACAAGGAGGACCGCTGCCCTGCTTCGACTCAGCTGAGATCATACGAGGATACAGGGTCATCAAATGCGAGGACGCCTTCTCTAAGGAATTCCTAAGCGGCTGCGTTCACAAGATCCGTGACGCATGGGACGGCTTGAGGCTTAAGCTGATCCTGGCCAGAGAGATTCCGAGGAGACCGAGAATCCGCATTTGGCTCCCTAACATGCCCATTAACGACAACCTACTGCTAAATTGCCTGAAGCTGCATAACCCTACGATTCCCATGGATGACTGAAAAAGTTATCAAGGTTGAGGAACCCCACAACAATACCCTCTCCTTCCTTCTTCTTATTAATGAAGACAGTGCCGTCTCCATCGAGAAGAACGGATGCAAACTCCGCTTCGGCACCAGGCATGCCAAAGTAAATATTTTCCGATCCTCTGGTCTCACTGACGACTTAGACGAAGTCGACGATGCCAACAAGTTGTTGGAGGACATGAGGATTGAAACTACATCCCAAACCAAAAATAACACCGACAATACCAATGCTGAAAGTCATTCAGATTAATCTGCACCACTCGATTAG
Source organism: Brachypalpus laphriformis (assembly GCA_945910035.1). Lineage (NCBI taxonomy): Eukaryota > Metazoa > Arthropoda > Insecta > Diptera > Syrphidae > Brachypalpus > Brachypalpus laphriformis. Next base: position 18,468,337 of record OX246755.1, read on the forward strand.
TGCTACAGATAATCTGGTGGTTTTTCTCAAGGAGGAAAACATTGACTCAGCATTGTCCAAGAACCCTGGGTAAACGCCCCTGACATCAAGGGCCTCAATGACAACCAATACAACCTTTTTTACAACCGGAATAACATCAATCATGGTAAGCCAAGAACCTGTATTCTAGCTAAAAAGCATATTAAAGCCTTTATATGTCCAAATTTTAGCTCGTCCGATTTAACAACGGTCAAAATAGAGAACGCAGGTAGTGCAGACCTATACATCTCCTCTTCCTACATGGCACACGACCGCCAATCACCGCCAGAAGAATGTCAACACATGGTGATGGCTATCTCCACAACAAAGACCAACCTGTTTATGGGCTGCGACGCAAATGCCAGGTAATTGCTATGGGGCAGTTCCGAAAGCAACGAGCGAGGTGAGTCCTTGTTCGAATATAACCTTGCAAATAACCTCTCAATATGTAACAAAGGCAACACTCCAACTCTTATTTTTCCGAGTATGGAAAATTTCAACGGCTGGGAAGATGTCATAGACGTTACACTCTCTAATAACAGTAGTAGTATGAAAGTCGAGAACTGGAGAGTATCCAATCTGAAGTCTTTTTCAGACCATAATTGGATCCTCTTCAATGTAGATCGAGACTCCCAAACCCTACAGAAACCCAAAAGAACTGACTGGACAAGGTTTAGTCAAGTCGTTAGATCCAAGCTACGTAGAACTCCAAACGCTTTAATAACTTCCACTGCAGAACTAGACACAAAACTAAAGACTTTCGAAAAAGCCTTCAATAATGCTTTTAAAGTTGCGTGTCCGGCCAAATACAGCAAAAAAACCTTCCCTCCGTGGTGGAACGAAGAACTCTCTAACCTCAGGAAACTGACTAAAGAGACATTCAATATCTGCTACATATGCAAATACTGGCAGCCTTACACGGACAGCCTTAAAATATACAAAAAAGCTATCAGAATGGCCAAGAAACGGTCCTGGATAGAGTATTGCCAATCAGTTGATACCCTCAAAGACTCCGCTAGACTCAGCAAGATTCTATCGAAGGATCATTCCAATCCATCCCTCCTGAAAAGGTCGGATGGTAAGTGAACGGAGTCAACTGCAGAATCCTTAAAGATCTTGATACACACCCACGTTCCCGGATGTAAAGACAGCTACACTGAGCCTAACAGTTCGCAATGCCTGCAATCCTGCGAACACATAATACCCATTATTACCGAAGAAAAAATCTCCTGGGCCATTCGCAGCTTCGCCCCTTATAAATCGCCAGGCCCAGATGGCATTCTGCCCATTATGCTACAAAAAATGCAAGAGGTAGCAATCCCATGGCTCGTGCCGATTTTCAGGAGCTGCATCGTAAATAATCATGTACCCCACTCATGGAGACGAGTGAGAGTGGTTTTCATTCTGAATGTGGGGAGGCGCGGACATGAGAACGCGAAAGATTTCAGACCAACCAGTCTGACCTCCGTCATTTTGAAGACCCTCGAACGCCTTCTAGACAACCATCTGCGAGATACAATCGAGTCATCTCTTTCCAAATCCCAACACGCATACCTCAAAGGAAGATCTACAGAAACAGCTCTTCATGAAGTAGTGCGAACAATAGAGAAATCCCTACAGTATAAGGAATACACTTTAGCGACCTTTCTAGACATAGAAGGAGCTTTTAACAATGTACACCCTGAAGTAATTCTAGAGTCCCTCACGGAGCTGGACATAGAAACCTACCTAAGCCAATGGATAGTCTCTATGCTCAGCACTAGAACTATTCAGGCATCTCTAGGAAACAGCACCATAACCAAATTTGCCAGTAGAGGAACGCCCCAAGGTGGAATCATCTCACCTCTACTATGGCTAATAGTCATGAATAAAATCCTTTTATGCTTAGACAGAGAAAGAATTAAAGTAGTTGGGTATGCGGACGACATGGTGATTTTAGTGTCGGGACTTTTCCCTCCCGTGATAAGTGAGATCATGGAGAGTGCTCTAAGTAAAGTCACCGCATGGGCCAGAAAGTGTGGACTTGGAGTCAACCCAAATAAAACTGAACTGATGCTTTTCACCACAAAAACCAAAATACCCGACTTCAATCTTCCTCGATTAAACGGTCAGATACTCTCCTTATCTTTCAGTGCTAAGTACCTAGGAGTTATTCTAGATCCTAAACTTAACTAGAAACCAAACGTAGACGAACGAGTAAAGAAAGCATGTATAACCTTCTATGCCTGCAACAGAACCTTCGGCAAAAGATGACCCTTTGGATGTACACAGCCGTAGTACGCCCAATCCTTACCTATGGGTCGATAGTATGGTGGCCGGCCCTCGAAAAAGCCTATAACATAACCAAACTAAATAAGGTGCAAAGAGCAGCATGCATAGGCACCACAGGCGCCCTACGGTCAACTCCGTCAGACGCTCTAACAGTCCTGCTATACCTTTTACCCCTAGATCTACATATCACAAACATCTCAGCGCACAGCGCAATCAGACTCAGAGAGTCCAAGTGTTGGACTGCGAAACCCTATGGACACAGCAATATCCTAGATTCTCTACCAGGAGAACTCGTATCGACTCCAACAGACTACATCATCCCCACATTGAACTTCACAAAGCGTTTCGATGTACAATTCCCTACAAGAAAAGATTGGCAAGATGGACAGGCGACCAGTGGTTTCGATATAACAGTCTACACCGATGGGTCAAAAATGGACTGTGGGGTTGGTGCGGGTGTTTTCTCGGAGTCCCTGAACATCGCAAGATCGTATCGACTCCCGGACGCTGCCATCGTCTTTCAAGCGGAAGCACTCGCCATTCGCGAAGCCTGTCGCCAATTCAAGTCACACACAAATACACTACCAAGGCAAAGAATCGCTATTTTAATTGATAGCCAAGCTGCTATCAAAGCCATTGCCTCGGAAACCATTTCCTCGAAATTAGTACTAGAATGCCGACAGGAGCTGGCCTCGCTAGATGGCCAATGCATGGTGACCCTAGTCTGGGTTCCAGGCCACAGCAACGTTAATGGCAACGAACATGCTGACGAACTGGCCAGGCAAGGCTCAGCCCTTCAATGCTCACTTGCTGATTTTGTTCAAACCCCGTTCGGAGAAATTAAGGCAAACATCTCCTCAATCTATCTTAGAAAAGTTAACCTTAAATGGTCCAGGTTAACGAACTGCGTCATATCCAGAAAGATGTAACTACAACAAGACCAAAACAACCGCCCTATTGAACAGAACGCGCAAAGACATTGCCCGTACAATCGCGATAATCACGGGACACTGGCCGGTAGGAGAGCATGCAGCCAAACTAGGTATCCCATATAATACACACTGCCGTAGTTGCAACATAGCCACCGAAAAGGAAACAATTATCCACTACATGTGCAATTGTCCAGCACTAGCTAGGGCTAAACATCAAGCATTAGGCAAACCCTTCTACAATTCACTTGAGGAGATCTCGGGTAAGAACATAAATGAGCTAACCCTCTTCTTAAACTCCAAAGGCTGGCTCTAGATTGTCCTCACCAACACACATTAACATCCAAGGTCGCATGAGTCGTGGTATCAAAACGGCACAACTGTGCTAATTGGGTTTTTGTTTTTACAGAACCGCAACTTCTACCTACCTATCTTGGGAATGACCTACAGACGTGGCTCGATTGACTTGTCCCCAGGGGAACCGTAGTTGCTACAACAGCAACAACCATCCAGCGATGGAAGTGGCAATAGATAGGTTACTCTTACAATTGCTTAGCCAGCCATGCAATGTAGACCCACGATGGCAGAAGACTCAGTCATACGAGGAGTACATGCCAAGCAACCGTTGAGGAGCAGTCCCACAAGCGATCTTCGGGATCCAGAGTATCGATTAAAGCTTTCCCTACCCGTCTTACAGGAACAATCGGTTCTTCTAAGCACCTTTCATCTTTTTGTTACTAGAACCTAAAACTGTCGAACTGTATAAGATCTGTATAGCTAGTGAATAGGATAGGTTAGGTAAATTAGTGCCCAGCCACTACTTACGTAGACCAATAGGTCGGTCCATTTTGCCAATTATTGATAGTGATGGGAGCCTGAAAAGATGCCTGAGCACATTCACACTTAACATAGGTCCATTGTGATACCACAGGATCTTGGAAATCTGTTGGCAAACATCGTCAGAGAAGTCAAGGTGTTTCAGGTGGGATGTTGTAGTCTATTGAATTCCATGGTTTGCTTCCGACAAGGCTGCATGGAGAACATCGCTGATATTAAAAAAAAAAATTAAAAAAAAATGGGTGGTGTCAGTATGCAATCTTGTGGTACTCCAGTTTGAACTTCAAAGTCATCTGATGCCTTCCTATTATGGAAAACGTGACACTTGCTACGCTCGTACAGTTATGAGTTTCTCTGGGATGCCTCTCCTGCGTAGGGCCAACCAGATAGCATCTTCCTGTGATACCACAGGATCTTGGAAGTCTACTTCTTTAGAACTAGTTGGAGCTTCTAATATAACGATAAAGGTTGCATTCACTAGCTCACCTTAGCTGTTAACAAGGATTCTCCTCCCCGTAGCTTCTTACAGAAGTTGCTAAAAAAATATGCCGAGTTCTATAATGACATCTATTCTTGCCCTGCCATGCATTCTTTGCGGAGAGAGAAGACTTGCTAATGTCAGATCACCTAAGGTCTGTCTCATTGACTGCGCCTGCGTTCAGCTTAAGCAATTGTCAGCATGCACTGAGAGGCATGCCAGTGCTAATTTCATCCGACAGAATCTTTAAGGCTTTACAATGTTCGGCGAGATAGTTAGCCTTGTAGTTGCATGAAATACCCTTATGCTCCGGCAACCAGGAATAGTGAATGTTCAACCATCTTGTGAAACGACAAGCGACAATCTAAAGCGACCTTTTATGTGGAGGAGTTCGAATCCAAGGATTCCATAGCAGCCTGACTATCAGTGAAGATATTACATTCCAGTTCAGCTATGACAGAGCCTCTTGGATCGTCATTAACTTTGTCTGCAGTAGGCCACACTTATCAGGAAAACTACGCTACCCACCTCTCCACCGATCTTAGAATCGTCTATGTGGAATTGTATAGACTCATTACAGAGAGTCACGCCCCCCTTCCAGTCTTGTCTGGGACAGCGTAGTCTTTTGCCCAAAATAAGTCCCAAACATTTCGCTTTGTCCGCGGGAACGAGGGTGCTCCCATATAGTTTAGAAGAGTCTACGTGAGAAATTTTGCATTTCCTGGTGAATAGGACTAGTTTGGTTTTCGGGGGTTAACTCTCAGGCCGTTTCTATCAACCCATTTGAAGAGTTGAAGAGGACACTCTGCATGTGGTGTCATGTAGTATTCAATCGCTTCTTCGATTCAGCTGTTACAACGTCGTCTGCTTAGACAGTCCATCTCCAGGATAAGCAATAGCACATTCACTACATTGAAAAGAACGGCGGACAATACATCATCTTACGGTGAACGTCTATTGACAAACCTCAGACCTCAGACCTCGGAGCACCTCCTAAATTTGTATTGATACTTCTGACAGTGAGCAGTCAGTATATCAATAGTGAACCATGCTATGCAATGGGTCCCTATAACTCAGGATGGCAGATGACCTGGCGGTCCGAGGAGAACATGGCGCAGAATAGTCGAGAAGGAGGCACGGCAGTTAAGGAAAAGTTGGGGAGAGCAGAGACGCATTGCCAGAGACCGTACACGATGGCGCGTAGGCCCTAGGAGGCCCTAGGACTCACAAAGGGATGCAGGACATAAGTAGTAAAGTAAGTATATCAGTAGTGTTTGACAGGGCATGCGCACCTGCCTCTGGTTGTTGAAGGCTCCCTCGATGCTTAGAAAGGTGACCATGGTATACTCCCTGCAATCTAATGATTTTCTAACTATGCGCAAGCCTTTGCAATAAGCATGCTGAGACGCTAACAGTAAATGAAGGGGCCCCGAGACCTGCCTGATACGACTCGTGTACCCGACTAGGTTAGGTTAGGTTAGATTGGCTGTCTGCACCACGATGCAGACACACTTAGACCAGTAAAGGTCCATTGTGATGCCAAGGATCTACCATTATACCACTCAGAGACTAATAAAACCAACCGGAGCTTTTGATGAAGCGATGGATGTTCATGACGTCTAATGACGCCAAATCGCTGAGGTCGTCAAGGAAGGGAGCTCCTAGATGGAGTATTCTTTTGCGTGATAGAGAAGGACAAGTGCATAGGAAGTAAAGAATGGTTTCCTCCGCCTTCTCGTCCCTATAGCTCCTGCAGAAGTAATTGGAAAAGAGGCCAAGTCTTTTGGCATGTTGGCCGATTAGACAGTGTCCGGTGATGACACCGATAACGCAGCTGATCTGTAATCGCTTTAGTTTAACCAACTCGGCACTACGTTTCTGGTCCAGCTTAGGCCAGATCTGCCTCGAAATGTGACACGTTGAGCCACTATCCCACCTATTGTTGGTCTTGCTAATAGCGTTCAGCTTCAGTAGATGCTTATATGTAGCGAGGGGCTTACCAAGGGCTTGCCTATCTAGCAAAGTACTTAGAGTAGTACCCTGTCTAACGAGTTCATCCGCCCTACAGTTTCCTGGAATGTCTCTGTGACCTGGCACCCAGCATAGGTGAATGTTGAACTGCTCTGCCATCTCTGTAAGAGACAAACGGCAGTCTAAGGCGGTCTTTGAAGTAAAGGAGCACGATTCCAGGGACTTGATAGCCGCTTGACTGTCAGTGAAAATGCTAATATCGCTGACAGATAACACATTACATTTCAGACAAGACAAGGCTTCCTTAATCGCCATGATTTCCGCCTGAAAAACGCTACAATGATCAGGGAGGCGGAACGAGATGCTCAGGTTAAGCTTATCGGAGAAAACACCACAGCCCACCCCACCTTTGGTCTTAGAGCCATCTGTGTAGAAGTGCACCGAATTTCCATCATCAGGGGGAGAGCCATCCCACTCATCTCGTTCAGGGATACTCGTACGGAAGTGTCGGTCAAATCTCAGTTTCGGTGGGGTGTAGTCCGTGTTTTCATGTGTGAAGTTGAGAAGATCAAGGATCGAGGAGTGGCCAATGTGATAACTAGACCACTGAGAGGAAGCTTTAAGACGAATAGCCGCACTGGCAGCAGTCTGTCTGCCGAGGATATCCAGGGGTAACAGGTTGAACATAATGTTCAGTGCCGCAGAGTGGGTAGTTCTTAGTGAACCACTGATGCATATGCAAGTGGATCTTTGCACTTTAGCTACCTGAGAGAGGTGAACAGCCCTGTCAAGGGCAGGCCACCAAACAATCACGCCATAGAGTAGTATAGGCCTGACAATAGACACGTAAAGCCAGCGAGTGATTTCAGGTTTCATACCCCAGCTCCTACCTATAGCCTTTTTACAGGAATAGAGAGCTACATTGGTTTTCCTTACGCGTTCTAGTAGATTGGCTTTCCAGTTCAGTTTTCTGTCCAGAATAAGACCCAGGTATTTTGCATTAACAGTGAAGGTGAGACTGGTGCCATTAATCATAGGAGGGTCTACGAGGGGACCCGACTAACCGGACACAGAAATTTCGTACCATATACTGACCTGGCCACATTCTTCTTGCTAGGCGGTATCGCTTGTAGACATTTGTCCACATATTCACAAGGAAACATGGCTCTCCTTTGATCGAAAAACTGTCAACCAAATGGATCCCATTGCGATCGACCCAAGGTACTCTTCCAGTATTCTGGATGTCCGGACTTTCCGAGGATCCAACGTGACTCGGATAAGTACCTAGTTGTAGCCAAGCTATGGATGCGGATATCCAACGAAACACTGTGAGGAAGTTTGACGTCGGACGGCTACAATCGCAAGACACCGCTAGAGATTTGCTGCTCCCAATCTAAGTCCTATGCCGCCAGCAGCAAATGCGGAAGACTTGTGGCAACGTTGCCAACAAGCCATCAGATATGCTGCCTCTGATGTACTGAGTTTCTCTCGGCCACCACAACAAAATCTCTGGTTTGGTGAGGAATGCCGGTAAGCACATGCAGCTAAACAAGAGGCATACAAAGCGGGGCTGCATAGAAGGCCCAGAGCTGCTTACGAGCTCTACGTGCACAGGAGTAAAGAGGAACATCGACTTCTCAGAAAGAAGAAAAAGAAGCATGAGAAGCGTTCGGTCGAGGAGATTACTTTCTTACTTGGGTGGCGCTACAGTTCGGGGTGAACCTGGGCCTCAACCAACAAACCTCTCCATTTAGCTCGGTCTTTAGCTAAATGCATCCAGATGAGCACTCCAAGGTGGTCGAGGTCCCCTTGAACTTGTGCGCGCCACCTACGGCGAGGAGGTCCTTTACTGCGTCGTCCCTCGGGGTTAGATTCGACGACTCTGCGGGCCGGATCTTTGGTGTCCATCGAGGAAATTGAGCGACTTTATGCAGGAATGATGTTCGAACATTTTATCAAAAGGTAAAAAGAACATACCAGGGTTTCAAAGCCAGAACAGAAGCCTGCAGGGACGAAAATGGCAACATAGTAGTAGAATTGCAGTCGGTACTGAGGATATGGAAGGAAGACTTCTGCAGATTGTTAAACGGCGATGATGACCAATACTCCTCTGTCAGGAAGAATGAGCCATTCAACAGTGACGATGAAAGCCAATATTTCCGTCAACCCGATCAGAATGAAGTGAAGATAGCGATATCTAAACTCAAATCCAACAGAGCTGCTGGAGCCGACGGCCTTGCCGCTGAACTTTTCAAGGCAGGAGGAGATGAGTTGGTAAGGAGCATGCACCAGCTCATCTGTAAAATCTGGTCGGACGAAAGTATGCCCGATGAATGGAACCTCAGCATCGTTTGCCCGATCCTGAAGAAAGGAGACCCTCTGAACTGCGCCAACTACAGAGGTATAAGTCTCCTAAATATCGCATATAAGATCCTGTCTGCCGTACTATGTGAACGCCTAAAACCGATCGTCAACAACCTGATAGGTCCTAATCAGTGCGGTTTCAGGCCGGGAAAGTCCACCATTGACCAAATATTCACACTACGGCAGATCTTGGAAAAAACCCATGAATATAAAATCGATACGCACCATCTGTTCATGGATTTCAAAGTTGCCTATGATAGCGTGTATAGAGTTATACAGAGCCATGTCTAGTCTTGGCATACCTGCCAAGCTCGTCCGTTTGTGCAGAATGACGATGGAGAACTCTCGCTGCTCCATCAAAGTCAGTAAGAACATCACCGAACCGTTCGATGTCAGGAAAGGTCTTAGACAAAGTTACGCGCTATCATGCGATCTCTCGTAAAGAACTTTGTCTATCTAGGCTCTATGGTGAGCTCCGCAAATGACACCAGCGGGGAGATCAAACGAAGAATTGCTCTTGCCAATCGTGGGATAAGAAGGCAATTGAGTAACAAAGCACTATCTCGAACTACTAAGGTAACTCTCTATAAGACACTAATCATCCCAGTCCTGCTGTATGGTGCCAGAAGCATGGGCTTTGTAAAAACCGGATTAGGACGCCCTTGGGTCCTTTGAGAGAAAAGTTCTTCGAGTGATCTTTGGTCCCGTCTGCATAGACGGTGAATGGAGGAGAAGGTACAATGCCGAACTATACGGTCTTTATAAGGACATCGACTTAACTAGAAGACTTCACATACAGCGACTAAGATGGCTGGGTCATGTAGAGCGGATGAAGCGGAAAAATCTTCGAATCCACCCCGGATGGAGGGTGCAGTAAGGGATGTCGCGGTGGGTGGTGCAAGCAAGCGGAGGGGGACCTCAGCCGACTTAGCCTGCGCAACTGGAGGCATCCGGCTTGTAGCCGGATTGGCTGGAGAGGAGGTTTGTTGGTTGAGTACCTGACAACCGCACGAACATCTCTATCAAAATTCTTTCTTCTACAGGACTAGTCATCTTTGGAACACGCTATCAGGTGTCATATATCCAGAAATCTACAATCTCCAGCAATTCAAAAGCAGAATTAACAAACATCTTTAGGCATCTCAGGGCGCTACTTCAGCGTTATAGGTTCGCCTTTCCTGGGAAGAGTCTGAACATCAAAATACTCCTCGATAATCAAACTTGCATCCTATCTGTGCAATGAAGCTAAAAATTAAATCAATGATTCCTTATCCGACGAAACTACGGAATTATCTCCTCATAATAAAACCGCTCATCACACAGAAATTATGCCGATATTGTTCGAGAACATGGTCTCCTTTGACATCATCCCTGCGTGGCACTGTACGATACACAAATCGGAATCTCTTCGTCGGGGAGCTGCTGTATAAAATTAATAACGCGATTAGCTAAATGATTAGGGTTCACCTAAATGGGATGCGATTTGCCATCATCTTATCTGCCATCATCTACACTGAGATACTTGCGTGTTTATCTCTCTCGCAAATGGGAAGTAGTTCTCGGTTGAAGTAATTGACTTGGAAATTCACTTAAATGAACGAAACTGCACATCTACGAGACGCTATTGGCAATTCAATTTATGGGATACTTTGGGATGGATAACTTGAGATTTCTCGAATGAGATGCGGGAGGTTGATGGTGAAAAGTTGAATGACGAAATGAAAGCTATTTTCACTGGACATAGTCGCATGGATGGTAAATGCATATTAGAACCCAAGATGTGCATAAAGATGAAGTAATGGCTAACACAATTTATTCCGCAGAGCTTAACCACACTCACGCAGAAAGAAGCTGTCCTAAGTGCTCTTAAGCTGTCTCAGATATAAAAACTGAAACTCGCCGATTTCGCAGGCTATCTGAGTATTCTTAAAAACGTCCAAAATAACCCAATCTTCAAGATCCCACATACGATGCTCAACAGATTCCGGTTCTCGGGGAAATTCGAAGTGGTCACTAGTAACTGTCAAGAATGGATAAATAAAGACCTCAAGACAAAACCCAATGAACAAATCTGGTACACAGATGGCTCCAAATTGAAAAATGGCATTACCGGAGCTGGGGTCTATGGTCCCAACTTTCAGCGTGCAGCAGCGCTTGCTAAATCACCTACCACCTTCCAAGCAAAAGCCCATGCACTATGTATTCGGGCATGTATACGGAGAAACACTACCGGAAATCGCACCTTCATCTATTCAGATAGCCAGGCAGCACTTAGGCCCCTTAATTCCTACACGAAAGAATCAAAGCCATTGTGGGACTGTCCCAACCTCATCGATAACTTCGCACCCACAAATCAGATTACCATAGCATGGATTTCTGAACACGTAGATTTTAAGGGCAACTGAAAGAGCAGACTGTCTGGCGAGGAGAAGCCCTGGGCGGTCACTCATTAGCCCTGAACCTTACTTCGGAGTACTATGCCGTGATATTGACTCCACAATAACAAAATTGGAAGCTAAAGGACTCGCTGAACTCCTACCAGACCTAGGCATTCAAATTGGGCCACATTGCTCTAAGAGCCTTTTCCTCTACAGTCCGTAGGGAGGGTCATCCAGAGTGAATTGGATATCAAGACTACCTACACAGTGCCCCAAGACAACTCTCTAACAACTCCTACCCAACCTAGGCATTCAAATTGGCACACATTGCTCTAAGAGCCTTTTCCTCTACAGTCCGTAGGGAGGATCATCCAGAGTGAATTGGGTATCAAAACTACCTACACAGTGCCCCAAGACAACTCTCTAACAACTCCTACCAGACCTAGGCATTCAAATTGGGACACATTGCTCTAAGAGCCTTCTCCTCTACCGTCCGTAGGGAGGGTCATCCAGAGTGAGTTGGATATCAAAACTATCTACACAGTGCCCCAAGACAACTCTCTAACAACTCCTGCCCAACCTAGGCAATCAAATTGGGGCACATTGCTCTAAGAGCCTTCTCTTCTACCGTCCGTAGGGAGGGTCATCCAGAGTGAATTGGATATCAAAACTACCTACACAGTGCCCCGAGACAACTCTCTAACAACTCCTACCAGACCTAGGCATTCAAATTGGGGCACATTGCTCTAAGAGCCTTCTCCTCTACCGTCCGTAGGGAGGGTCATCCAGAGTGAATTGGATATCAAGACTACCTACACAGTGCCCCAAGACAACTCCCTAACAACTCCTACCCAACCTAGGCATTCAAAGTGGGGACACATTGCTCTAAGAGCCTTCTCCTCTACCGTCCGTAGGGAGGGTCATCCAGAGTGAGTTGGATATCAAAACTATCTACACAGTGCCCCAAGACAACTCTCTAACAACTCCTACCCAACCCAGGCATTCAAAGTGGAGACACATTGCTCTAAGAGCCTTCTCCTCTACCATCCGTAGGGAGGGTCATCCAGAGTGAATTGGATATCAAAACTACCTACACAGTGCCCCAAGACAACTCTCTAACAACTCCTACCAGACCTAGGCATTCAAATTGGGGCACATTGCTCTAAGAGCCTTCTCCTCTACCGTCCGTAGGGAGGGTCATCCAGAGTGAGTTGGGTATCAAAACTATCTACACAGTGCCCCAAGACAACTCTCTAACAACTCCTACCCAACCCAGGCATTCAAAGTGGAGACACATTGCTCTAAGAGCCTTCTCCTCTACCATCCGTAGGGAGGGTCATCCAGAGTGAATTGGATATCAAAACTACCTACACAGTGCCCCGAGACAACTCTCTAACAACTCCTACCAGACCTAGGCATTCAAATTGGGGCACATTGCTCTAAGAGCCTTCTCCTCTACCGTCCGTAGGGAGGGTCATCCAGAGTGAATTGGGTATCAAAACTACCTACACAGTGCCCCAAGACAACTCTCTAACAACTCCTACCAGACCTAGGCATTCATATTGGGGACACATTGCTCTAAGAGCCTTCTCCTCTACCGTCCGTAGGGAAGGTCATCCAGAGTGAATTGGATATCAAAACTACCTACACAGTGCCCCAAGACAACTCTCTAACAACTCCTACCAGACCTAGGCATTCAAATTGGGGACACATTGCTCTAAGAGCCTTCTCCTCTACCGTCCGTAGGGAGGGTCATCCAGAGTGAATTGGGTGTCAAAACTACCTACACAGTGCCCCAAGACAACTCTCTAACAACTCCTACCAGACCTAGGCATTCAAATTGGGGCACACTGCTTTAAGAGCCTTCTCCTCTACCGTCCGTAGGGAGGGTCATCCAGAGTGAATTGGATATCAAAACTACCTACACAGTGCCCCAAGACAACTCTCTAACAACTAGTACCCAACATAGGCATTCAAATTGGGGCACATTGCTCTAAGAGCCTTCTCCTCTACCGTCCGTAGGGAGGGTCATCCAGAGTGAGTTGCTATCTTTCTATAGAAAGGAATGCGACTTCTAACTGAACTGAGCTTCACTGTGGAACGCAGGCATTAATACCCCCTGAGGGTGTTCTGGTTGATACATGTTCAACGCAAAAAGTTTGAGAACTGTCGCGGATTTGCGGAAAGTGAAAGTGGCAATGAACTACCCAGAGGTATTGTTTGTGTAACGTGTCTAGCTACTTAGAGGAATTTGAAATCGAAAAGAAAATTCAGACATCTGGATGAATCGGGAAAAAATGAGCCGAAAGTCCAGACATCCTGCCTCCAACCTTATAGGTTGTGACGCTGATAAGTGAGGTTATGTCATTAGAATGACTGAATACGTAGTTGTGCATCTAAGTGCATATCAATGGTAGTTCTATGGAAGAGCTGAAGGGAATCATTTAAGCTTTTTGTTCTAGTGGAACGCAAGACAAAGTGAGTGTGTCTTGAACAGAGAATCTACTTTTTTGTTTTTGAAAACAGATAGTTATGTGCACAGGGAGCAATCATGAACAGAGGTATGAGTGCAGGGAGCTAATGGGTCCTCCGAGGAGAACAGCAGGGAACTATGCGCACAGTGAGCGCTGAACACCAATCGCTTTGAGCACAGGGAACTGTAATTACTATGAGGCCTTAGAGGGGTTTCTTAGGAATGGGCAAAGTTATATGGCTCTCAGTAGTATCAGTGTTTTTGGGGTCGAAACCCATTTGTTAATCATTCCAGCTCAACTACCATTTCCTATATTTCTCTAGTCTGACAGTCGTGACAGTCTAAACAGTCTCCGATCTGCCGGGGTATAGACAAACTTCGCCTTTACCAGGAAGTTTGACAGTCATTGGAATGGAAAATATCTAAGAGTGTCTGAACATTTGCTGGCAATCTGCCAGTCTAAAAGTCATGTCAGGTGTGTTGGGTCTTTGAGAAGTCCTTGCCATCTTCACCTTTGAACGAAGGTACTAATGCGTTTTAGATTGTAGGTCGTCGAACTTGTTCAAACAGATCACCCTGCAGTAGAGTATTCTCTGGGCGCATAACTAAAACCGACTCATCTCTATCAAAGACCCTGCAACATGCTCTAAGAGCCATCTCCTCTACCGTCCGTAGGGAGGGTCATCCAGAGTGAATTGGATATCAAAACTACCTACACGGTGCCCCAAGACAACTCTCTAACAACTCCTACCAGACCTAGGCATTCAAATTGGGGCACTTTGCTCTAAGAGCCTTCTCCTCTACCATCCGCAGGGAGGGTCATCCAGAGTGAATTGGATATCAAAACTACCTACACAGTGCCCGAAGACAACTTTCTAATAACCAGAGAGGATGCTAACTCCTACCCAACCTAGGCATTCAAATTGGGGCACATTGCTCTAAGAGCCTTCTCATCTACCGTCCGTAGGGAGGGTCATCCAGAGTGAACTTGATTTCAAAACTAGCTACAAAGTGCCCCAGGGAAACTTTCACACAACTGCTGACTAAGCTGGGCACCCAAATTGGGAACAAATACTGTATATACCATACTGCCATTCGGATAAGCCTTAAGGTGTTTAGGGCAACAACTAACAAAAACATTTTAATGGAAACAAGTCTCCTCTCTATCGGAAATATATGTGAATATCTGACATCGCTCCTGTTTCCTAAGGTCTCTATATCATACCTACAAATCATCAATGTCCCATGAAGTTAGCGAATACGAAAATGTCTTTCGGCCATATACAACGCCATAACATTCGCAAAAAACAAGAACATCTCCCTGACAACCCAAGCTATACGATGTGAAACAATCCTACCTTGGTGTCATCTACTTTTGTAGTTTTTTTCATCCCACAAGATGCCATCATCATAAGAGATCTTGCAAGTCTCCCTAAAAACTCAACAACTACCGAAGTCAACAAAGTGACGTTTTCCCTTTCAATTTCCCCATTGCTAACCTTTGCCAGTGCACTTGCGTTGTACGTGTACCTATCGCCTTGCTCAATTTGTGCGCGAATTTCTCGCTCTCCGGATCGATTCAAACAAACAAAATGGAATCTAGTTTCTACGAACGCACCCAAAAATAAAGTAATTCCTGATGACGAAGACAAGACCATATACAAAGGACTTCTACCGGAATATTCATCGATACTAACTAACTAACTTAGCAGAAGCTCTAGCGGCTCTCATCTCTATAGAAACAACACTAATCTGCACGAATAGTTTGTCAGCAGTCGGATGAATAAGAAACGTAAACAGCAACACACCCGTCATCGCGACAACTTCATCAAAAGATCTGGAAAGCTAAAGGCTATCTAGATTCGTGAACATACTGCAATTCAAGGAAACGAAAAAGCAGATATCGCAGCAAAAGTTCCCAGAGAAGGAACCGCAGGACCGAAACCGAAGGGACTTACGTAGACAAAAAAAAAAGAAGAAGAACGCTTGAGACGAAAGGACCCGCTGACATTATACACACGACTACTATACTATTAACCCTCAAGGTGAACATCGACTCTATAACAAAACGGAACGACGACTCCGTCTAGGACTAATCAAAATGACTTAAAACCTGCTTCACCACATAAAAACAGGAAGAACTAACCGAAAGCCCAGGCGCTGTAGTTCCTAACCTAAATGCTAATTGATATACCTTTCAATAAATAATAATAATACTTTTACTTCTACTAAACTAAAATAATGTTTGAAACGTACTCGAAGTTTAGAAAATGCGACAAAAAATAAATAAATAAACCATCGCGCGCACAAGAAAACATTTTCAGAACTTTTGCGTCCGATTGTTCACGCTCGCAACTGAGCTTCTATTAGAATAGAGAATACCCGAACGCTATTTTCAGTTGGATTGAACCAAAAATTCTAAAACGCGAACCCGAAAGCCAATTGTTCAATACTTGGGACGCAAATGTAATGACCTACACCGGATAGCGGCCACTTCGAGCTCAAAACTAAAAACATCCTCGGACTACTCGGCAATTCGCGCAAAATCCGATTCAAATTGAAAGCAAATAACGATGAACCGCGTAACCTTCTTCGATTTTCCGACATACGTCGATGACCTACACTCGGGAGAGAAAGAAAAGAAACGCGACAGACCTCATTTGGCGAACGAAAAACTTTGCACGTTACTGTGATTGAAACGGTGAACGGATTCCCAATACCGGCATCCGCGAACAGCAATTAATAAAAATAAAAAAAATAAAAATGAAAGCAAAAATGAACAGACTCACACATGTCCAATGGAGAATTGATGAATTTCGATGAACAGCTTGTTGATCTCTTCTTCTTCTTTACTTCTCCAGATGATGCGAATGATGGATTCCAATGAATCTTGGCAGAGCAGTTAGAAAAACGGCGAAAGAATATTTATTCGTCAAGTCACTTCAAGAATTCGACCGTCATTTTGGCGCCAAAATATGAAAAACAACAACAAAAAAAAATTATTTATGTGAAAAAGCACGAAAAAACACATACTCACCTGTCCAAACGTGAAACTCGGCATTAAAAAAATATTCCGCTACTATTTCATTGAACTATTCAATTGAATTCGAAAAAAAAAATAAAAAATTTTGTTGTTTACCGAACACGACCACACCAGACGAGATCACCCCCCAGACTGGGCGAAAATAAGTAAACAACTCCCCCACGCTGTCAGTGGGGAGTGAGCAATTTGGAAACTGAGAGAGTAAATGTCACTCACGCACACAGTGTGTGTGAGTGAATTGGAATGAATGACTCTTGAGTTGGGATTTTGATTAATTCCGATGAAATGCTTGATGCTAATGATGAACTGGTGAATGGAATTAGTTTTCCATTGAACTGGTATTTCTAATTTGTGTCTACACGATCGAGAGAGTGGAGAAATTTGCGCACAAACTGACCAAGGAGACAGGTGTACAAGTCGAGTGCACTGCCAAAGGTTAGCAATGGGGAAATTGAGAGGGAAAATGTCACTTGCGAGTGAATTATATTGTTTATCAGAATTGGTCGATCAAAAACGAACGAAGAGCACTAACACTGTGGATGCAAATCAATGACACACACCGATGAATGAAGAGAACTCTCAGGGTTTATTTTTGTTTTTTCCAAATGATTGGTCAATCCAATGTAATTTGGCGTTAATCTCGGGTTTTGCAAATAAATTTGACGACCACTGTACAAATGTTCAACTCACTACTGTCCAAATGTAGTAAAATCGCGCAAAATTTGCGAACCTTGTTCGTCCAACGCGTCTACACGATCAAAAGCGCGCACGGCGGCGAGAAGTTAACATACAAACTGAGCAAAGACAAGTAAACAACTCGCCTGCACTGTCAATGGTAAGCAATGGGAAAACTGAGAGAGTAAACGTCACTGGACACTTCAGAGTGAAGGTTAGGTTAGGTTAGGGTAAGTGGGCTTTGGCGAAGAGCTGACCACCACGTCACACTCAGGTAAATGCAGACCAATTGTGATACACTTGGGGGAAAAAGTGTTATCCCATGTCTGCATTGTTCTACTACCCTCGAGGATGGCATTCAATAAGGATGGCTATGGTGTTTAGAGGCTTGAGTAGGCGACAAGAGCTTCCGCCTGGAAGGCGCTGCACAAATCAGGAAACCGGTAAGACATGGGAATATTGAGGGAATCAGAGAATATCCCCGTCCCTACCTCACATGGTCGGGGATGATTTTTCTTTGGAACCTATTTGTCACTTCGTCTATTTTCCAGTCCGCCCTGGTTGGATTTTTTAGAATTATGTCCTGTATCCCCTTGTGGGTCCTAGGGCTTCTACTACGCCTACGCGCCATCATGTACGCTTTCTGGCAATGTGTCTGAGCTCTCCTCAAATTTTCTCCAACTGCCGTGCCTCCTTCTCGACTGTTCTGAGGCATGTTCTCCTCGAACCGCCAGGTATTCTGCCATCCTGAGTTAAAGGGTTCCATTGCGTAGCATGGTTCGCTATGGAACTGTCACCCTTTCGGAACGTGTAAGCAATCCACTGCCGCTTCCGTCGTTGGATGGTTGTGCCTATTGGTGCCTGACCCATTCTTTCGTAAAGGTGCTCGTTAGAGATACGATTGGGCCAGAAAATCCTTAAGATATTACGCAGGCACCTAGTAACGAACGTTTGCAGCTTTATGGTAATAGTAGTGGTCACTCTACACGCCCTGCATCCATACAACAGCATGGATTTAACAATGGTGCGGAACAGTCTTAGCTCGGTATTCAAACTGATTGCATTGCTTCGCCATATTTTGGACAACATCCCCGAACGCGGACTTTGCTTTGGCGATCCTGTTGGCTATATCCAGTTCGGTTCCACCATCGGTCGAGACAATACTCCCAAGATACTGGAAATCCTCTACTCTCTCTACCGGTTGTCCAGAAATGCATATTTGAGCCGATGAGTTTGTTCCAAGGCTGAGCATTTTAGTTTTTGCCATAATCAGTCCGGCGAGTCCTGCCTCCCTCTCCACATCTGCTGTCATTTGGTGTAGGTCCATAATTCTGTGAGAGAGTAGGTATACCATACATCGTCAGTGTAGTCAAGATGTTTCAGTTGAGAAGTAAGAGTCCATTGAATTCCTCCGTTTCCCGTCGACAAAGCTGCATGAAGCACATCGCTAATCACCAATAGGAATAATATTGGTGAAAGGATACAGCCTTGTCTTACCCCACTTTGGATTTCAAATTCCTCAGACAACCTTCCCCTGTGCAGAACGTGACATTTGGAGCCTTCATATGTAGCTTTGATAATAGCAATTCGTTTATCGGGAATACCTCTCCTGCGTAAGGTATGCCAAATAAATCGAACGCCTTCTCAAAATCGATGAACAGCAGGTGAACTGGCGATCGATGTTCAATGCACTGTTCGATGCTAGTCCGCAGGGTGTTGATGTGATCGACATTGGAGAATCCAGAGCGAAAACCTGCTCGTTCGGCATCGAGTGTGTCTTCGAGATGTTGTTTGATTCGCTCAAGGATGATTTTAGCTATTATCTTAGCTACAGCAGGCAGCACGCAGATACCCCACCAGTTTCCGCACTCCATTAAATTTCCTTTCTTAGGAAGCTTGACGATCATTCTCTTTTTTCACTCGTAAGGAAAGTTCTCAGTCTCCCAAGCTCTATCTATAACCGGAAGCAGGACCTCAGCCGATATTGTGGGCGCTGCTCGTAAGAGCTCTGCTGGAATACCGTCAAGTCCTACCACCTTGTTGGTTTTGAGTGGCTTGATCGCGGTAATGATCTCATCTTTACTGGGAGTCGTGGTGCGTATTCGGGAGCATCTCACCTCGGGCATGTCAGTCTGATTTGGGAGCATATCGCTAGCGAATACACTCTTTCCATCACTTGAGCTGGTCCTCATCAGAAATGAGCAAGAAGCCGTCTAGGCTTTTCACTGGGTGTTGGCTGGAGCTGCCACCAACTGTGAGCTCTTTGGTGATTCTGAAGACGGTCCTGCTGTCGTACCTCTGTGCAGCTACTTCTGCTTCTGTCACGTCGCACGCTACCCTGAACTTCTCTCATCTTCATGCGATATAGGGATTCTAGCTCGCTTCTCCCTGCTGCTGGAGTAGCTGCAACGTAAGCTTCTAGATTTTCATTCGTCAATCCGACTCCAGGTATCCCCGGAAAGCCACGCCCTATTTCTTCCCTGCAATCGACCAACGATTCTTTCAGCACCGGTGGGCAAAATCGCATCATAACCTCCCCGTGGTGCCCGCTGGATAGCTATCTGATAGTGAATTAACGATGAGTGTATGCTGAGTCTGACGATAAATGTGTAGCTGACCACTCGGACCTGCGATAGCACATCTGGGTGAACTTCAGCGTGCATATGTTTAACCGGACGAGGCATCTCTTGTTGACCTGATTGGCTGAAATATGCGTCTCAGAAGTCTAGCAAGAGGTTCTCAGAAGGAGGACGTGCGGCGGATGAATTCTCCCGATGGAATCAACGGTGACGTCTACAGACCAGCGGATACCTTACCGGAGCTACTTCGACATATTTGAAGCTGAGGTCTGTAAGGATTTTCAATACAACGTCAAGGTATTGGAAAAGAGATGGTGGCGGATGAACCCTTAATGGGCCAACGGCAGCGCTCATATCCCCGAAGTGGGTTACTGACATCGATGTATCCGGCCCCTCGTCCTAGGGGTTGCAAAAAAAGGATCTGGTCCTCCAGGTTGTGGGTTGTGCCGTCGGGTTAACTTCCCTACCACGTAAAAAACTTTCGGTTACGAAGCATCCAACAGCCTCGGATACGGATGAATTTACTGTTGACCACCCAAGCAAACGTAAAAAGGACAACGATCTTCGTGTCTGCACGTGGAATGTTAGGTCCCTCTACAAACCACGTGCAGCAGAACAACTTGCGGAGGCCCTAGAGTGTCTCAAAGCAGACATTACCGCCATCCAAGAAGTGCGATGGGATGGGCCGGGCAAAAGAAAGATGAAAAACTGCGACATCTTCTACGGCGATTGTTACAGACAACGAGGACAGCGGCTATTTGGGTGCGGATTTGTCATTGGAAGCAGACTTAGGCAAGAAGTCTTGAGTTTCCGGCATGTGTCTCATGACTATCCGTATCAAGGCTAAATTTGCCAACAGTAGCCTAATATGCGTTCACGCCCCTCACGAGGAGAAGGACGACGCGTCAAAGGATGACTTCTACCAGCTCTTGGACAAGACGTATGAGCAATGCCCTTGCCACGACGTTAAAATTTTCCTAGGTGATTTTAACGCAAAGCTAGGAAGAGAGGAAGTCTTTAGTAGCGTGGTCGGAATGCACAGCCTGCACGACATCACTTCCGACAACGGACTCAGGCTGATCGACTTTGAAGCGGGGCGAAACTTTGTCGTAGCTAGTACGCGGTTTCCACGTCTCGATATTCACAAAGGAACATGGCTCTCCTTTGATCAAAAATCGTCAACCAAATCGATCACATTGCGATCGACGCAAGGCACTCTTCCAGTATTCTGGGTGTCCGGACTTTCCGAGGAGCCAACGTGGACTCGGACCACTACCTAGTTGTAGCCAAGGTACGTATGCGGATATCCAGAACTGAGCGAAATCAACGAAATACTGTGAGGAAATTGGACGTCGGGCGGCTACAATCGCAAGAGACCGCCAGAACCTTTGCCGATCGTGTTTCTTCTAATCTCAATCTAATTCCTATGCTGCCAGCAGCAAATGCGGAAGACCAGTGGCAGCGTTGCCAAAAAGCCATCAGAGATGCCGCCTCTAATGTACTGGGTTTCTCTCGGCCACCACAACAAAACCCCTGGTTTGATGAGGAATGCCGGCAAGCACATGCAGCAAAACAAGAGGCGTACAAAGCGGCGCTGCATGGAAGGACTAGAGCTGCTTACGAGCTCTACGTGCGCAGGAGAGAAGAAGAACATCGACTTCTCAGGAAGAAGAAAAAAGAGCATGAGAAGCGCTCGATCGAGGAAACTTTATTGCAGGAATAATGTTCGAAAAATTTACCAAAGGGTAAAAAGAACATGCCAGGGTTTCAAAGCCAGGACAGAAGCCTGCAGGGCTGAGGATATTTCACTTCTGTAGACTGTTAAACGGTGATGATGACCAATGTTCCGCTGTCAGGCAGAATGAGCCATTCAACAGTGACGATGGCAGTCAAGATTCCCGTCAACCCGATCAGAATGAAGTGAGGATAGCGATATCTAAACTCAAATCCAACGAAGCTGCTGGATCCGACGGCCTTGTCGCTGAACTTTTTAAGGCAGGAGGAGATGAGTTGGTAGGGAGCATGCACCAGCTAGTCTGTAAAATCTGGTCGGACGAAAGTATGCCCGATGAATGGAACCTCAGCATCGTTTGCCCGATCCTGAAGAAAGGAGACCCTCTAAACTGCGCCAATTACAGAGGTATAAGTCTCCTGAACATCGCATATAAGATCCTGTCTGCCGTACTACGTGAACACCTAAAACCGATCGTCAACAACCTGATAGGTTCTTATCAGTGCGGTTTCAGACCAGGAAAGTCCATCATTGACCAAATATTCACACTACGGTAGATCTTGGAAAAAAACCCACGAATATAAAATCGACTTCAAAGTTGCATATGATAGCGTGTATAGAGACGAGGTATACAGAGCCATGTCTAGTCTTGGCATCCCTGCCAAACTCGTCCGTTTGTGCAGAATGACGATGGGGAACTCTCGCTGCTCCATCAAAGTCGGTAAGAACATCACCGAACCATTCGATGTCCGGAAAGGTCTTAGACAAGGCGACGCGCTATCATGCGATCTCTTTAACATAGTACTTGAGAGAATTGTACGAAACTCACAAGCCAACCCCGGAAGTACAATCTTCTTCAAGTCTGTACAACTACTTGCTTATGCCGATGACATTGACATAATCGGGAGAACTCAGCGGGCCGTCAATGGGGCATTTACGAGTATTAAGAACGAGGCAGCAAAGATGGGTCTAGCGGTCAATGGAAGCAAAACAAAATATGTGCTGTCTGCAAAAAAGGACACCCAACATCGACATCTTGGACAGAACGCCACAATAGACAAATATAATTTTGAGGTAGTAAAGGATTTTGTCTACCTAGGCTCTATGGTGAACTCCGCAAATGACATCAGTAGGGAGATCACACGAAGAATTATTCTTGCCAATCGTTGTTTCTATGGGCTTAAACGGCAACTGAGTAGCAAAGCCCTATCTCGGACTACTAAGGTAACTCTTTATAAGACACTTATCATCCCAGTCCTGCTGTATGGCGCAGAGGCATGGGCTTTGAAAAAACCGGATGAGGATAAATAAAATTAAAATTAAATATTTGGCGCAACAGCTCTTTAAAGTGCCAGGGCCTAGCTTCTCGCAACCACTCATGTTGTGTGTGTTATATTTTTCACACGAATGGAAGGGGATTTACAGTTTAGTGCCGTATCCGAACGGCGATTTGAGAAGCTTTTTCGAGACAACAATACTTTCGGATGAGGATGCCCTTGGTTATTTCAAGAAAAAAGTTCTTCGAGCGATCTTTGGTGCCGTCTGCATAGACGGCGAGTGAAAGAGAAGGTACAATGCCGAACTGTACGGCCTGTACAAGGACATCGACTTAGCCAGAAGAGTTCACATACTGCGACTAAGATGGCTGGGTCTTTTGGAGCGTATGGAGCCCAACGTTCCCGCTAAGAAAGTCTTCGAATCCACCCCGGATGGACGACGCAGTAGAGGACGACCTCGCGGTAGGTGGCGCAAACAAGTGGAGGGGGACTTCAATCAACTTGGCGTGCGCAACTGGAGGCAACTGGCTGGAGAGGTTTGTTGGTTGAGGCCCAGGTCCACCCCGGACTGTAGCGCCATCTAAGTAAGCAAGTAGTATGTTCGAACTCTAAGGTCATAAAATTTGGGTAGTAACCGAGAGAATAAGATCGCGGATACAAGCTGCCGAAATAAGTTTTCTTCGCGGAGTTGCTGGAATAACTCATAGGGATCGAGTGCACAACACTAGAGAACGCGAGGCGCTCAATGTTGAGCAGCTACTTCTCCGAACGGAACGATCTATGCTTCGATTGTTTGGTCACGTAGTGCGTATGCCTCCAGATCGGCTTCCAAGACGTACCATGATTATTGTGCCAATAAGTAGGCGATTCCCCAGTAGAGCTAGAATTAGATGGTCTTTTCATCCACACCACACTACACTCCTCACTAATATGCTGCCATTTCTGGAAAAATGTTGCGTTTCTGTTTAAAATATAGCGCAGAACAATCTTTGAGAGACGCTGATTGGGAAGGTCTAGTATTTTTAAAATATATTTGAAATGTAATCTCATAGATGGATAAGAGGAATACCGGTTTCTGAATACAGTATGTATGTAGGTGTATTCGTTGGCAGCCTAAACAAATGTTTCAGTCGTTCGACCTCATCGTATTCATCATAGTCCCACACCTGTGTAGGGTAGCACATGATTGACTTGCCTTCATACAGTTTGTACTTTAAAGCTGGTACTTAAGTTTGCAGTTTAAAGCCTTCTTTGCTACTCCTAATTCCGCCTGCAAATGAGTCGAAGGGCAACTCTTAAGTATCGGTTTGCTTTACCACTTAAAATCCATCCTGACCAAATCTCCATCTCTCCTCTCTCGTATACCTCCCTGGATTATTTCGAAATATCATTATTTTTGATTTTGTCGTATTGACTTGAAGGTTCCACAAGGTACAGTATTGTTCCAGATTGTTTATCATAAGTTGGAGCATATTTGGTGTTTCCGCCAGAAGAACAATATCATCGGAATATAAGAGGACTTTGATCACCACGTTACCAACTGTTATTCCTCCTTTCAAGTGTCTCACCAGGTCGTCTAGGAACAGAGAGAAGAACAAGAGGCTAAGTTTACAACCCTGCTTAACTCCGGAGGTGGTACTGAACCAGTCTGACAGTGTATTTCCATCCCATACTGCAGTTTCATTTTCTTTGTACGGGCTTTCGAAAACTTTTAGCGTTTTAGATGACATTCCCAAATTGCTGAGCTTGTAAAAGAGTGCCTTTCTGTACACTGAATCAAATGCTGCTTTAAAGTCCACAAAAAAGGAGTACAGCTTTCTCCCCTTATTTAGGTACAGTTCTGCGATATTGGACAAGACAAAGAGATTGTCTACTGTCGAGTATTTGGATCTGAATCTTGCCTGGAACTCACTTAGAATGCCAATGGATTCCATCCACGAAGCAAGAAGTTGACGAAGAATACTTGTGAATAGTTTCAGCAAAGTATTTAGAAAGGGAATTCCTCTGTAGTTGCCTGGGTCATTGGTGTCACCCTTTTTGAGCAGTGGAAATATAAGGTTTTGCCGGAAGCCTTTCGGTGTGACGACCGTGTTGAATATGTTGTTGAACTTTTCAGTTATTACACGTAAGAAGGAGGCAGGCCAATGACTATAGTATTGGTGAAAGGATACAGTCTTGTCTTACCCCACTTTGGATTTCAAATTCCTCAGACAAAATTCCACTGAGCAGAACGTGACATTTGGAGCCTTCTGCAGGTTTGATAATAGCCATTAGCTTATCGGGAAATATCGAATGCCTTCTCAAAACCGATGAACAGCAGGTGGAATGGCGATTGATATTCAACGCACTGTTTGATGATAATCGGCAGGGTGTTGATGTAGTCGGCACAGGAGGATCCAGAGCGGAAACCTACTTGTTTGGCATCAAGTGTGTCTTCGAGATGTTGTTTGATTCGCTCCAGGATGATTTTAGTTATTATCTTAGCTTCAGCAGGCAGCACGCAGATACCCCTCCAGTTTCCGCACTCCATTAAATTTCCTTTCTTAGGAAGCTTGAAGATCATTCCCTTTTCCACTCGTTAGAAAAGCTCTCAGCTTCCCAAGCTCTCTCTATAAGTGGGAGCAGAAGCTCAGGCGATGTTGTGGGCGCTGCTCGTAAGTGCTCTGCTGGAATACCGTCAAGTCCTACCGCCTTGTTAGTTTTGAGTGCCTTGATTGCGGTAATGATCTCATCTTTACTGGGAGTCGTGGTGTGTAGTCGGGAACTTCTCCCCTCGGGCAGTTCAGTCTGATTTGGCAGCATATCGCTAGCGAATACGCGGTTCAAAAGCGTAGCAAAATGCTCTTTCCATCTCTTGAGTTGGTCCTCATCCGAAATGAGCAAGAAGCCGTCTAGGCTTTTCATTGGGTGTTGGCTGGAGCTGCGACCACCTGTCAACTCTTTGGTGATTCTACAAACGGTCCTGCTGTCGCACCTCCGTGCAGCTTCTTCTGCTTCTGTAGCCAGCGCGTTGATGTAGTTGCGCTTGTCACGTCGCATGCTACACTGAACGTCTTTCGACTACATGCGTTATAGGGACTCTAGCTCGCTTCTCCTGCTGCTGGAGTAGCTGCAACGCGAGCTATCAGCTGTTTTCGTTCGTCAATCCGTCTCCGGGTATTCTCGAAAAGCCACGCCCTATGCCTTCCCTGCGATCGACCCACAATTCTTTCAGCATCATATGGAAATACATTTTTCACAGCATACCAATGGCTTTGGATGGTTGCGGGCATTGAGCTGCTGATTGCTTCCACACCTTGCGAAAAGTGCTCCCTTAATTGTTGATGCACTGAGGGATCACTAAGTCTATCAATGTTGAACCTGGGCATTCTTGTGTTGTCGTGGAATCTTCGAACTGCAGCAGTGCGTAGTTGGAGAGTAGCTATCATAAGATGGTGATCCTATCTATCCCCACATCTGCCCCTCGTCTGTTTCGGACGTCCAGGAGACTACTTATAAAGCGGCGGCTGATAGCAAAATGGTCAATTTGGTTGGAGGCTGCTTGCTTGTCGTTGTAAACCCAGCTGACTTTGTGGCAGGTCTTGTGCTCAAACATGGTGCCACCTATCACAAGGCGGTTGACATTGCAGAAATCCACAAACCTTTCGCCGTTGTCATTGCGGTTGCCTAGTCCATGCTTCCCGATTACATGTTTTAGCCCTTCGTTGTCGTTGCCTACCTTGGCATTCAAATCCCCCATCACTATGACAATGTCTAAATTTGAAGTTGTGCTGAAGACGGTACTTAAGAGATTGCAGAAGTTTTCCTTTTCGTCCTTAGACGAACTATTCGTTGGGGCGTAACACTGTATGATTGTGACGCGTCGTACTCTAGTCCGTATTCTGGCCGTCATAATCGTATCACCATGAGGCTGACAGGAAATTAGGCCCTTGCGTGCTGCTGTTGTTAGCAGTAGTCCGACTCCATATTCCTGTGAACTTCCGGATGGTCTTCCGGAATGGAGTAGAACAGTGTAACGCATTGGGGACTGGTACTCACCCGCTTCTAACTGACTTATTTCACTTACTCCCAATATCTTCTTCTTCTTCCTTTTATCAGCGAGGCTATGATCCGAAAACAAGGGATCACAACCCTCCCACTTCACCGCATTTCTACTGATCCGCCTGTGGGGTTCGCCTATTTGACCTCAGAAAATATCGGCAGGCCTGCCGATTTTGGATCACTCGGTTACTGAGGCCAATGAAATGCCGATGTCGTCGCATTTGTCTGATCCAGGCGTTTATAGGCCTGCCTTTCCTACATCGCGATGTCTTTGGAACGTGCATTGATATTGCCTTTTTAACAGGGTTCAAATGATCTCTTCTTTGAACGTGGCAATACCAACTGAGCCGGTCGCGCTCTGTTTTTTGTACGATGGTTTCCTTAATGTGAAAGCTTCCAAGGATCTTCGAACTTCTTATTCGATCAAGCTTTGTCACTCCTGCTGTCATGCGAAGCATCTTCATCTCAGCTGCCGTTAATTTACTTTCATACGTTTTGTACATCGTCCAACATTGTGAACCGTATGGGAGCGCTGGACGTACAACTGCGGTGTAGAGCCTTCCTTTCAACTTAGGGGGCATTTTTCTGTCACAGAATATAGCGGAATTTTCTCGCCACTTCATCCACCCTACGCTTACACGATGATTGATTTCGTCATCATAAGTTGCTTTGCTATTGATCATAGATCCCAGATATTTGAACTTTTCGCACTTGGGAAGCACTGTTCCATTCAAATAAATGTCTGGAATAGGCCTGAGTGGATCAGAGAACGGGCAGCACAAGTACTCTGTCTTTTTTGAACTAATGCGATACCCATTTCCCTCCAGAGCATCCACCCACACATCAAGTGCTCGTTGCAGGGATGTAGGATCCTCACTTATGATGGCTCCATCGTCAGCAAAGAATAACTGATGTACCTTGGGGTCCATCACTTTACCTTCAAGCAGATAATCGAGGACTGTAATAAACAGCAAAGGACTTA
Source organism: Brachypalpus laphriformis (assembly GCA_945910035.1). NCBI lineage: Eukaryota > Metazoa > Arthropoda > Insecta > Diptera > Syrphidae > Brachypalpus > Brachypalpus laphriformis. The sequence continues at coordinate 18,496,385 of OX246755.1, forward strand.
AAACGCTTCCCTGGTGCACCCCGACTTTGATCGGGAACTCTTCGGTTACTCCAGCGGGGCATCTTACTTTTGTCTTTGCTCCTTCGTACATGTCCATAATCATCTGCACATAGGTTTCTGGAACCCCTCGATGTCTTAGCGCCACCCATACCAGATCTCGTGGTTGTCTGTCGAATGCCTTTTCAAAGTCAACCAATACAATATGCAAATCCCTTAAGGAATCACGATGTTTTTCCATTATGATCCTTATACTTTGGATTGCATCTGTGGTTGATTTACCCGAGACAAACCCGCACTGATCATCAGATAGCCGTATTATTTTTGGCAGTCGGCCACCTAATGCCCGCTCAACGATCTTCATGGTGTGTGACATCAGCTTGATCGAACGGTAGTTATCACAGTTTCGCGTATCACCCTTCCCTTTGTAGACAGGGAGAATGTAACTTTCCCTCCATTCATTCATTCCCAATATGTTCAGTCTATATCGCATGAATTCGTTTTCCGATTGGAGGAATCTGGCATTGTAAGGACCTTCGCTTCCCGAGTCGAGGAGGGTTCTTACATTCCAAAAACCCATCTTTGTCCGGGTACAACAGCCAAAAGTCGTCAACATGTGATCATTCTTTATGCGAGGAATTTTTTTTTTTTTTTTTTTGTCGGGATAGGAAACACTCGACTGGAGCACTCAGACACAACTGGTCCATTGTACTGCCAGAGAGCAAACCCTGATTTACCCATTTTGTTGGAATTTCCTTGACTTTCGAAGAAAGCCAAGCAAGCACTTCAGTGATGAGGAGCTTACAGTACCAGCACTCACCACATTCGCACCGAAGATCTGCCACCTGATGCGAGCAAAGGCCGGACACTCACAGAGATAATGTTCCGCGGTGTCGTCACTTTCTCCACAAGCGTCGCAAATTGTAGTGTCACTTAAGCCTAACACGTTAAGGTGCTTGGCAAAAGCGAAGTGGCCTGTCAAGACGCCGATAAGTTGTCTACAGTTTTTTCTGCTGAGAGACAGCAAGAATGCCGCTGATTTCTTACAGACGTCCGGGAGCATGCGTTTAGTCAACCTGCAACCTGGAGAGTCATGCCACACACAATTGTGCTCGTGAGAGACCCAATCGTCAATGGAAGCCCTAACCGAGGACGCTGGAAGACCCAACACGGGTTCGGGACCGGAGAAAGCCTCCTCTGAGCCTTGTCTAGCAATCTCATCGGAGATCTCGTTCCCCAAGATCCCAGTGTGACCTGGGACCCAGATAAGAGACAGAGAATTCAGCCTTGCGACCGAGTTCAAAGAGTTTTTGGTTTCACGAACTATTTTGGAAGTGGTTAAAGGGTTAAGCAAGGCCTTAAGCGCAGCCTGACTGTCACTACAGACACAAATGCTACGTCCCTTCCACCTGTTCTTCACAACATAGTTCATGGCCATTAGGATTGCATAAGTTTCCGCTTGGAAAACAGACGCATATTTGCCTAACGAGAAGTGAAGTCTAATGTTGTCGACTTCCACGAAGACCCCAGCGCCAGACCCTTGACTGATTTTGGAACCATCCGTGAAAATACGACTACATTCCATTCCCGGCTCAGATTCTGACCGAAGCCAGTCCTGGACACAAGGAAAGTCGACTCTGAATTTGCGCATCAGCTGGAGTTCTGGTGTCATTGCGTCAGACGGCATATCCATAAGACAGGAGTCGTAAGATAAGTGTCGCGCAAGTTCATCAAAGTTCCAGTGTGGAGTATACCAAAAACCGCCCCGCCTAAGACGATGGATGGCTTTGATAGTGCAACTCATGATATAAGTATCAAGGGGAGGTAAGTTCTGCGAGGCATAGTGTCAGTTTCTGTAGCCACCTGGTTTCAGTAACGCAGGTTGCTGGCCCACGTTACCTAGACTAGAATCAAGGCCCTAGACAACCCGCACTTGCAATTTTAGCCTATACGTACAAGGGTTAATATAGTATAGTTACCCTGGGACCACCACTAGGAGATAAAGCAAGCATTTCATCACGAACTTCATTGTTACGCTACTGCCCCAAGCCTAGTTTTGTGCAGTCAGTAGTTTCCCGATCAATCGCAATGCAGACGCCCAAGGATATTATATAAAACTCGGACAGTTTTTTCATATCTATACATATGTATCCGGAATACTTCGCGTTTTAACAAGGAAACTAAATTTCCAGGACACTCAAGGTCGGTGCGCAATGGTTGGAGAGACAAAGATCGACTCCTAAGGACAATTACTGAATGTGACCAGGATTGTATTTGTGTTTTGAATTCTACTTCGTGGCATTTTCCAAATATCAAGATAATAAGCACACCCATCTGCTTCCGCCAACAGTCTTCACCATTACGCGTCAAGGTTCTAAGGATAATGTGACTCCGAACTTATCGTGATTTCCGATTGAGTGACTCGAAGTAATTAACTGCCACACTCAATGGCTTCGATAAATTTACGTGAATTTAGAGGACCGATGACCATGTCCTTTGTATCTTCTCCAAACTTGAAAACACGCGTTTCAGCATTTCTCACCCCTTTTGCTAATCTATATTGAAAAGATAATTCCCAAATGTCACGCCGAAAGGCTGTCGCGTGACATTGCCATATTTAAGGAGCCAACGCTTAAGGATTTTTGTTTTTTATCAAAACCACTGAAAGGACTTTCGTTTTGTTTTTCGTTTGCGATGGCGTAAGCAATATAAATATTTGTTTTCCATAAGACTGTCTCAAGTCATATGTCTAACGACCGTTATACGGCGGCGGTCTACCAAACAAAGTCCTTCCTAATGAGCCAACAACCTCCCTTAAAAGGAAATCACAGCCAAATCCATTACCAATTCAATATTGTCTCAAGAAACCATCTACAGATAGTTTTTCCCTCATTTACATATTTAGGGCACATCCAGTTGTTGTGTAGTGTTGTATCCTCCCCACAAAATAAAGGGAAAAATAAAAACTCATCCTGCCAACAGAAAGATGATAAAAATTCCTTGGTCGGAGGCGGAAGGGATGGTTGCGTACATCATTGGCAATATTGTCATGACATCATGAATGGTAATGGTATTGTATTATGGCCATTCATCTTTTATTATTATTTTATTGCTTAGAGAGTAGGAACAGGATTAACATAACGTAAAGGAAATGGATAACCAATTGCGGGGATATAAAGGAAAGATGTTGTTGCGAACATTTGTCATTATGTGCGACTGTTGATGGTGCTTTCCGCAAAACAAACATAAAAAAAAGATAATAAAAGAAATCAGAACAATTTTTCATTAGGAAGTGACATTAGCGAGAGAGAGAGAGATCCTTTAGAACTTTTCTGTTTCTAAGGAAGGGTGGCATTGGTCTTTAAAAAAAAGGGGATCCTTAACGGCAGCCCCGCAGAGCTTTTCCAAGAAGAGCCAAGTATATCGGCATCCCTAATACTAACTGGTGGGGGGCAAAATGCCGCGTTATCACCTCCACCCGGTGCCCCCTGGATAGCTACCTAGTAGTGAACTAACGACGAACGTATGCCCATCTATAATGTGTAGCTGAACACTCGGAGCACGACTGGGTGAACTTCAGCACACTTGTGGGACCGGATGAGGCATCTCTTGTTGACCTGAATGGCCTAAATGCATCTCAGATGTCTTAAGAGAGCCCACAAAAGGACGAAGGATGGCGGGAGAATTCTCTCAACGGAATGCATAGACGGTTTTGACAGACACGTTGTTCGAGCTACTTCGACGCATTTGAAGCTCAGGTCTGTAAGGATTCTGCATTGCGGTTGATCGGGAAAAGACTGACTTCTCAAAACTTGACTTCGGCCAGTAGCGCAACAATCAAGTTAGCGACGAAGTGCTTGCTTTACCTCCTAGTGATGGTCGCCGGGCAACTGTACGTATAAACCTTTGTACGTGTAGGCTAAAATTACAAGAGCGTGTTGTCTAGGGCCTTGATTCTGGACTAGGTAACGTTGGCCAGCAACTTGCGTTACTGAAACCAGCTCGCTACAGAAACCGACACTATGCCTCGGATAAGGAATGACCACATGTTGATGACTTTTGGCTATTGTACCCGGACGAAGATAGGTTTCTGGAATGTAAGGACGCTCCTCGACTCGGCAAGCGAAGATCCGTACAATGCCAGATTCCTTCAATTGTTAAATGAATTCATACGATATAGACTGAACATATTGGGAGTAAGTGAAATAAGTCAGTTAGAAGCGGGTGAGTACCAGTCCCCAACGCGTTACACTGCTCTACTCTATTCTAAAAGACCATCCGAAAGTCCACAGGAATATGGAGTCGGACTTCAGTTACTCGTAACAACAACAGCACGTAAGGGCCTAATTTCCTGGCAGCCTCATAATGATATGATTTTGACGGCCAGATTCCGGACTAGAGTACGACGCGTCACCATCATACAGTGTTACGCCCCAACGAATAATTCGTCTGAGGACGAAAAGGAGAGCTTCTACAATCTCTTAAGAGGCGTCTTCAACACAACACCAAATGAAGACATTGTCATAGTGATGGGGGATTTGAATGCCAAGGTAGGTAATGACAACGAAGGGCTCAAACATGTAATCGGAAAGCATGGATTAGGCAACCGCAATGACAACGGCGTGGATTTCTGCAATGCCAACCGCCTTGTGATAGGTGGCACCATGTTTGAGCACAAGAGCTGCCACAAAGTCAGCTGGGTTTCCAACGACAGGTAAGCAACCTCCAACCAGTAAATGAAATGATTCATCTACTATTTGCTGTCGATATTTCAATGATAACTTTAAGTAGCTAGACAGTGTATTCCAATTTTGGCCATTTAGGATTGAAATGATTTCGCTTGTTGATAAACTATGTTTTCCCCAATGTGCTCTTCTTATCCCCCTCAGTATTGGACATATTCCGACTAGGTGATGTACGTCTTCGATAGCTCGTAGATTGCACAAAGAACATTCTGCCTCCTCGTTCCGGTTGGTTATATGCGGCCTGTAATTTAACTGCAAAAGCTCCCCTCTGGTCTTGAATATCATCGATATTGTGTATATGGTGTTTTGATCGTGAAAGTAATTTTTTTCACCTGGGTCGTATTGTAGCGTACAATACGAATGCCTAGTTAGGCTTTGCTGGGCTTTTACTCTAAACGCGACACGGGTGGATAAATCAATCTTTGCTAGCAGTTCCTTTAAAGTCGTTTTCCATGTTGTTTCATTGTAGGGTGTTAGTTCGACGTCATGTTCGTTGCACAATCTAGACCATTCATTGAAAAATTGTAGTTTACGGCGTATATGATGCATTGCGACGATATGTGGCAGACGTTGGCTCGGAAGGGACATTACTTTTACAATGTACAAAAAGTGCAGCCGTAGTGTATAGATGTATAATGGGGGCAGTCCGGTTTCCAGGTGGAGCATATAGTTTAGGGTGTTTTCCGGCAATCTAAATATTTTTTTAATGAAGTACCTCAACAGCTTTTCAACTTCTTCATATTGGTAGATGCCCCACACTTGGGCTGCATAGCACATGATCGACCTCGCTACTGCTTCAAAGATTTTATATTTTGTGCTTAAAGCAATGTTTTTTTTACAGAGTATGCCTCTCCAACGACAGTTGATTGCTCTTTTTGCCTCTTTTAATTTTTCTTGCAGGTGTTTTTTGAAAGTCAGTCGCGGTGTTACTATGACCCCGAGGTACTTGTACTCCTTTACATTTTCTAATTCTTCGCTTTGCCAAGTCCACCTTTTAATGCTTGCGAAACGCCCAAAACTATTCCGAAAGACCATCATTTTTGATTTATTTGTGTTCACTTCTAAGTCCCACAAACTGCAGTATTGTTCTAATTTGTTGATCATGTTTTGCATCATGGTTGGCGTTTCCGATAGAATGACTATGTCATCCGCGTACATAAGGAGTTTTACTTTAACCCCGTCAAACTCAATTCCCCCAGGCCAGAAGGTTGACAGGTCGTCCAAAAACAGAGAGAAGAGTAGGGGACTCATGAAGCATCCTTGTTTAACGCCCATTTGCGAATCAGACCAGTTTGACACGTTGTGACCATCCCATACTGCAGTTCTGTTTTCATCGTAAAGACTTTGTATAACCTTAAGTACTTTCGTTGACACTCCCAGATTAGTAAGTTTATAAAAAAGCGATTTTCTGGCAATGGAGTCGAAAGCTGCCTTGAAGTCTACGAAGAACGCGTATAGTTTTTTGCCCTTGTCGGGATAAGTCTTAGCCATACTGGTCAGAGTGAAGATATTATCCACTGTGGAGTAGTTCTTTCTGAATCCCGCTTGAAACTCACTGAGTAGTTCGTTTGCCTGCACCCATGCGGACAGCCGATCCAAGATGATTCCGGTGAAGATTTTCACTATAGAGTCCAGGAAGGTTATGCCCCTGTGGTTACTCGGATCACTGCGATCTCCTTTTTTGAACAGTGGAAAGATTATATTTCTCTTAAAGCTGGGCGGCGCTTCCCCCACCTCGAAAGTGAAATTGTAAGCAACCGTAAGTTTTTCTATGAATTCATTCGTAGCGTACTTGAAGAACTTGTACGGTATGATCCTCTCCTGGGGCTTTATTTAAGTTGCATCGATGTATAACTGTGCAGACTTCTTGCGACGTAATTTTGCAATCCAGTACATCCACTCTCTGGTAAGGTAGCGCATAATGTAGTTGACTTCTCGTGTATGGCGGGTTAAGCAGTTGTTCAAAATGCTCGGCTAAGATCGATGCTTCCACTTGAATGTCACTTGTAAGGGTTTGGCCGTTGAGTGTTCTTGCCAATTTCCAAATGGAACGACTGTCCTTAACTGTTAGAATCTCCATCGTCAGCTGCTGAGTGTACTTTTTTTGTTTCTCCTTGCCTATCATTTTATATACTTTATTTGACTTTTGATACATGGCTTTGGCGGAGTTGTTGCCTGTTTCTCTTAGCAAGCGTAAATAAGTAAAAGCTTTTCTCCTTGCTAACTCACATTCCCAGTCGTACCATACTTGTTTCTTTTGCAATCTTCTCACATGTTGCGCTAGCATGGCTGCGTCTGAGATATTGTATCTAGATGCAAAACTTTTCTTTCGTTGAACTTTAGGTAAACTCCACCTTCCCTTTTACTGCCGACGGACGAATCATCAAAATCTCTCGCTGCTCCTACTGTCCAAGAGTCCGAAACTCCACCCGTCGCTGCCCCCCGGAAACTCATCAAGCATTTTGGAACAACCTGGACACCTTCTGAGTGGCAGCGTAGGCTGAATAAATTAAGTCCTGACAACCTCCAGGTTACCACCTTCCTCATCAAAGGTAGCCCTCGTAATGCTGATGTCTCGTGGATTACGAATTTGTTTTTAAAGAAATACGGTATCACCATCTCCCGATGCGAACTGATCCTACCTTCTCACCACAGAAGTCTTCGCAACTTTAAATTCGACCTCCCGGCTAGATACGAATGGCTATTCCAAAACCCTGCTAGTTTAAATTTCAACCTCGGAAAGATGCGTATCTGCAAATGGACGGACAAGTCTACTAACATAGATAAGTTAATTAATAATAGACTTAGTAGCAACCTCACCCATAGAGATAAGTTAATTAATAATAAGTTGAACCCACTCTCTGTCCACTCTTCGCATAACAAATCTCTCTTTCAACTTCCGCAAAGCTGACTTCGTTAAACTTAACAACCTACTCAATAGCATAAATTTCAGCCTCTTCCTAAACATTAACACACCCATTGATATCGCTCTCGTATTCTTCTACACAGCAATCTTTGACTGTCTTCTCCAATCTGTCCCTTATCTGCCTCGAAAAAACTGCTCATCATCACCTCCTTGGTATAATAAGGAATTGCGTACTCTTCGCAACGTCAGAAACAAATTATGGAAAACTTACCTGGTATCCAAATCTGCCTCAGATTACGCATATTACCAGCAAGCTTACTACCGCTTTTCCATCCTCTGCGAATCCCTCTATCTCGAATACCTCGATAGAATGCAATTTAGTATAATCACTGACCCTAGGCGCTTTTACCAATTTATCAACGTCAAAAGAAAGTCCGACGGCTTTCCTTCCACTCTAAAATTACTTAATATTTCATCTGCTGACCCTAAAGTAATCTCCAACCTCTTTGCAATCTTTTTCAGCCAATCGTATAGTGACCATGTACACGAACCGGACCTAGATTTTTTCTCCTACCTGAATAACTGTCCTCAAACCTCTCTAGCTTCAGTCGACATTAGGTCTGATATTGTGCGAGAAAAAATTAATAGGCTCAAAGATGACTTCTCCCCTGGTCCCGATGGTCTGCCCGCCATCTTACTAAAGCAATGTGTAGATGTCCTGTGTCAGCCCCTTACAACTCTATTTCGTCTCTCACTCTCTCAAGCCGTTTTCCCAAAATTATGGAAGGACTCTTTTATTTTCCCTATCCATAAAAAAGGCAGTAAAAACGACATTTCTAACTATAGACCCATAGCCAAACTTTCCTCTATCCCTAAGCTCTTCGAAAGCATTGTCTACGACTCACTGTATTTCCACTGCAAATCCATTTTTTCCCCACAACAGCATGGTTTCTTAAAAAGTAGGTCCACTACGACTAACCTGACCGAATTCGTTTCCAAAACACTACAAGCATTAGAGAAAGGTAATGAAGTGGATGTCATTACCACCGACTTCAGCAAGGCCTTTGACAAAATCTGTCACCGAACTATTTACCTTAAACTTAAAGCCCTCGGTTTCCCACCCTCTTTCATTTCATGGCTGAGATCGTACCTAGAAAAACGCCAGTACAGGGTTCTCTTCAGATTTTCAGTCTCTGACCCCATTAACGCCACTTCAGGGGTTCCTCAAGGCAGTCATCTTGGTCCGCTGATCTTTGTCTTAACTATAAACGATGTTGGTCACGTCATAAAAGACTCTGATCTGTCTATTTACGCGGATGATATGAAAATCACTAAGGTAATATCTACCCCCACCGATTCTCTCTTACTTCAAATCGATCTAAATTCATTCCACACATGGTGCGACAAAAACTTTCTAGAACTTAACGTCGCCAAATGTCAATCCATAACATTCTCCCGTAAACGCCTCCCCCCATCCCTCAGAACCTATTACTTTCTTAGCGAGCCCGTTCCCTCAGTCTCCTCTATATGCGATTTGGGTATTATTTGTGACAGGGAGCTAAACTTCCGTTCCCACATTGATCATATTGTACACAAGGCCAATTCTTCTCTCGGTTTCATAAAACGCTGGTCTAAAGAATTTTCAAACCCTTACGTTTCTAAATCCCTTTATATTACCTTTGTCCGACCACTCCTGGAATACGCCAGCCAAGTTTGGTCACCTTATCACAACATACACTCCCTTAGAATCGAAGCTGTGCAGCGTAGGTTTATCCGGTTTGCCTTACGCGGTCTCCCATGGGCCGACAACTATATCTTACCTCCCTATGAAGACCGGCTAAAATTGATTAACCTGCAAACCCTTACAAAACGTCGCGAAGTCGCTGACATACTTTTCGTGCACCAATTATTAACCGGTATGATCGATTCCACCGCACTACTGGAAATGATTTCCCTTCGCACTAACCCTCGAAACCTCAGGTCCGTACCGCTCTTTCTTCTCCCTCACCACCGCACCAACTACGGAAATTTCGAACCAATTTCCAGAATGTTACGCCTGGCAAATAACTCACAGAACACCCTAGACTTTCATTCGAGTCTATCCGCCCTTAGAAAGTCCCTGTACACCTCTTCATGAACTAACCAGTCCCAGTTCCCTCTCTAGTTTTTAAGATAGATTTTAAGACCTAGTTTAATAAAAAATGTGTGGGCCCCCTGGGGCCCAACAAAAAAAAAAAAAAAAAAAAAAAAAAAAAAAAAAAAAAAAAAAAAAAAATTGTTAAGCTTAGAGTTAAGGTCCCTCGTTGTTAGGTCTTTAGTTTAGATTTAAGCTTGCTTGTATTAAGCTAAATAAATAAATAAATAAATAATTGATTCTGTGTGGGCGGCGATTGTCGGGGAGTCTCAAGTCTTACTGTAATAGCTACGGGTAGGTGATCCGAGTAGTTTATCTCGTCGACGTAGAAGTCTGTTATATACTTGAGCCACTTTCCCTGCCCAAAACAGTCAATGGTCGAGCATGCAGTACCTCTAATATATGTTAAGTGGCCTTTAGTGTCACTTTTGGAACGACCGTTTATTACTGTTAACCCAGTAGATTCGCACATTTCAACGAGTTTTTTGCCATTACTATCAATTTGGTTGTCTTCTGCGCATCTGGTTTCGTTCAATGATTTTGGTAAAAGTCCTGATTCCATTTCTAAGATCTGCGTATTTCCTACTCTTCCATTGAAATCTCCAATAGCCATTATGTTTTCTTTTCCAGATTCTAATAAGAAGTTATACAGCCTCCCAAAATCTTCCATCCATTTGTTGCAATTGATGTATCGGTTTCGACTTCTACTAAAATTTGATCGAGTTCTTTTACATATCGGCATCCAATATGGTCCTTGATTTGCTTATTAATTCCATACAAGCATCCTCAGCTAGCTCTGCTTCGGGTAGATATTCGTGCTGGAATCCAATGGAGTGAATATTTGCCGAAGAAGGGTTCAAATTGTTCCTTATTTTCTTCGACGAACGTTTCGAAAGACACGGTGGAAAAGCAATTTGTTCTTTAGACCTGATATATTATAGGCAAGTACATTAAATGTGAAACTACTATTAACTGGGATAATACTTAAACTAGGATTTAAACTATTTTTTGATGGGCTGACGGCATTTGTACTAAAAACTACTCCCCTGGCCACTAGTTGCCTGAACGCTTTGTGCAGTTTGAGAACCACCGCTGTTGTTGGACGTTCCATTTGACACTTCATGCTTATCATTTGTCAATTGTAGCAGAAACGTCATTCCTCCTTCTTCTTCACAGGCTAAGTTGTTCGCCGCATCGAAGTAAAAAATGTTTGATCCCACTTTCAGCTTGTCGCCACGAATTTGTATTGTGATGCTCTGGTGTTTTGCGCGAATGTCGTTTTTTAGTTTCAGCAAACGTCTTCTCTTTTCTCGTGTCGCACTCGGGTAGTCTTTGTGTATTATTACGCCCTTGGTCCTCCAACCTCCAACCAAATTGACCATTTTGACATCAGCCGACGCTTTAGAAGTAGTCTCCTGGACGTCCGAAATAGGCTAGGGGCAGATGTGGGGATAGTACGTGATCACCATCCTAAGATAGCTACTCTCCAACTACGCACTGCTGCAGTTCGAAGATCCCAGGACAACACAAGAATGCCCAGGTTCAACGCCGATAGACTTAGTGATCCCTCAGTGCGCCAACAATTAAGGGAGCACTTTTGGTTTTTTTTTTTTTTTTTAGGTTGCGCCAGGGATGTGTAATCTTCATAGATACTAATAGCCCGAGTGCTACTAGCATGCACGATTCGCAAATTTCCATCCATTTTTCCTCAGATTGTACCATATGATCTATGAGGAATGGAGGACTGGGAAGTTCGTTTCTCCAGTTTTCAAATCGCCTACAGTAGAAGACTGCATGCTCCGTATCTTCCTCCTGGTCTGGAGTAGTGTGCGACGTGACAGTCGCAACAAGATCAACGCACTAGCTACATAAGTAGAAGAAGCTACACGGAGGTGCGACAGCAGAGGACCGTCTACAGAATCACCAAAGAGCTGATAGATGATCGTAGCTCCAGACAAGTAGGTAGGTAGGTAGAAGTGGTTGTGTCAGAAAAACCATGCCGACACTTAATTAGCGCAGAAGCGCCGTTTTAATACCGCAACTCAAGTGACCTAACGGATGTAACAAGGACGTTAGCTACTAGGGAAAAAGCAGAAGAAAAAGGGTTAAGGATTATTCAAATCCACCCCGTTACACTGAGAAAGCCCCAATGCTAATCTCCGCTAGCTCTATAAGGTTGTCGAAAAAGAGTTTACTTAAGGTGCGCTGTCTGGCCTTGCCTAAAGCCAGACACTTGCAGAGGAAGTGTAAGATTGTTTCTATCTCGTCAGCAGTATTGCAGCTGCGAGAGTGTGCATTAAATGCAATGCCTATTCTGGCCGCATAAACCCCGATGGGCCAGTGGCCAGTACTAATGGCCAGAACGCTTGCGATATCTGCACGGTTTCTGTTTAGTAGATCTTGCGTTTTTTCTGCGAGTATTTGGGCCACATCTGCCTGGAGATGACACAGTTCCACACCCCCTGCCATCTGCTATCAGCCTTTAGCAGATAGTGCGCAAAGATGCCTCCCTTTAGAACCCCCAACGGGACGTTCACCTCCTTTGCTAGGGAAGCATCAAGGGCAGATCATTGTCTCGCGAGTTCATCAGCTCGCTCATTTCCCTCAATGCTGCTGTAACCCGGAACCCAAAGGAAGCAGATCCTTAACCGATGACCAAGCGAGGCGAGTTCTTTTTTGCACTGTTCTACTAGCCTTGAGGATGTTGTGGCTGATACAATACCCTTGATAGCTGCCTGGCTGTCAATGAGGATGGCAATGGTATTTAGGGGTGTAGAGGTTTGCTTAAGTAGGCGGCAGGCCTCACGTACAGCAAAAACTTGCGCCTGGAAGACAATGCACGAATGAGGAAGCCGCTACGACCTGGACATATTGAGGGAATCAGAGAATATCCCCGCCCCTAACCCGTAGTTCATTTTTGAACCGTCGGTGAATGACTAGAATCATTCAATCGACTCTCAGCAACAGCAGATCCACCATATCTGTTGTTAGAGGAACTCTCAAGGTGGGGTCTTGTCTCCTCTTCTATGGCTTATGGTCATCAACAAAATTTTGTGTAGACTTGATAGGGATGGAGTTAAGGCTGTCGCGTATGCGGATGACGTGGTAATACTGGTGTCGGGGAAGTTTCCATCCGTAATCAGTGAGATTATGGAAGGTGCCTTGGGCCACTGGATGTGGACTCAGCGTCAACCCAAGTAAAACTGAACTGATGCCAAAATATTTGGCGCAACAGCTCTTTAAAGTGCCAGGGCCTAGCTTCTCACAACCACTCATGTTGTGTGCGTTATATTTTTCACACGAATGGAAGGGACCTACAGTTTAATGCCGAATCCGAACGGCGATTTGAGAAGCTTCTTCATGACAGCATTACTCTCGGATGTTTGTCAGACGCTCGCGAGATGAACTGATGTCCTTTACCACTAAAACCAAAATACGGACGTTTACGCTTCCACGGCTTAACAATCATCTACTCTCCCTCTCCTCTAGTGCCAAGTACATAGGTGTGTACTTGATCCTAAACTAAGCTGGAAGTTTAATATTGAGCAACGGGTAAAGAAGGCCTGTGTAGCTTTCTATGCCTGCAGCAAGACCTTTGGTTAGAAGTGAGGACTTCGCCCGAAAATGGTCTTATGCATGTACACTGCCGTGGTGCGTCCTATTCTTTCCTATAGATCGCTAATCTGGTGGCCTGCGTTAAGGAAAGCTTATAACATCAAACTTATCAACAGGGTACAAAGAACTGCGGCTATAGGCGCAACAGGTGCCATGAGGACATGTCCAACCTTGAACGCTATCCTGCACCTTTTACCACTCGATCTTCACATTATGCATATATCATCATGTAGTGCGGTCAGGCTAAGGGAAACAGGATGCTGGTACACCAATCCGTATGGTCACAACAGTATCCTGAATCTGCTACCGCAGGATCTGGTAGCTAATTTGACGGCTTCAAGTCTGCAATTCACCATATAAATGCTGGTGTTCCCCAGGGCTCCGTTTTGTCTCCGACTCTCTTTCTCATTTTTATAAATGACCTCTTGTCTGCTACTTCTAATCCAATCCATTCCTTCGCTGATGACAGTACCCTCAGTTTTTCATATTCGTTCCCTAGCTCACGTCCCTGCTCTTCGGTCGTAGAAGAGGAACGACATCGTATGTTAAACACATTAAATTCCGACCTGGACAGCATAACCAAATGGAGTTCAATCAATAGAGTGGAATTTAATGTATCCAAAACTCAATGCTGTCTTCTGTCGCTCAAGCGAAACCAAGACCCTCAACCATTATCCATGAATGGTACTTCTATCGCTGAATCCGAAAGACTCGCCATTCTCGGTATGTGCATCAATAACCGTCTTCGATGGAAAGATCACATATTCGAAGTCGCCAAAAATGCTGCAAAATGTCTAGGATTCCTTAAGCGGTGCAAGAAATATTTTACCCCGTCTGATCTGACCTCCATCTATAAGGCATTCATCCGCCCAAAGCTGGAATATAACGCCCACATCTGGTCTGGTGCACCCAAGACCGTTCTGCACATTCTAGATAGGGTACAGAACCGCGCGTTAAAACTAATAGGTGATAGAGACATTGTGAACTCAATAGTCTCACTTGAACATCGTAGAAATGTCTCATGTCTTTCCCTTTTTTATCGCTTCTTTTACAAAAAATGCTCCAGCGAAATAGCCAGCTGCATTCCTCCCCTTCAAAACTTCACCCGCAATACGCGTCATGCTTCGAATGCACACCAGTTCACCCTCATGCCCAACTTCGGACGTACTGTCAAATATAGGGATTCGTTTATAAGCCGAACAACACGTTTGTGGAACGATCTACCAGCCTCTGTGTTTCCTCATCATTACAGCCTACAAATATTTAAAGCCAACGCAAACCGGCATCTCCTCTGTCTCTTTCCCCCCTTTTCCCAACCGCCCGTGAACTGAGAACCAGTATAAGGGTATTAATAATCCCTTTGGCACGCGCAAATTATAAAAAAAAAAAAAAAAATCAATTTTATGTGAAGTTTGAGTTTCTGCTGATCTTGTTCTCAGCAATTCATACATCCACTGAGATACTGTTCTGCTAACTCCCTTTCTGTCAAGGGCTCGTTTAATAGCTTCATGGGAAGTGTTATTAAATGCCCCTTCAATGTCTAAGAAGGCGCAGATTACTATCTCTTTTGTTCCAAGAGCACTTTGGATTGTTTCCGTCAGCTGATACAGAGCAGTCTCGGTGGACCTGCCCGCTCTGTATGCGTGCTGACGTTAATGCAGTGGGGATGTATTAAGTACATCCTCCCTTAAATGGTTGTCCACAGCTTTCTCCATTGTTTTGAGAAGAAACGATGTTAGGCTGATCGGTCTGTATGACTTAGACTGTGTTGGGTCCTTCTTCCCCATTTTTCGTATAAACACAACTTTCGCCCGTCTCCATTGGTTTGGAATATATCCCAGTGCAAGACTGCTTTTTGTTATTCTGACCAGGTGTGGTAGTAGTTTTTCTTGCCCCTTTTGCAATAGGGCTAGTATAATACCATCCGCACCCGGAACAGAGATGGAACAGATAATCCCTGCAATCTCCCAATCTTGCTTCCGAGGTCTGGTCGTGTTGGTCATGCTCCCGTCTCAAGTGTTCTGCAAACTTCCGGGGAAGTGAGTTTCTAAGAGCAGTGATGCTCTTTGCTCTTCATCTTTAGTAAAGCTGCCGTCAGGTTTTTTTAAGGGATGTTGGCATTCCCCCCGATTTTGCAAGGGCTTTATGAAATTTGGCTGCAGCAGGAGTGCTGTTGGGTAGCTGTTGCACAGGTAGCAGTTCATATAATATTTTTTCCTGATTCAAATATTGCAGCCGGCATGACCTTAATTATAAATAATATTCTAGCTACTCGTAAAGAAGGTGGACACCATTAACACACGCAAGCTGCAAGTCTTCGTAAACAAATGCTTAAGAATCATCTTGAGGATTTTTTGGCCGAACCGCATCTCCAACGAACAGCTTTATCTGAGAACGGGCCAAGAACCTATAAGCATTACTATACGAAGAAGAAAGTGGCAATGGATTGGACACACCCTACGGCGCGAAGACAACTCCATTGTGAA
Organism: Brachypalpus laphriformis; assembly: GCA_945910035.1. NCBI lineage: Eukaryota > Metazoa > Arthropoda > Insecta > Diptera > Syrphidae > Brachypalpus > Brachypalpus laphriformis. The sequence goes on from OX246755.1 coordinate 18,512,228, forward strand.
ATACGCTATGCAGTGGAATCCGCTCACCCAGGCAGGCAGAATAGCGGGACGCCCTAGGCAAACGTGGCGCAGAACAGTTGAGGAGGAATCGAGCTGTTTAGGAATGAGTTGGAGGCAGCTCAAACGCGTTGCAGAACTCCGAACACGATGGCGCGCAGGCGTGGTTGACGCCCTATGCCCCCCGAGGGGTTAAAGGACATAAGTAAGTACTCGTAAAGTTGAGGTTAACCGTTTAGTAGAAATTCTGCGAATAACGCTGTAATATTTTAAAAGAATATTCTTCTAGGAATAATAGAGTAAATACACGATGACTCTTGGATTTGCAAAATTCACTTTATTTCATCTCGATCAAAACCATCTACTCTAACCTCTCCTGTCCAAAACGTGTCTCGTTGACAGATGACAATCCACCTCTCTCGGTGTCTACTTTACCTACTTATACAGGGTGACTCAAATCTATAACACTCCTCCCCTTTTAATCCCTTCCAAAACGTTGTGGCGCTTTCACCACTCTTCCAGATCGGGTGACATTACTGGCAACTGGATTCGCTGTGGTTCCAGATGGAGATGCATCGTTGTCGGGCGTTGATTCAGGTGCCTTTACTAGTGTCTCTGAGGTTCAGGCGACAACTCAGGTGGGGTGTCGGCTGTTGGGGAAGGTGGCAGGTGGAGGCTTGGAGGTGGACTCACTTCATTTCCGCGATTTTCTAAACTGTCGCTGCCTGCAGCAAACTCGTTGGATATTGGGTTATCGTCAATTGTCCGGCGTTTAATTTGATCAACGTGACGGCGACCTACTTTCCCCTCCAAAGATTGTACCACATATGATACCGGCCCGGTGACTTCAATTACTTTGCCCTTCAACCATAAAGGACCAGTAGCATAGTTTCGGAAATAGATGGGGTCTCCCACTTCAAAACGCCTTAGTTGATACATCGATTCTAGACTAATTGGATCTGTTCTTCCATCATCGGGGTGTACAATATCCAATACCGTACGAAGTCGGCGGCCCATTAGAAGCTCAGCTGGAGTCTTACCAGTCGTCGTATTAGGAGTAGTGTGTTGTTTGAAAAGAATACGCTGTAACTTGGTATGCATATCTCCCTCCGCCATCGTTTTAAGGGATGTTTTCAAATATTGCACCATACGTTCAGCTTGGCCATTACTAGATGGATGGTACGGTGCTGTTGAATTGAACTTAATCCCATTTGTGACATAAAATTGATGCATTTCCGTTGACACAAAAGCTGATCCGTTATCAGAAATGATTCTCTTTGGTTGGCCATGCGTAGCAAAGATCTCACGAAGTTTATTTTTTACTTCTGCCGAGGACATACTGTGAACTATTTTTACTTCAAGCCATTTCGACATCGAGTCCACGACTACTAAAAAGGTATATCCCTGAAAAGGGCCAGCAAAATCAATATGCAGCGTATTCCACGGCTCTCCTGGTGGTTGAATGAACTGTCGTGGTGCCGCGGGCCGATTAGGTTGGTTGGCTTGACACTGGACACATTTTTGCACTCTCCCTTCAATTTGCTTGTCGAGCTGGGGCCACCACACGTAGCAACGGGCATAAGCTTTCATAAGACAGATCCCTGGGTGATATCCGTGTAGGAGTTCTAGGATCTGTGCTCGAAATTTGGGTGGTACAATCACTCTACTACCCCACAACAAACAGCCCTTGTGCGTGGAGAGCTCCGTTTTTCTCCGGAAGTACGGCATGAATTCTTCAGTATTTTCTTTGGCTTGCGACCAGCCATGTAACACCCATCTCAAAACCCGAGACATAACTGAGTCCTTAGCTGTCTCTTTAGCAATTTGATCCGCTGTTACTGGGGGGTTGCTCCGCATTTCAAGCATCAGTATATCTGCCGGACCTTTCATTGACGCATCAGTCGTGGATGGTAGAGGCAACCGACTCATGCAATCCGCATTGGTATTTTTGGGCCCTGGGCGATATTCCATCTGGTAGTCATACGCTGACAGTAATAGACACCAACGTAGCATCCGGGGTGAAAACATTTGTGGAATCTGTTTTGCTCTGTTGAAAATACCTAGCAACGGCTTATGGTCAGTTACGATGATTACTTCTGTTCCGGCAACGTACTGATGAAAATGTTTAATTCCAAAAACGATGGCCAGGGCTTCCTTGTCAATGTGCGCGTAGTTTCGCTCATGAGCTCCAAGTGTGCGAGAGGCAAACGCGATTGGGCGCTCCACCCCGTTGTCTCTATCCCGATGTGCTAAGATCGCCCCAACTCCATACGGCGAAGCATCACAGGCGAGAACCAGCGGTTTAGTAACATCATAATGTACCAAAAGGGTGTCTGAATTGATCAACGCCTTTAGTTCATTGAAGACATCTTGATGTTCATCCGTCCATATCCATTTCGTATTTTTGTCCAGCAATCTATGCAATTTTTCAGCAATCGACGCCTTGTGGGGTAGAAAAGAATTATAAAAATTTAAAAACCCTAGAAACGATTGTAACATTTCCTTATTCTTAGGTGTGGGAGCTTGTTGTATAGCCCGTACTTTTTCTTTATTATGTAAGACTCCTTCTCCAGTGATGTGGAATCCTAAAAAGTCTAGTTCTTTTTGTGCAAATAAGCACTTCTTCTTATTGACAGTCAAATTCGCTTGCTCTAATTTTTTAAAAACGGTTTCCAAATTTTGCAAGTGCTCGGCTTCATCTTTTCCGGAAATTATTATGTCATCGAGATATGCTTTTACCCCCTTTATACCCGCTAATAAGTTGTCCATAAATTTTTGAAATATACCCGGCGCAGCCGAAATACCGAACGGTAACCTCCGCACTCTATACAGTCCCTTATGCGTGTTAAGCGTCAATACCTCAGCCGAAAAATCATCAACCAGTAGCTGCTGATAAGCTTGTTGTAAATCCAGCTTTGTAAACCACTTTCCCCCTGCAATTTCAGCTAATACCTCCGAGAAAAGTGGTAGCGGGTAAGAATTTGTTTTAATAACGGCATTCACCGTACTGCGGTAATCACCACAGATCCGCACAGACCCATCTAACTTCGGCACTGGCACAATGGGGGTTGCCCATGGTGAAAACATGACAGGCTCCAAAATCTTTTGTTGGACAAGTTTTTCAATCTCCTTTTCAACTGCAGGTTTCCAGGCGATGGGACACTGGCGATGTTTTCGAAAAATCGGAGCTGATCCGGGTAATACTTCAATGGAAATAGGCGGTCCCTGGTGAGCGCCCAATTTCTCGCTGAAAATCGTGTTGTATTTCTCTTCCAGCTTAACGCCATCGGCCGCCACCTCCAACGCACACACACCATTTACCGTGATTCCCAAAACGGGAAACCAGTCTCTGCCCAACAAGCACCTCCCCCCACCTGCAATAACAACAACTGGCAAGCAATAGTTTTTACTGTTATATTCTATATTCACCATGGATGATCCCAGAACTTGCAATTTCTCCTTGGACCAGGTCTGCAGCGTCATTGTTGAAGGGGTGAGAGATCTCTTATCCTGGTTTATACGATTCCACGTAACCTCCGAGATTACGGTGCACGCAGCCCCCGAATCAACTTCAAATGATTCTATGACCCCATTGAGGCACACATTTGTCAAAATCTTATTGGCGGTCGCCGTATGCATAGTATTCAACTCAAAAAAATAATTTGGCTCTCCTACTCCTGTCTGCCCGTTACGAGGTGTCGTATTATTTTCTTCCACACTTTCTTCCACTGCATGAACAGCTTGTTGTTGACGGGTGGTCGCTCTCTTCTTAAAACATGCTCTGCTTGCATGTCCCTTGATATGACAGAAATCACAGATTTTCTCTTTGAAAAAAACATTTATCAGCAAAATGATTTCCCTCGCAGCGAAAACATCGCCCCACTGGAGCGACAACTTCTTGTCGTTGAAATTTCTTCTTGGATGACATCGCCAACACCTCGCTAGTCTTGCGTATGTCCATCACATTTCGGTGTGCGGCCTCATGTGCAATTGCTATCTCGTACGCTCGCTGAAAACTCAATTTCGGTTCACTAAATAGACGCTTTTGTAAAGATTCATCTGCAACGCCGCACACAATCTGGTCTCTCAGCATTTTATCGAGTTCCATGAAATCGCAGTGTTCCGATAATTTCCTTAACTCCTTAACGAAGTCCGCGATCGTCTCGCCACTCTTTTGGCAGCGTTTATGGAACGTAAAACGCTGTACGATTTCATTTGGTTTTGGATGGAAATGGCCATCCAATTTTTCCACAATTTCACAGAAAGACACATCCTTGGGAGTCAGCGGCGTAAGTAACGAGCGAATTATTTCGTACGTCGCTTCCCCCACACACGCGAGGAATATAGCTCTCATGGAACCCTCATTAGTTATTCCGTTCGCTTCAAAATAAAACTCCATGCGCTCTTTGTAGTTATTCCATGCCATTGTAGGTTGGAATTGTTCCAACCTCCCAAACGTTTGCGCCGACGGATGGTTGACATTCGCCACCACACTTTCATCCATCTCGTTTACCATATTTTACTCGTCGCCAAAATGTAATATTTTAAAAGAATATTCTTCTAGGAATAATAGAGTAAATACACGATGACTCTTGGATTTGCAAAATTCACTTTATTTCATCTCGATCAAAACCATCTACTCTAACCTCTCCTGTCCAAAACGTGTCTCGTTGACAGATGACAATCCACCTCTCTCGGTGTCTACTTTACCTACTTATACAGGGTGACTCAAATCTATAACAAACGCCTTTCTCAATATTAGTTGAGTAGGTATCGAGTTGGTTGAGTGGGCGCCGTGGCGTAAGAGGTTAGTGTGTCGGATCACTGTGTCCGAGGTTCCAAGTGTGAATACAAGAAAACACCGAAAAGTTTTTTTCATGGACCCACCTCTCGCGAGTGTATGACAAACATCCGAGAGTATTGCTGTCTCGAAAAAGCTGGTAACGAAGCGTTACACTTTTTATCGCCTCCACTGTGGTTCACTTCCACGGCCGCTACTGTCCATAGCTGGTGCAGTATAAACAAAGAATATCTGGCGATGATCACGCCATGCGAACATGACCACTTCTCTCAATCTCATTGGCCAAGTGGTTTGCAAAAGTGAATTTTTTTTTTTTTTTTTTTTTTCCGAGAGCAGGTGAAAAATCTTCCAAAGACACCATAAGGCCCGACCGCGCGTGCTTATGGTAGTGTGAGATTTTTACTCACTAAAAAAACACCTCTCCTCAAAATTAATACTACAACTAAGCCAGTGCTTATCCAGCAGTTTTATTTTCGCTTACGATACACGTGATTTTTGGGAAAAAAAATGTTCGTACGAAGTTAAAAGAAATGTAGAACTTTAGGCAGGTTAAATTCCAATGATAGTTCCTGCCTTTTTCGCGACCGGCATATACTACGACGCGAGGTCAAAAGGTTTTATTATTTGCAGACGACGAATTGAATTATTCGCGTCAAGTAGTTGAATGACGGTACGGTTACGATGGCCGTGAACACGATCTTTGTGTTTACGCGCAAATTTTGTTATCTCTTCGACGACGCTGGGAATTCCCAGATCCCGATGAATATCTTCGTTACGTACATACCACGGTGCGTTAACGATCGTTTTAAGAACTTTATTTTCGAAAGTTTGTATGATGTTTCTATTGCTTTTCTTGGTACAACCCCATAGTTGTATACCATACGTCCACACTGGCTTTAGCACTTGCTTATAGATAAGCAGTTTGTTATGTAGGCTCAACTTCGAATGTTTTCCGAGTAGCCAGTACATTTATCGGTATTTGTTTTGAAGTTCTTCGCGTTTCTTTTTCATGTGCGATTTCCATTTGAGCTTGACATCTAAAGTCATTCCTAGATATTTTGCTTCGTTTGCGTACTGTATTTGAGCCGAGTTTAGATATACAGGCAATCTATTCACTTTTTTGTACGTAAAGTTGACGTGAGTAGATTTGCTTTCGTTCAGCACAATACGCCAAGAATTCGTCCAAGCGTGGACTTTATTAATAGCATGTTGAAGCTTTCCGGTTGCTGCTTCAATGGTATCTCCCGTTGTCAATATCGCCGTATCGTCCGCAAACGTGGCGACGACACAGTTTCTTTCTTGCGGGATGTCACGCGTGTAGAGTACATATAGAAGAGGGCCAAGGACACTTCCTTGCGGGACTCCGGCTGCAATCTCCTTACTTACTTACTTAGGTGGCGCTACAGTTCGGGGTGAACCTGGGCCTCAACCAACAAGCCTCTCCATTTAGCTCGGTCTTTAGCTAATTGCCTCCAGTTGCCCACTCTAAGTTGGTCGAGGTCCCCTTGAACTTGCGCGCGCCACCTACGGCGATAATTCCCTCTACTGCGTCGTCCCTCGGGGTTAGATTCGTAGACTCTGCGGGCCGGAGCGTTGGTGTCCATTCGCTCTACATGTCCTAGCCATCTCAGACGTCCAATACGCAGTTTTTTGACTAGGTCGATGTCGCTGTACAGCTCGTATAGTACGTGATTGAATCTTCTCCTCCAAAACCCGTCAACGCAAACAGGACCGAAAATCTTACGAAGAATTTTTCTCTCGAAGCGACCAAGGATATCTTCATCCTCTTTTAATAAAGTCCATGTTTCAGCGCCGTAAAGCAGGACTGGGATGATCAAGGTTTTATATAGAGTCTCCTTAGTTGTTCGAGAGAGGGCTTTACTGTTGAATTGCCTTATAAGCCCAAAAAAACAGCGATTGGCAAGAGTTATTCTTCGATTGATTTCTGCGCTGATTTTGTTTGTAGAATTTATAGCAGAGCCAAGGTAGACAAAGTCCTTTACTACCTCGAAGTTATAGCTGCCCACGGTGACTGCAATCTCCTTGAAGTCAGAGTAATCGTTTCCGTGCTTAACACGAAAGAGTCTCTCGGTGAGGTACGATCGCAAGATTAAAAAGAGTTGCCGTGGCAGTTGTCGTTGCAATTTATACTCCAAGCCTTCGTGCCAAACCTTATCGAAAGCTTGTGAGACGTCAAGAAATACACCACAACAAATCTTTTTTTCTTCCAGAGCTTTCTCAATCACGTCAGTTATTTTGTGGACTTGGTCAATTGAAGAATATTTAATTCTAAATCCAAACTGATGGTCAGGAATGAGACGTCTTTCGTCGATTACGGGCTGTAGACGTTTGGAAAGAAGTTTTTCAAATATTTTTGAGATAACCGGCAATAGGGAAATAGGCCGATATGATTTCTTCTCATATAGCGGTTTGCCTCTGGTTTCGGGACCATTATAATCTCGGCGACTTTCCATTGTCTCGGAACATAGAGCAATCTGAACGAAGCGTTGATCAAATAGAGCAGTTTGATAATAGCTTTATTCGGCAATTCCTTGACTACCTGCGCCGTTATCAAGTCGTAACCCGGAGCTTTTTTCATCTTTAAATTTTTAATCACTTCCCTCAGTTCAATCAATGCAACTTTTTTTAATTTAAAGTTGCCAGATGTCGCGACTGGGGAGTCGGGCGTTAACGAAGGGCCATCGAATGGCTTAAACGTTTCTTCTAAGTGCAAAGCAAAAAGTTCTGCCTTTTCCTTGTCGCTCTTGGCCCAGTTTCCATCGTTTTTCCGAATTGGTGGCGCTTGCATTTGAGGTTTCCGGATGCCTTTTAGCGCTTTCCAAAGCGAATAATTTGATTCTCTTTCACCGGAAAGATTTTCAAGGTACGTCGCTATCTTTTTGCTTTTGAATTCGCGAATACTATCTCTAAGGCGATTGCATAGTCGGTTGAGGACCGTTTTATGCTGCGGTGCACGAGTGATTTGCCATTTCTTTCGCGCTTTTCGTTTCTCTCTCACCAGTTCAATTATTTCTCTGGGATACTTTTCGTTGCGGTTGATCTTATAGCTTCTAGAAGGAGTGTTTTTCCATGCCGCTCTTTGAATTGCTTCCACGAAACGATCAATTTCGTCCTCTAGTTCACAAGGTGTTCTTAGTGATACATTTAAGGCGATATTTGTTTCGCAATCATTTCTAAAGCCCTCTCAGTTTGTTCTATTGCTAGTGAGTCTTGGAGGTCCTTTTTTTCTTGATCAGCGCTTCTCCAAGTAATAAAATTACCGGCGAGTGGTCCGAAGAGAGATCAAAACATTCTTTGACTGTAACAAACTTCTCGTAAATGCCTTTTGTAACAAAAAAATCGATAAGATCGGGAACTTTTTGTGAGTCAGTTGGCCAATAGGTCGGTTTTCCTGTCGAATAAAAACAACAACCGAATTCATTTGCCACTTCGTAAAGAATTTTTCCTTTAGAAGATGTACATCTTGAACCCCAGAAGGTGTGCTTCGCGTTGAAATCTCCACCAATAAGAAAATTTGAACCAAGAGCATTGAAGAAACGAAAGTAGTCGTCTTTTTCTAGTTTGCATCGCGGCGGACAGTAAACAGACGCTATATTGTAACTCAGGTGCTTATTTTTAACCCTTACTGCGCACAACTGAAGTTTTTCCAGCTCTATGCTTATGTCGACCGAATGTTCGATGTTAGTTTTAATGAATAAGGACGAACCGCCCCGTGCTCTATCAGAAGGATGATAGGCGTGATAACCAGCGTAGCCTCTTATCTTTATTTGCGATTCCCTTGTTAGACGGAGATCAAACATATGTCGATAGTAGTAGTAGTAGTAATTTGTGATTTTTATTTAACAAAAGTTTGGTCTGTTACAATAATTCACAGTAAATGACATTGGCAATTGCCGTCAGCCGAGAAAAAGAGAGAATTCTAATTCATATTTATAATTAAAAACAAATTTTCCAATAAAATAAAAAATATAGTTTTGGTTTTGGTTTTACGAATATATCTAAAAAGCTTCGTTTATTATTTGTTGACGATATTTTGATGCAGATCTGATATAGTTGGCTAACAGATTCCAGTCTTGACCATTTAATTGCGCGATTACTTCATTTTCTGCAAGTGTATTTTTACCCAAGTAGACTCGCCTAATCTCCTTTAATACGGGACATATTCCAATAAAGTGGAGAACGTCTTCTTTCGCACCAAGGTTGCATATAGTGCATTCCTCATTCCCATCGCTTACGTAGGGCATAAAGTTTAGTCGAAGAAGTTCGCCTCTGGCCTTGAAGATGGTGGAAATTGTATTTAGGCTGTTGCGATCGTGGAAATAATTTCTATCCCCCAGATCATGATCGAGTAAAGGATAAGTGATTCTCGTCTCGCTATGCTGCGCTTTCACTCTGAATGCCGCTCGTGTGGAATCTTCAATATTCATCAACAGCTCCTGTAGGGTACGCTTCCATGTTTCCGTGCTATTTTCATCTATGGGGAGATTGTATTCCCTGCTTAGCCTAGACCATTCGCCGAAAAATTGCTGTTTTCAGTGTATCAGGAGTTTTGCGATAATATGGGGAAGGCGATGGCGGGGGAGCTCCATAACTTTTAGAATGTAAAGGAAGTGCAACTTTAAGGTAAATACATATAAAGGAGGTAAGCCTGTTTCCAGATGCAGCATGTAATTCGGAGTATTTTCCGGCAATCTGAAAATCTTTTTTAGAAAGTATCTGAGCAAACCTTCTACTTCCTCGTACTGCGAGATACCCCAAACTTGGGCAGCGTAGCACATGATCGATCTCATAGTTGCTTCAAAAATTTTGAATTTGGTGCTTGGCGGTACGTCTTTTTTTCCGAGGATGCCCTACCAGCTGCAATTCATTGCTCTTTTCGCTTCTTTGAGCTTCTCTCTCAGATGTGTTTTGAACGACATTTGGGGAGTAATAATTACCCCAAGGTACTTATATTCCTTCACAACTTCGAGTACTTCATTTTGCCAGGTCCATTTTTCCAGCCTTGAATACCGTCCAGTACCATTTCGAAACACCATTATTTTTGACTTATTGGTATTCACTGAGAGATTCCATAAGCTGCAATATTGTTGTAGCTTGTTAATCATCATTTGTAGCATTGTTGTGGATTCTGCCAGAATGACAATATCATCCGCGTACAACAAAACCTTTATATGAACTCCACCAAACACTAGTCCTCCTGGAAGAAACGTTGTGAGGTCATCCAAAAATATGGAGAAGAGGAGAGGACTCAAGAGACAACCCTGTTTTACTCCCATGTGCGACTCAAACCAGTTGGACATTTTGTTTCCATCCCATACTGCGATCTTATTATTTTCATACAGGCTTTGTATTACTCTAAGCACTTTCGTTGACACTCCTAGGTTACTCAACTTATAGAAAAGAGCGTTCCTGTCAATTGTGTCGAAAGCCGCCCTGAAATCGACAAAGAACGCGTATAGTTTTTTGCCCCTATCAAGGTATGCCTGGGCAATAAGATGTTGTCTACAGTTGAATATCCTTTTCTAAACCCCGCTTGGAATTCACTCAGCAAATTGTTTTCGCGTACCCAATCCGTCAGACGCTCTAGAATAATTCCAGCGAATATTTTTGTTACTGAGTTCATAAAGCATATTCCTCTATAATTATTCGGATCGCTTATGTTTCCTTTCTTAAACAGGGGGAAAATTATACTCCTTCTAAAATTATCTGGCACCTCCCCCATATCAAAAATATAATTGAAGGCTACCGCAAGTTTTCTGAGGAATTCGTTTGTCGCAAATTTGAAAAAATTCGTAGGGGATACGATCTTCACCAGGGGCTTTCTTTGTGCTGCATTTGTGCAGCACCTTGTGGAGTTCTTGGACAGTAATTGTGCGGTCTAGTGAGTCTACTGTTATGTAAGGTAGCGAGTAATTCAGTTGACTTGTGCTACTCGGTGGATTCAGCAACTGCTCGAAGTGACTGGCTAGTGCGGATGTTTCAACTTGAATACCCCGTGCGAACATCGTACCGTTGAGGGATCGGACCAGCTTCCAAAACGAACGAGTATCTGAAATCCCATCCAAAGCTCTCGCCAGCTGCTGCGTGTACCTTCTTTTTTTGTTGATACAGATGCTTTTGTATGCCCTTCTCGCTTCCAGGTACATGATTTTTGCAACGCTGTTGTCTGTTCTACGGACTAAACGCAGGTAAGCAAATGACTTTTTCCTCGCTGCCATGCACTCCCAGTCGAACCATGCTTCCTTTTTCTTGAATCTTCCTGACGGTTGAGATATACTCGCAGCATTCGAAATGCAGGAAACTAGAAAGTCTACACCACGGCTAGAGTTGAATTCGCTTTCGTTTATAGCGCTGAGATTGCTGTTCAGTTTTTGTTTATAGCTAAGTGCGTAGCTTTCCTTCCATTGTAATTTTGGGAGCAGCCGCAACTCCGGTACGGTAGATTCTAATGGAATATCCACTGACATCAAAGCTGTCAATGGCAAGTGATCCGAATAAGTGAGCTCCTTTACATTTAAGTCGACCACACACTTCAGCCATCTTCCACGTACGAGACAGTAGTCTATAGTTGAACAGGCTGTACCTCTGAAAAACGTTAGGTGGCCCTTCTCGTCGCTCTTAGATCGACCGTTTAGAACTGTGAGACCGAGCGTTTCGCACATTTCGGTGAACTTTCTACCATTGCCATCAATTGTTTTATCCGTTGCACATCTAGATAAATTTACGTTCTGAGGTAAGAACTCCGGATCCACTTCCAGCAGCTGCGTATCACCTATTCTCGCATTGCAATCTCCGATTACCATTACGTCTTCTTCGCCGAATTCCAATAGAAAGTCGTACAAGCAAAAAATCGTTTAAAATCGTTTATCCATCTGCTACAATTGATATACACTGGGATTATCCACATTCGAACATCTTTCGATGCTATTTCCACCAAAACTCTGTTGATTTCATTGCTAAATCGGCACCTAACGCTACTGTTTAACTGTTTTTTAATACCATACAGGCATCCTCCGCTAGCTCTTCCATGAGAAGATAGTCGCGTTGCTGCTATCCAATGCAGTATATGGTTTCCAAAATAGGACTCAAAATGCTCCATGTTTTTGTCAACAAAAGTTTCAAATAGAAAGAAGATATCGTACTGACAAATATGTTCGAAAAAATCATTAAAAAATAATTTGTTAAAAAACATATGTCGATATTTTCTCTTATTAGAAACATTTCTAATTCGTTAGATTTTTGTAAGAGTCCGTTTGCATTCCATGTTACTATTTTAAGCAAAGAGTTCATATTTACTTAGATTTAGATTTATGGTTAGCCATACAAAAGCTTTCGACGTTACTGAGACGTTCGAGAATCCGTTTGTTAATTTCACATTGTTCCTCGAACTTAGCGTAGATGCAGTTTAGAATTTCATTCAACGGATCAGAGGGTGATCCGACGTTTCGTTTGGTTGCTTTGACTGCAGCCTGAGAATACGTCAGACGTACGGGGTTCGCTGACTTATCCGAGGTTATTTTTCGCTCTGCCTTTTTAGTGGACGACTTTGACGTACGTTTAACTGGCTTAGAAGGCTGATTGACTGTTTCAAGAGTCTGCACTGCTGATTCGAGCGTCCTTTCAGTCGGCTTAGGAATCTGTACAACTGGCTTACGAGACCGCTCAGTCTGCTTAGCAATACGTTGTTCCGACGTAGGAGCCCGATCGACTGATTTCGTTCCCCGTACAATCGGCGTTGTCGATTTTTTCCGTCGCATCTGTAATTCCTTAGCGACCTCGCAACCGCGATAATTTGCTGGGTGCCTTCCTTTGCAGTTAACGCAAGTAGCTTTTTCATTTGTGCTCAAAGTGCAATTTTTCGAAGAGTGTTTCCCAGCGCACTTAACGCAGCGCGGCTCTTTCCGACAGTACGCTTGTGTATGATTAAACTCTTGGCATCGCTTGCATTGAGGGATTGTCTTCGTGTTGACACGTAGCGGTTCAATTTTAACGGCCATACTCATGATTGTACGAATATTGAATATCTTTTGCTGGTTTTCCGTTTTATGGAATGATAGCACAAAAAGCGGAAGCTTACGTTTCAATGTAGTTTCTTCACCACGGTCTGGTCGTTTTCTCTCTTTTTTTTAAAAGGTTCACGGCGTCCAGAATGTTATAGCCTCTAACGCGTAAATCATCTATAACGTCTTCTTTAGCGCATGATGGATGAAGCCCTCTAGCTACGACCCTCAAGGGTCTCTCAGACTTGTCTTCGTAAGTATGCCATTGAATTTTTTCCTTATTTAGCCTTTGAGATACAGCCCGATAGCCCTCAGCGTCATAAACCTTGATTTTCCACGCATCGTTTCGCAAGGAAGTTACTTTAAATTCACTAGCGATCGTTGTTTTTAGAATTTTCCGCAGAGAATTATAGTCGGCAACGCCCGTGATATTTATTGGTGGAGGGGCGCGTTTGCTTTCAATTTGCTTTTCCGGTTTCGGATGCGCTTTGCGATTAGGTTGCTGTTGTGGAACAACTTCAGGCGATGAATAACCGGCCTTACGTTTTTTAGATGGTCTTCGTTTGAGTATCCAATCCGTTTCGCGCGTGAGTTCTTCTTCATCCGTGCTGTAGTGATGGCTACCCGGAGAAGGCTCACAGTGGATCTGCGTTTTTGAAGACTCGTTTTGAGATTCAAGTTTATCAAGTTTGCTTTTGAGATCTCGACACAACATCTCCATTTCGTCGAGCCTCTTTCGGAGTACGGCGTTCTCCTTTTTCAGAGTACTCTCTTCGAAATCTTGCGTTTTCCGAATTAACATATCCGGATTTGCGAGACTTTTATTTTGCGCTTTAGGTGAAAGCTCCTGAGGCGGAGATCTTTGTAGCCTCGAGCTTTTCCTAAATGGGTTGATTAAGTTCTGATGCAATAAATAGCTCTCCCCAGAATCCGTAGAGCATGCCTCTTGCGAGGGTGGATTTTCCAGTTGAACTGGGCTGCCACCTGGGGTATAAATACCATTAGTTTTGTTCATTGCATGATTGATATTACCGTAAGAAAGACGGCGGGTTGGCATTTTAGTCGCCTTTTACGACAGGCATGCCTACCGTGGGTATATTCTGTCCCCTATCCCACAGGGGGTAAAAGTGAATTGCATCCGCTTTTATAATTCGCATTCGCTTCTTGCATGAAATTTCATAAGGCGGAGATTGAGAGATGTGGTTGACGGAGTTCCTTACTCAGTGGTTTAGTACCAATTTAGAGTACTTGTGAGTCAACTCTCCGACGTGGTGATACCACAGGAATTTTTTCATCGTTTGCCTCCGGACTTGGACGATCTATAAATCGAACCTGCTTCTGACCACAGCCGATCCGATCGTAAGCTTTTGGGCTCATCCTCCTGAAGAATAGGCCATTGCCGGTCCTGTACTTAATCCTCGAGTTGGAGGATCCGATCCGTGCTCCTAGGAGTATACCGCGCTGTTGAAAGATAAGTGCCTGCCTTGCTTTAAGCCGTTGCTGCCAAGTGACTGCCACGAGCAGTTGCTGCCCAAGTGACGTCGCAAGGTGTTGCTGCCCAAGTGACGGTCCCTAAGCCGTTGCTGCCAAGTGACTGCCATGAGCAGTTGCTGCCCAAGTGACGTCGCAAGGTGTTGCTGCCCAAGTGACGGCCCCTAAGCAGTTGCTGCCAAGTGACTGCCAAGAGCAGTTGCTGCCCAAGTGACGTCGCAACTTGTTGCTGCCCAAGTGACGGCCCCTAAGCCGTTGCTGCCAAGTGACTGCCGCGAGCAGTTGCTGTCCAAGTGACGTCGCAAGACGTTGCTGCCAAGTGACGGCCTTAAGCCGTTGCTGCCAAGTGACTGCCACGAGCAGTTGCTGTCCAAGTGACGTCGCAAGACGTTGCTGCCAAGTGACTGCCACAAGCAGTTGCTGCCAAGTTACTGCCACGAGCAGTTGCTGCCCAAGTGACGTCGCAAGGTGTTGCTGCCCAAGTGACGGCCCCTAAGCCGTTGCTGCCAAGTGACTGCCACGAGCAGTTGCTGCCCAAGTGACGGCCATAAGCCGTTGCTGCCAAGTGACTGCCACGAGCAGTTGCTGCCCAAGTGACGTCGCAAGACGTTGCTGCCAAGTGACTGCCACAAGCTGTTGCTGCCCAAGTGACTGCCACGAGCAGTTGCTGCCCAAGTGACTGCCACGAGCAGTTGCTGCCAAGTGACGCCGCAAGGTGTTGCTGCCCAAGTGACGGCCCCTAAGCTGTTGCTGCCAAGTGACTGCCACGAGCAGTTGCTGCCCAAGTGACGTCGCAAGGTGTTGCTACCCAAGTGACGGCCCTTAAGCCGTTGCTGCCAAGTGACTGCCACGAGCAGTTGCTGCCCAAGTGACGGCCA